>CAOKZL010002326.1:0-213860 GCA_948472985.1 Iguana delicatissima | reverse complement strand
CAGGAAATAGCCATTTTCCATATCCAGTAAGGTTCGGCATCAAATTCATGAGAGACAAATCTTTCTTTTTCAATAATTGCACCTGCAACATATGTTTAATCAGTTGTTTTAAAACATACATCTTTAACGGACTGTAAAGAATTCAAGCAATTAAATTTTAAAAATGATCAGGAGCATTAAGTGTGGAAGCTACTAGGGAAATTGAAGCAAACTCTCAATAACTATCAGCAAAAAAAAAAAAAGAATATGATTTTCAGAAAGATATATCTTTAGATACCTTGGCATGGATTTGGAAACTCACAGTTTTGATTGTACCATGCCAAAATTTTAGAGAAAATTGTTTGTTTTACAAATTACACAGTTGATGATGGTATATGATTGTGAAGCCTGAACAAGTTCTATACCAAAATTACCAATAACTGCTGGTGATGTAAGGTAGCAAGTGCAAATATTTACGTGTATTTTGGTTGTGCCCATTCCTAAGAAATTTTTTCCCTTCTTATTTTGGAAGATACTTTACCATTTACTCCCTTAAATATTATTTTTCTAAGTAAAAGGCATAGTGAATATTTTAAAAATGGAAAGCTAATTGTAGTGTACAAATGTAGATTTCTAATAATTAGAAAAAAATATTTTCCACTAATAAGATAGATTGAATATATATGATAAAGGATTCAGCATATATGGTAAAGTTGTCTATATTACTTAGAGTCAAAGAGGCAGAAAACAGTGCAACTGATTGATTTTATAAAAAAGGGGGTCTTCATACAGATTTCCCAAGGGGTAACCAAGATAATCTATTGCAGCAAAAACAAAATTTCTTGTGTGACTTGTTCAGGACTTAAAAACTGTGTTTATTTAGACACTACTGGAATGACAAGGCTCTATACAAAATTGATCCATATATGTTCTGCATGTAATATATAGATTGTATAGATAAACATCAATTTAAAAAGAATTTGCATGTGGGAATGATATGGAAAATCTGACTCCACAGAATGGCATTTCCCATTTGTCATTATGAAAATGTATTGAATTAGTGCTGTTAGCTGACTTCATATCTTTCTCTTAGTCACGTAGAAGGCAACAATTACCACCACACCTTTCCACTTTCACAAATAAGGCTACTTTCCTTCTGTGTGATTGAATGCCTTGTTTTCCTCTCTATCATGGTATCTGTTTTCTACTTCCTCTTTTTTTAAAAATTCTTTCCTTCCTTTCCTTTTTCTTTTCTGTATCCTCATTAAGCTGGAGCTCATAACTATTTCCTCCAATTGAAGAGAAATATTTTAAGTGGTTTCTATAAGCTTAAGGTTGGGGTATGGGCTGACGGTGGGTGGGGTGGCCATTAAAAGAACAGATTGTTGCAATGATTTAACAGCAGTAACTGGGGCTGGAAAACAGCTGGACAATTCTTTTAGGTATGCTATAGAAACTTCAGGCTGTAAGGAATCATTACGCTAGATCTTTTCTATGTGCTTTGAGTGCGTAGGGACAACTAGTTGAGTGGCTGAGAAATTTGTCTCTATGCATTTTCGAGAAGAAGTTAGCAGAAGTCACAATATTTTAAAACTTGAGATTATTAAAAATGCAAATGTGGAAGAAGCTGAAATTGACAGGTTTGTGCATCCCAGTCCATAATTTTGAATACTTAAATCTTGAAAGATCAGATTTGAACCTCAGTATATTCATTTATATGAATGCTTTGTTGGGTTTGCCACCTCTTTTTTTGCTAGGAGTTTCTTCCTCTTGAACACCTGTATAGCAAACAGGTACAATACGGCCCTTCCTAAGCTAGAAATAGTTGTACATATTAATCAGAGATTTGAAACATTACTGCTAACAATTAATTTGATAACGATCAAGCAAATGAAGTATCATTTAAAAATATTTAAAAATGCCTAACCCCATCAAACTGCCTCCCAAAGTGGCAAATTAAAATAATATGGGTGGTTAACAACTGTTCAAAAATAAAAATTATCTGCGTTCAATGATGAAAATGATAACTTTTAAAATTGTTGTTGACCATTTGAATGAACTGGGATAACAAAATTAATTTCTAATAAAGTATTTCCAGGTTCTATTGAAATTAGCTGCTATAGCCAAGTAATATCTTTGCTTCAGTTCAGTTTTGAAAGATTTACCAAGATCTGGAGATTCTTGGAATGTTTTCCTATATGGAACAATTTTTTTAAAAAAAATGAAAGTGAGAGTTAGAAATTGGCTGGTTTTGCATCCCTAGACTAAGTAAGAAAAGAACATAAGAAAAGCCCAGTTGAATGAGAGCAAGAAACCAAAAATTCTGGAATCTGATTATTTGTTGTAGCCAGCCAGATGTTTCCTAGAAGTCAACAAATATGACTTGAGAGAAGCAACATATCTCTCTTGCTATTGGTTCTTCAGCAGCTTGTTCTCTGTGGTATGTTGCCTCTGAATGTACATGTTCCTTATTGTCATTGCAATACCACCTTCTACCTTTTCAAGTGTTATTGCCTTTTCTAGTGAGTCATGTCTTCTCATCATATGTCCAAAATCCAACATTGTCAGTTTAGTCATCTTGGCTTCTAAGGAGAGTTCAGGCTTGATTCAGTCAAAACATAGGTTGAAATAACTGAAGCAATACACATTTCCTTACATAAAACTGCCTTTCCTCCACATCTGTCTCTTTGGCCCTTTCCGCACGTGGGAAAGGAACCGCGCAAAAACGGGACTCACCGGATTTCTTCAGCATCCGGGCGAGTCCGTCGGGATGAGGAGCAGTGCGAACTAGCCGCTCTGCACTGCTCAGGTGTCCAAAATGGCAGCTTCCAGTTGGTGGAGGCTCTCCACCAACCGGAGAAGCTCACCAGCCTAAAGCCCACCCCCAGCAGATCTGCAGGCACGCACTTGTGAGCGCCTGCACATCTGCACTGGAGCGCGGCGACAGAGTGACACGGAGTCGCTCGCTCCATGCTTTTAAAAACCTCTTAAAAGAGGTTTTTAAAAAGCTAGCTGCGCAACCAGTTCCGGTTGCTCCAAACCAGACTGAGGTGCGGAACTACAAAAAGTAGTCCGCCCCAGTCCACTCCAAGGAGCAGAAGACCTCCATCGGAGTTCGCTCTGCACCGTTTTAATAGCCTGGTGTGGAAAGGACCTTTGAGTCCAGAGTCTAAAATGACTCGACGGTACTGTTTCTTCACATACACAGAAAATGATTGTTTTGGAGTGATGGAATCCTATTCAAAAACTAAGCTATAATCTTACCCTCTTAACATCTTTTTTTTTTCTGTCTGAGTTGATTTTATTCTTATTTATATTTTATGAGACATTGGGGCAATCATGTGAGCCACTTTCAGCTGTCTGAATCATGGATTCTAGAGTGGTAAAATAATAATAGTAATAATAATTAATAATAATAAGACACGCCTTTAATAGTTGCTCATATCTGGGAATCAGAATAGCTGACATGGGAAATGCAAGATTGGACTCTTTTGAGAATTTTTCCACATCTGATATAATCACCTCAGTGTATGAAGAGAGCTTCAGGAATTTTTACTGCTCTGTTTGAGGTTGATCTGTATCTGGATACTGTTGCATTTTTTTTCCTACTGGGGAGAGATACTTTGCAAATGTTCTGTCTGAAACTGCTCTTATAAGTCTGTACTTTCAGTGCTTCTCAAATAATCAGTTATGGCCAGACAATTGATAATACTGCTGTGTGTACAAGAATACTCCTCCCACATCCTGCAATGCCCCCAAAGGGATGTCTATTTTCACGGGATATCTGTTGTCCTATGTGCACCAGCTGGAGCCACTGGTGCATACTCTGAACTTACACTAAATGTTTAGTTTCAAACTCTATACTAACGAACACAAAGCTTTTAAGATCTCTAGATCATTTCATCAAGAAGAAGAAAGACAGGAAAATTTGGCCCTCCATTTTTGAAAAAAATAAAATCCAAGGGAAAAAATTCTACATCTATAGAAATGCATTTCATTGCTTGTTCAGACAATAGCTGTAACAGAGATGGAAGATAATAAGATTTCCAGCACACCCTGTTGGAGTCCAGAAAACATGCTTTGGTTCTATTATAATTTCAATCAATTTCATGAAGGAATTCACCAGTTACTTTCAGTTGTTCTTGATCTGCCCATACTTTAAACAAAGCCAGTGTTATGGACGGTCCAACTTATAGTTCTGTTTCATACAGTATTTTTTTCTCTAATAGTTGGATGAAATGTTGTACAGCCTTATCCCACTGCACTGTTATACTGCTATATTCCACTTTAACTGCCATGTCAACATCCTCTGGAATTCTAGGGTTTGTAATTAAGTAAGACCCAAGAGCTCTCTGGCTGAGAATTCTAAATGCCCTTCTTTAAACTACAACTCCTAGGGTTCCATAGGATGTTGGCATGCCTGTGAGAATGGGATATACCACTATAAAAATGCAGTGTGGCAAGGATCATAGAGAGTGATGTAGACGAACTAACTTTTGAAGTGTAGGCGTTCATCATGACCGTCCCCTAGACAGATACCTGTGTTAATTCCTATATTCACAAGGAAGGAAACAGGAGTTTTCAGAAGCTGTAAAACTAATGAGTTACTGAATTCCCCAGCCTGCTCCAAGCCACCAGAAAATATTTGGTATGAGAACAAGGAGAACTCACAACATACTATTGATGGGAAAATCCATCCCTTTTGTGTCTTTGCTGCTCAAGCTACTATGAGGATTGCAGCTAAATTTTTGAACAGTATAAGAATTTTGTCATCATCCCTGCTAATCAAAAAACTCTGGTGTTCTGACCCTGGTAGCTTTGGTTCCACTACACCTCCACATATATGGGATCCTGCACAATTCTGAAATGTTTGAATGATTTTGCTTTCAAAAACTTGTAATCTGATGCTCATTTATATGGAGAGGAATCCCCATTAAATCCAAATGAACTTACTTTTGACATTTAATTTTGGCAATCAATGTTTGAAATTTCTATTTTACCTGTTTTAGAACTAGATTCCAGGGTTGTTTTTAGACTGTTTTTATGAGGTTTTAAATAGCATTTTAATGTCTTTTTAAAATGTTTTAAATCTTGTTTTAATTGGTTTTTATTTGTTCATTGTCTCAGAAACCCCTATTGGCCATTTGGTGTACAGAAATACTTTAAATAAATAATACCATTTTAAAAATCCGATTAACTTCTCTCACCCTGAGATTCTTTCTCTCATCCTAAGGCCCAGAGAAGAGTGGCCAGGTCCTGAGATCTGGGAACCCCAATAATTGCCCAATTACTAGCCTAGTCTCTTCTTTCAGAATAAGGTCTGATATGTCTTCCTATGTCAGGGTTGGGGGGGCAATTTGCTCTGGGCAGCAATGTTTTGGGGGTGTCCTGGCCTGTAGCCACGCCCCCATATCCTGGCCATGCTCCCACACACCACAGCCATGCCTCTGCATACCACTGCCATGCCCCCTCACACCCTCCTCCACACACTCCAAGCTCCACCACTGGTGGGGGTAACAGATCTTCTGGCCTGTGGGCTTAATTTTGGTTTGTAAATCAGCCTGTTGAAGGCTCTGGCTCTCCTCATCTCAGGCCTTCCTCGTTCTGAAGCCATGGAGATAATCTGTGATTGGAATTAGTGGATCAAATGACACTTTACCAGGTCCTTTCTTGACTCTAGAAGCAGCCTGAACAAACAAGATCTTTAGTCATATAGGCTATGGTTCCTTGGGCTAACTGATCAAAATGAATGTGAACGTAGTAAGATCACCTTGAGCCTGCACATTCCATTGTTTTTTATGAATTTGAAATCCAGGGATTTTTCTGGTTTTCTTGGTTTGAGGAGATGTAGAATTTCTGCTTCTTGAGTTACTGCTTTCCTGCAGATATATCCCTTTGTACCACACTTGGCCTCCATCTGAATGCAGGAACTAATTTTGCTAATGTGACAGAGCATTAAAAAGTTAGTTTTAAAAACTACAACTCCTAGAACCCTCCAATCTGCATGGCCACTGGCACATGGGTACATGGATGGCAGAAGCACTAAATGATGTCCAAAAGCATTCAGGGGTGGTAAGTCAAATCATCATGTTAAAATCAAGCTATTGCACATCTCCTTTAAAATGTGTTTACTTTTGTGCTTGTGTCACCCTTAGATCATACAACAATGTTCACATCAGTTTAACAGGATTATCAGCAAATAGCTGGAAGTCCCAATGCATGAATATAGTTGCCTAGTTGGGAAATAAAATCTTGGAACAATGCTGGAACATAAAGTACTTGAACGAGCTTGCTGGGGCAAACGGTTCATCCTTGTAACATGCATTACTTTCAAGGGTGAACAACTGGATTACTAACAGATTGATCCTATGTGTTGTGACACTAGTACAGAAATGAGAAATAGTAATTATACTAAACTCGCTTACAAGGCTGTTGTATAAAAATAAATAGAAAATTTACCACACTTAGTATAGTGAGAAGCACTGGAGAATGATTAATGATACAGTCTGACCTTGAAAATCCTACATCATTTGCATTTAAACCATGAAACATGACCTACCTAGGCCAAACCTGTTAAAGCAAAATTATTTCTAGTGATATAGTTACAGCTTAATTAAAAGCTCTCTACTTTATCCGGTTCTGAGAATCACTGTCGGGGTCTCCGGCCCCGCCAGCCCCGCCGGAGCCTCGGAGGCCGCCGCGGAGATGGCGCCCGAGGCCGAGGGCACGCCGGCCTCCTCGCGAGTCGCGGCGGAGGCCTCCCGCGCCGAGAACGGCCAGCCGGCCGCCGACGGGGGCTCCGCCGCTGCGGAGGAGGCCGCGGAACAACCCGCCGCCGGGGACGGTTGCCCGGCCGTCCCCGCAGGTTCCACCCCCAGGGGGAAGCCACGGAATCTACCGCTGCGGCCAACGGCCGCCCGGACGTCAGCTCGGGTCCCGCCGCCGAGGAGGAGGTCGTGGAGCCGCCCGCCGCGGAGGACGGCTGCCCGGGCGCCACTGTAGATCCCGCCGCCACGGGAGGGGCTACGGGACCTTCCGTCGCCAAGGGGGAACGCCCGGACGCCGCCGAGGACCTTGCCACCGGGGAGGAGGCCACTGGATCCCCTCCCACGTGGCGACAGCGACGGCAGGCCAAGGAGGCCGCCCGACGCTCCCGTCGGCTGCTGAAGCGTTGGGCAGAGCGCTCACAGCTGGCTGGTCACGTGCAGCTGTGAGGCAGGCAGAGGACCTGCAGCTGCGGGAGGGCTGCAGGATTGGTCGGCGCCGGTCCAGGGGCCCATTTAAGGCCGGAAGGAGGACAAGTCCGGCACGGGGCAACAACCGTCGGGATACCTGCGCCGTCGGTCTGTCCCGGGACCCGTGCCTGCTGAAGCTCCGTCCGGAGGAACTGCCAGCCAGCTGCCTCTTCGTTGCCAGGGTGAGGAAACCCCTTCCTTTTGTTACTTCATTTGCCTGCTGCAAGGCCTGCTTTTGTTTGTTGCGCTGCTGGCTGGATTCCCGAGGCTAGCCTCGGCCTGAGACCACCCTAGCCTGCCCGGCCCTGCCCTGCCACCGACAATCACTTTAGCTAAGCACTAGCACAAAAGAATCTCAGAAGACTTGGAAGCTGACAGCACATTATCCAAATATCTCAAAAGAAATTCAAGTCTGAATTGCCAACATTGTAGATGGTTTACAGGACTGATCTTTTTACAACCACAATATTTTAAGATCATGTGATTTTAGATGCTGAAATTAATTCTCTCATTTTTACACAAGGATACAATATGCAACATTTCCCATTGCTGGGCTAAAAGTTTGGGGCATAACATCACTGCCATAGCTAATTCTGTCTTTAGCATCCTATGTTAGCCTAAAACTTTCCATGTACAACTGAGAAATTGATTTTAGACATTAAAATTATTGACAGTTTTTTGGCTGTTCTTTAGCTGTTGGAAGAGACATGATGAGAATAAACTAATTTCTTTTCTTCTCCTTTTGGATTCATAAATACTGTTTTCCCCTATCTTCTTCAGTAGCTTGTCAGCAGTTTGTTCTATAAAACCATCTTGGTCTGGTTATTTATAGGTACTTCATCATAAAACAGTAGCCTCCTTTGGAGACCAGATCATGGAATTATACTTTTTAAAAAGAACTAGTCAATTTAATCATTATTTTGATCACCCACAAGGTTATTAATTTTTTTAACTATTACTGCAGTCCAGAAAGGTAATTCATTGAGTTACTCATTACTGACAAGATACCATCACTGTTAATTTGTACCATTGGAAAATACCAGGAAATGCTCTGTAGTTCCCCAAGTGGATAATTCAGATATTGCACTGTGGAAATTCTGGGGGGGGGGGAATGCTAAAGACATAACAAATTCCTCCTTGTGCTAGACCCAGTTCTTAGACTGAGCCACTACACACACAACGTAATAAGTAACAAGCAGAAAGCCCATTTTAATTCCACTGAAAATTAGTGAATTCTAGCAATGAGCAAAGCAGGCAAAAAAGAAACTCAACTTCAGCTATTACTTTAATAGTAACTAGCTACTAAAAGTAACTAGTTAAAAAAATAGTTGCTTCTTAGCTGCAGAACCAAAATGGTACCAAAATGGAAAGCTTTAATCCTCCCTCCCCACTCAGTGGGCTAGATGACATCAAGAACATATTTATACACCCTGTGTGTTTAGATTTATGGCTAAAGCATAGGTGGAAATTGCCTGCCTGGCACTTCAGTTGGGACTGGACTTCATTCCTTATCTCTTTCTCTTATTTTCATCCTGACTGTTGCTCCTCTCTTTTCCTTCTGAAATTATTTTAAGAAATGGATCAATACACTAGGCAGGATTCTTAGCAAATGGACTGCTGACTGTGAATGTGTTCCTCTTTCCTTTTTTAAAAGTGATAACTATGGGCGTTTTTGAACGACATTGTTATGGTGCTATTATTCCACTTTCAACATCCTGTGGAATTCTGGGGTTTGTAGTTTACTGAGAATTCTAAATGCCCCTTCCTAAACTGCAAACCCTTAGATTCCATAGGATGCTGAAAGTGGAATAATAGCACTATAACAGAGTAGTGCAGAAAGGCCCTGTAAAAACTGATCCAGATTGATATGCATATTTCTTCTGAATAGCACAATGCAGGGTAGATATGCCGCCAGTTATTTTAAAATGGGGAGGTGAGAAAGTAATCATTTCCATCTCTTGTTTCCACAAATGAGACCTCTGGATTATATGAGCATCAGTTTTTAAACACTGAATATTTAACTGACCTCTTACAATTACTAATATAGTTGTTCTATGAATCCAGTTGTGTACATCTGAACCAATGTTCTGTAGCATCATGAATTTTCCAAGTGTGTCTGATTTTTTTTCTACATGTGAACCACCAAAATGGAATCTTGGAAACATGGTGTTCTTTTCCCATCTCATGTGTTGTGACATCATGTATTACAATGTGTCCTTCTGACTGGCTGTTGTCATTACACATTTTGTTTACAACAATAACAGCCTATTGGTATATTGGATTGGAGCCACTGCAGGTTGACTATTGGGCCAGTCAAACCATCAAAACAAAACAAAAAAACAGCAAAAGCAGCAATAAACATACTACCTGTTTGTCCCAGAACTCATCTTGCTGCCAAGATATTCTACCCATCAGCATGTTGGCCTCTTTTAGTGCAGCTAAAAGAAGGATGCAGCTCTCCAGATATTGGTGAAATACAACTCCCAACACCCCTCGCCAGCATAGCAAATTATGAGAAATGGTAGAAGCTTCAGTCTGAGAACAGCTGGGGGCACATTATTCTCACCCCTAGTCTAGATCCACAAAAGTTGGAACCGTTTGATGTAGATAGAATTTTTCCATTTCTCTTGGAAACTAAAGGGAGACAGCAACCTATATTTGAATATGAATAAAGTAAGTGAAGTTTGGTTTCATGATAACCATCATCTTGGTTTGAACTAGGAAAATATCAAGTTTGTTGAACCAAATTCAGGCCCTTTTCGCACCTTACCTCTGTTCAGCACGGTCACATGGGGATCATGCGAGCAGCCTCTTCCGTGAGGCTCTCACGTCCCCGCTGCTTCAGCTCTGCAGGAGTTGTTGGCTGGCTGGCTGGCAGGCAGGCAACATGAGGGCTCTGCCTCTTCCTTCCATAGCACAGCAGGGTATTTTCCCAGGCTGCACTAGGGGAGGAAGCGTGAGGGCAGCGGCTCCAGAGCTCCACACGCAAGGAAAGTGTGTGTGGGGCCCCAGAGCGATGTGCGATTGCGCACTGTTTTCAGTAAAAAGCTGAAAATGATATAGTGTGCAATCAGCGCCCACCAGCCCCGGCAGCATCGCACGATTGCGAGGATGTCGTCTGAAACGCTCCTCGCAATCGTGTGACGCTCCAAAGGCCCTTTCGCATGAGAAATACCATGTAAAAAAGGCCATAGTATACATTTGAGAATTCCAAATGTATCAGATTTGGTTGCATCATAACTGTGGACATACTGTTCAAGAGGCAATGGTACATTCCAATATAACAACACAAACTCTGTAGAAGGAGAAAAGTACACTCATCAGCTACCTGTCTCTTGAAGTTTGCACATGTCAATGCCTCTTTCCAGTGTTTATCCTCTGCCTCTAACTACTCACACCATAGCCTAGGGGGAACACAGGAGCAGGGACATGCAATTCACATAGCCAGAGTAGTACTGCCAAGAAAACTACTTCCTGAAAGGTTAATTTATAGCCATTTTCAGCCAATGCTCTTCTTATTATTTAGTAAAGGGAGGGGATTTTGTGGCCTTCCAGATAGTGTGGGATTGCATCTCTCAGCATTTCTCATCATTGGCTTGCAGGCTATGGCTGCAAGTTGCAATCTGACAACATTGGGAGGGCTGGAGCATTCTTGTCCCTCCTTTACTAAGTGCTCCTTAATAATAAAGTATACATTTGTGTGTGTGTGTGTGTGTGTGTGTGCTTCAAGGATGGACAGAAAGTAAACCAGGACCTACTGATAGACCCCTAGATGAATTTCATTAGATGGGGAAGGACTCAAACTCCCAGTTGCTTACATAGCAATTTTTTCCCACATCTGTATTAGACTGCTAGAATATTTCAGATTTCAGATTATTTTTGTATATGCAGGTTGCCCCAGTGTATAGCTCATGAGGCACAGATGACAATTGATTCCACTGGCTTCTGACCCACCGTTTTATATCTGACTCCAATGGTTGGACACTGGGATACTTGTATAAAACAAAGTAGATCTTGAAAGCCTGAAGTCTGCAATGCTCAGTGCTAGACTGCTTGAAAATAACGGTGTGGGGATATGATTTTTATTACTTTGTTTTTTTAAAAAATACTATCATTTCTGAGGTTACTCAAGAAGTCATACGTAAAATTCTCCCATTTTATCCTTGCAACAATCCAGTGAGGAAGGGGAATCTGAGAGACAGGATGAAGATGCTGCAGAGAGTTTTCTAGCTGTATATGGATTTGAAATTGGCCTTGGCCTGATTCAGCATTGTAATTTGGTCAAACTGTTGTTGCTCCAAAATGTAGGTTCCATGAGGGCCACCCTTGCGATGGCAAATACCTCCTTGCAAAAGTGGGGAATGAATTAGCTCAAAGAGGAGGCCTGCAAGAGGGCTGCAACTTAAAGATACCTATTTTGCCAATGTTTACCAGCTCACACCAGAAAAGAACCAGCCAGAGATCCAAAAGTAAGCTAAAAACGTGGGTTTTTCGGGGGGGATTCACTCATGCATGTGCACAAAATACACACAATCAAACATTCACACAAGATAAAGCCTAAAGGATAAAGAGAGGGGAAAAAATATGGATAGAGACTGCAAGGGTTACAGGTGCTATTACTTGATCCTGGAGAGAAGCAGAGAGATGTAGTGGTGTGACTTAGACTGGTGTTTAAGGGGAGACCAGATCGGGATTCAAGGTGACATAGTGGGGTCCAGCATTTCATCTGATTGCATCTGATGTCTCGAAGCCAAGGGTTTATATACTCTGTTTCTCTCCCTGAAGGGATGTGAGTTGATTGCTCTCTCAGCCTACTGAACAATGGGAGTTGCAGCACAGACAATGGACTGTCAACCCACTAATGTTCACAGTGTTTGCATGACAAAGACATAATGTGTGTTGTAATAGCTGTCTATTGTGGGTGCTACAAGGCAAGAGGAAGGAGTCCAGGTGCACAGGGGATGGGCATCTGTCAATCAGTGTCCTAGTGGGCTTGCCACAGTTGTATTCCCTGGGAAAACTCCAGCTTCTGCTTAAGCCTATTATCCACAGGAACAGCATTTATTTGCCTGACAAATGACCCAGTTGTACTTGGAGGTTGTCTTAGGCTGACCAGTCTTTCTTTCTCAAGTTTAGAGTCAGATCTCTTCCCTCACTTGGTTTGTCCTCTTGGTCATCGCTCAAGCTTGATTTTGATGTTAGAACCAATTAATACAATTGCCAATCCAATATATTGCCAATTAGGTATGGTGCCCATCCAAACCATACTGATATCAGGGACCTTCAAAGCAGGGCCTTACACTGTGTCTTTGTGAAAGGGCAGAGCCTGGAGTTGAGCTGGGGAATGTATGGTCTACAGTTTCTCTTATCCCTAAGCATTGGCTATGCCACTAGTGGCTGGTAAAAGTTGTGGTTTAATAATATCTGGAAAGCCACCTATTCCCCATTCCTAGCCAGAAGGAAATATGGCCAGTTAAAAATGGAACAAAGTACAGTATGATTGATCACACATGAAGGCTGGAAGAATATTAGGCTGACTGGCTTCTAAGAAAATGGTTTAACTGGTAAAATACTTCCTGGTTAGCATTAGTAAGCTTTTGCTGAGTTTGCTGTAGTTTATTCTACAGGCTGCATTGTGAGACTGACTGGTAGATATTAGCAACTTTGGAAACATAAGTAGTCTAGATTTGCTGTACTTTTAACCATAACCTAATAGGCCTTTGACTTTACATCTAATAGGCATTGTATGAGTATGTTTTTGGAGTGCTAAAAATCAAGCCAGAGTTTTTCTTTAAAAAAAGTATACATGCAAATATTGATTCTCAAGAAAGGGAAGTTACTCATATTCCCATAGGTCATGAAATAGAAACTTTGTTGGGGGAGAGTCAAGGGGCATGTAGCTTCATGTAAATCAGTCATGACCTTATTTTACAAACAGGTTTTGCTTTCTGCTTTCATTAGCAATATTTCAACTCTCTTTTTTATGAACTGTCCTCAGGCTAAGGAGTAGCCTTCCAAGTTTCCTAGCACAGTGTGGGGCACCTTTTTTTCTTCTGAGATTTAAGTTTCAAAATTACCCTGACAGAGTTAACTATAACTGGAATAAATTATTGAAACACAAACTAAATGTATATCTAGACAGGATCAACACAAAGGGATGATTTAAAAATTAGTTTTAGAATTTATTTTATTTGTAATTTTTTGTTTTTAATTTATATCTTATTTTATAAGCATTTCAGTTATGTTAAGGCTGCAATGCTATATGCAGTTACACAAAAGTAAATTCCATGGACATGATCTTGCTTAGTATCTTATTTATGTGTATAGAGAGAAGAAATAATTCATTCCATGACTTTGCTTCTAAGTGGATATAGAATCTGCAGTACAATAGACACATGGGCTTCATGGCCTAACGGCTGCAAAAATGTCTTAAAGCAAGCAGTTGGTATGCATGCTTGACCAGAAAATATATGAATCTGAAATGCAGGATAGTGTCATACAGCAAATCAGAGCACAGTGGACCTTTCATATACACAACCTCCAGATCTGTCGATATGAGTGATTACAGAGCATCGCCTCTTATACATAAAAGAGTGATGACATTAATGTGGATGCACTGAAGCATCAATGTGCACATCACTGCCATTCAATAACATAGGATGAGATCATTCATATTTTGTGCTATTCGTGGAGAGTCTTGAACCCCACAGATATGGAGGGCCCACTGTATTAATTCAGCATTTATTTCAATGGCTGAAAGAAGTGCCCCAGGATTTTGAATACTACAGGAGTCCTACTTGGAGATGCCAAGGATAGGTACCAGACTTTTTAATGCTACAGACCAATCAGATAGTTGGAAACTTAAAACTACCCCCTTTTCTTGATTATTTAAATGTTATAGGAATGTAAACTCATATGTCTCATTTATTAAACTCAAAACACAATTTTTAAAAGATTGTTGTTGTGATTGTGCGTCTTTCTCATTTATGATGACCCAAAGGTGTCCATATCCTGGGGTTTTCTTGGCAAAATTTGTTCAGAGGGGTTTGCCATTGTCTTCCTTTGAGGTTGAGAAAGTATGACTTTCCCAGGGTCACCCAGTGGATTTCCATGGCAAAGCAGGGATTTGAACCCCGGTCTCCCAGTGTCTAGCACTTAAACCACTATACCATGCTGGCTCAAAAACACTGCATATAGCTTTTGCTTAATCCTTTTATGGACTAAGATGTCTTTTTGAAAAAATCATTTGCCAGTTTTGTCAAATGGGAGCTCTTAGAACTCAGGAATGTTTTGAAGCTATACCTGAAAGCTTTATTCCCCTAATGCTGAATGCAAAGCGTGGCTATGCTTACTTTATGGAGCAGAATCAGACAGGACCAACCATACTATGAGGCCCAATGAGGCCATCACCTCAAGTGGTAGAGCACAGTGGAGCAACAGATATTTCACTTCTCTTTCCTGTACTTCCTCTGCCCCACCACAGAGGGGTATGTTCTGGTTTGAAGAGCTGATGTTACAGATGGTTCATGAGAGCTGGATAGTTTTTTAAAAGCCAGGCATTGAGAGATTCTTACTGCTAAGGCACTATGGAAGGAGTGAGCTGGAAAATTTCCTGTCCTATGCCACAGGCAATTTTCCTGGTCAGACCTTCTGTCATGTTTTGGCTGTAGTGACTCCTCAAAGCCAGGCATTCAAATACACCCACAGAGCTCTATCTAACTAAAATTTGTCTCTACATAACATTCCTGTCCTACTTTGCTAGCTTTCAGGGAACGCTGACATTATGCCAGCATCATCTTTATTTTCATCATCTTTACCTTCCTTCCATAATATGGAATGTTCAGAGGTGTTATAACTCCCCATCCAACTCCTATGCCTCCTATCATGGATTTGGGTAGGCTCATGTTCCCCTCTGGCATTGTGTGGTGGTTGGTTGGTTGCAATGCTATCCATGCCAGCAACATATATGTGATGGCTTCCATGTGATTTGAGGAAGCTGAAGTTCTTGCCTCAGGTAGTATGAAAGTTGGGGCTGCCCTTAGAACTGATGTTCTCTACATGTGCAGGATCACTCTCTTCTGTGTATGCAGAGACCAAGGATTTGAATTTATGGGAGATTTTCATCTCAGAGTCCTTCTTAGAAAAGAGATTTGAGAACCTGCAGTGATATCTCAAGTTAAGTCTCAAATCTGTACCTTCAAGTCTCAAGTCAAGTCTTTGAAAATACTTTCAAGTCAAGTCTCAAGTTTGAAAGCCAACTTTATACCCCAATCTATATTGCAGAATTTATGGAGAGAGTCAACCAAAGTCAAGACTGAAAATTTGTCAAGACTGGTGGCTTTTGTGCCAATGGGCATGAAAGAGTCTGCAGCTTCAGAAGCAGGGAATAGGATCCTTCTTACTTCCCATTACCGAAGCTGCAAAAGCTTTAGAAAGAAGGATCCTTCCTCCAAGCCTGTTGCCTAACACATTTGCTATTCCCCTCTGAGAAATGCACCCTACACTTTGGGACTGAGTCTTGTCTTCTGCTTTGAGGAAAAGTTTTAGAAGGCACCTCTGATATACAGTGAGGACAGGCTGCTAAGCAGACCACAAGCCTGCCTCAAGCCCATTGCCTAACCCATTTGCTGTTCCTCTCTGAGAAATGACCCACATTTTGGGCTTGAGATGAATTGTCATGTGACTAGTAGGCAAAAAGAGATGGAAAGCTGTTCTGGATGAATGTGTTATGTTTCTGAACCAAGAGCAGCAAGTTAATCACTAAAAATATACAAGTCTCAAATTGAGTCAAATCAGTGCATCATTTATTGCCGAGTCAAGTCCGAGTTGAGTCACTGAAGTGACTTAAGCTTGATTTGAGTCCGAGTCAATTGACTCGAGTCTACATCACTGCAACCTAGCATGGGTGGGTCCTAATTCAAGCTAAGCACTGAAGTTTCTTCATCTCCTTTTCTGCTATTAAAAGATCAGGCAACACCAACCCAATTGATCATCTTTATTTGTGACCTCTGCATTCTCCAAGAACTCAAATAGCACTGCAAGATTCCCAAGAGCTCTCCAAATTGTCAGTAATCATGCTTGTATCTTCTTTGTTCTTACGTTAAATTATATTAGTCACTTCTTGAATGAGAAACTTGGACTGCTTATTAATCACCTTGATTTTTTCATCCTATACTTGATAGTTTTACTTCACGTTAATGAATTTTAAAAAATTTCAATAAAAGCAAAAAAAGCAAGTGAGACACTTCCAAACTATTCTCTGTTTTGAGTTTGAGGTGAAACCCACTGTGTAGGATGCATAAGGTACGTTCTAATTCTCTTTCACTGCATCCAGGAATAAGGTTAATTCTCACATTAACAGTTTGATTCTATATACGTTTAATCAGAAGTCCAACCAAGTTCATTGGAGCTTACTACTATATGTATTCAGGGGAGCAGGCAAATTTTTGGTGAAGTAAGAAAACATGAGGCCACTTTTATTTGTAGATGGATGCTGGCAGTGATGAAAATGCAGATGATGAAGAAAAGGATATTAGGGTAACTATTGGATTTCATCTGATACTATATTCTGTAGAAAAATTCAATATGCAAAAATAAGACATGAAAGGTACATTATTGTGATTTTATTTCATCAAGATCAGGTGAGAACTGGACCTAAGTGACTCTTCAAAAGAAGTATGGAATAGGGAACTTGCCCTTGTTTAGCAAGAGTGTGGGTATACCGCTATGCTATATGATCTCGGCAAATAATTAAAAATAGGCCTTGAGGCTCAGCTGTGGTAAATGGTCCAACTTAAGCTGTCAAACAAATTCTTGCTAATAAACTACAGAGCAAATTCATCTTGATCTTCCTAATGTAAGCTTTTCTATTAATGCCAATATCAACAATGGCAGTGCTAAACAGTTAATGGAAGCTTTGACTGGAACAAAAAACTCCTTGTTTGGCATGAAAGGTTTATTATAGCTGTTTATTGGTTTACTAACAAAATCTTCATACTACAGTAGTAGGCAATGTAATCTCTCTTGTAAATTCGTTCTCATATATATATATATAAATAATACCATACCATCTTATATGTATAATAAAACAAAACTTTATTTTCTGCACAGACCAACACTAAAAGAAACACCCATCAAAGAGACCTCAACACCCTCCACTTTATTTGTTTGAAGATGAAAACAACATTTAGGCCTAAATCCAATTGGAACTCCCCACTAGAGTAGATCCATTGAATCAACTGCTGAACGCTGTGTCAACATTTATGAAAACCCTAATGATTCAATGGGTTTATTTTGGTTGGATTTAAGCCTTAGAATTCAACCATGCCCCCCGCCATCCTCATCTGAGAGTGAAAGATGCACTTTAAAACTATTCAGCTCTCTGGATGGTTTTTCACTAGTCATTCCAAAATCTTTCAGTCTAATATAATTGTAAGGACAATATGCTGTGGGTCGAACTGTGCAGGCTTACCCAAACTCGTTGGACAAAGGGCAAGTGAAATAAAGTAAGCTAATGACAAGTTGACAAGTTATCTAACAGGGAAATGACAGGATTGTCCTTACCAGCCTTTTATATATTCCATAGGCCATGAACAGTGGCATGCTCACCATACCAACAGGGGAATTGTCCATACAGTTAATTTGTTGTTGTATGCTTTCAAATCATTTCCAGCTTATGATGACCCTAAGATGAATCTCACAGAGTTTTCTTGGTAAGATTTATTCAGAGGGAGTTTGCCTTCCTTTGAGGCTGTGGCTTGCCCACTATTTCCTAGTGGGTCTCCATGGCAAAGCAGGGATTTGAACCCTGACTTCCCAGAGTCAAAGTCCAATGCTCAGACTACTACACTATGCTATTGAAATGATCAATCAATTAAAATGATAATTATCCATACATTTTAAGAGAATTATGAATTCTAAATGAGACATACAAAGTTTATTGGGCAGAAAGACCTGATGGCATCAGAATGAAAGCACTACTTCTAGAAGTATCTGAAACACTTAGAGAACAGGCATGTATTAAACTGGGAGCTTGGTATCAAGCCAAAAGGCTGTCCAGGCTCATTTATAAATTGGTTGTATAGCAGCTGGAAGTAAAGTCACTCCTTAGAGTGGGGAAAGGAGAATGTGTGGGAAGAACATGATCTCTCAAAACAAACTCATGAGAAAGGGGAGAGAGGAGTGCATCTTGTGCAGTGTTTTTTCTGTCGCAGCTTGAACTTACGAAACAATGCAATACAGTAATGTTTGATAAATGTTATTAATCGCATCAAAATGATACAATTATTTTATTTGGTAATGTAATGCCAATTACTGTATACGTAAACCCATATGTTAATCATAACAAAAATACAGAATCCCCATCTGGAGAGCCTAGATTGGTGGGCACTCAAGAACAGACCTTCTCAGTAGCAGTATCCTGATGGCAGAACTCCTTTCTAAAGGAAGTAAGAATGGTTCCTTCCTTCTGTTGGTTTGCAGGAATTTCCACCAAAGCTTTATTAAAGTTCTGTTGCTCTTTAATGTTATTGTATGGTGTCAGTTTTTGTACTCGGGATATGTGGTGGTGGTGTAAAATTTTCATTGTATAATGTGAGGTTTATTTTATGTTGTCCTGGGTGACTAGCAGATGGAGGGTGAGACTCATCTATGTTCATCCAGACTTGTCTCTGTTCATCTCTTTAGCTCTATGGAGAGCTCACCTTAGAATTGTGAAGCTTCTGTACCTTTAACAGGCCAATCCAAGTGTAAATTTTTCAAGTGCTCAGTACATTTCTTAAGCCCTACTAGCATCCTGTTGGCAGAGCAGAAGGGGAAGAATTTCTGTCCCGTTTTTTTTTTCTTTTAATCTGTCAGCAGCAAAAATTTAGACCAGCTCTTAGATGGGTCTAAACATCTCTCTCTTACCCCCATATAAAGGTATGCTGTAGATCTGACAGGACTATGAATTCCATATCAAGTTTCCACCACTCTGACCTTACCAAACCTCCACTCAGCTCTCTCTACTCTCTCTTCATTGTTAGAGCTCTGAGGAGATGACTGCAGGAAGATCCATTGAAGAGAGAAGGCAGGCTTGAGACTGGAGCTCCCCCTCTGAAGCTGGACAGCCCTTGTCTTGAAGGTTCTGATCCTATGCACACTATTTTCAGGTATAAACACCAGCCACTGAACTCAGTGGTGCTTAATCTGATTCTTCATTCTGTGAGGGCCACACAAAAACACAACTTATTCCAGCTTCAAAGGCAGCACTAATTACCATATTATTCTCATCAAACTGTGGAAAGTGCTTCACAAACATAGGGTGCTTCCAGGATAGTCTTTTATCCTTCAATCATCTTGCTCAAAGACAGGATTTTATCTTTTATTTGTACTTCTCTCATGGTTTCGCACTGCATTTTTCATCTTTTTCTTACCAGAGAAATTGAGGAGAAATAATTGCACAATGCCTTTTGACTGACATTGCTAGGACTTCTCTGTCTGGAAGTGTCCATAATTTCTACAAGACCTCTGTTATATGGGACAGCTTTATTTTTGCCTTAAAGACAACAAATTGAGACCTGTTTCCCACAAGGCATCAATTTTGCCATTGTCTCACCTCATTTGTTCAAGTGTCATAGTCTTACTTCTCTGCTTTTTTCCCTTATGACTTCTTTTTCCTTACTGCACCCCCATCTTATATGGAGGAGAAAAAAATGGAATGGTTGCCTAATGTCTTGTGATTGCTAGTTTGAGGAGCCCTCCATTTGGTAACATTTTGGGCCAGATAAATTACTTGCTGTGTATGCTCTGTACATGCTGATTCAGCCTCTCAGGATGTTTATAGATGGAGAGCTCTTCTCACGATCAAGTTAGAAAGCACAAGGCTGTTGCTTTGCCTTTCTCTAAGGGATAAGATTTTTCATAGTAAATTAAAAAAAATGGAAGTGGCACAAAACAAAATAGGATTAGCATGTCTTCTGGAGTTCAGTGAATGAAGTGGCACAGTGATGGTGTGACAAAAGTCTCCTCTGAAAGTATCCCGAGACTGAGGAGCTTATCACACAAGGCAGATAAATCACAATTACAGCAGGATAATAGCATCTTTGGCTGGGACTTATCACTCCTGTTCTCCTGGTGAGAGATTATTGGAAAGCATATCTTTTACAAATACAAAAAATCCACCAACCTCCTTTGTAAAAGAAACCTTTCCAAACCGTGTCCCACTGACAGAACAACGAAAGAGGAATGATGTCATGTGATAAGTCCCAGCCAAAGATGTTATTATGCAGCTGTAATTGTGATTTACTTGCCTTGTGCGATAAGCTTCTGAGTTAACTTATTCTGGGCCACACGCAGCACATTATTTTTTAAGCCATAAACTAAATTTTGAAGTGCAGGCCCCCCCCGCCAGGACAGTCTCCATAGCAACACCCCCATGGACAGTCCAAAAGTGTAGCTAGTTGTTATTGATTTAAAACAATTTCTAGCACTTCTCATCTCTTATCAGATCTGTTTTAAAGCACAAGGGTCTTGCCCAATCAATACATCACTATTTTTGATTAGAATCTAGTTTGTAACATTTCCTCTTCAATTACTGTGGGGACTGCAGTAAAACTTTGAGGGAACAAATGGATGACATATCATGGCATTGTCCCATTGTCCCCGCTAATCAAAATGCCCCAGGACTTCCAAACTGTGAGCTCCTGTCTCCCTACTTCATTCTATGTATGCATATATGTGGAGAGAGGAACGCTGTCCCTTCACACAGTTGGCCCTCCACATTTGTGGGTTTGACTTTCACAGATCAAATTATTTGCGAGTTTCTCCAGCCCTTCCTCTCCCCCCCCCACCACCTCAAATGCTTCTTGCCAAGAGGAACCCTCCCTCTGGGCAGCTCCAATCAGGCTGCACAGACCTTTAAAAACTCATCTCTCGTCCTCCTCCTCCTCCTCCACCAGCAGCTGCCTGGCCACCTAAAGATGTCTTCTGACTTCTCAGCACGAAAAACCTTCTTCCACTGTCACCCCAACACACACAAGGAAGGAGACGGGCAAGAGAGAGGAAATATAGGGCGAACATGCCAACGCCCCCCTCTTCCTGACCGGGTTTAGAACTTGGGTGTCCCTTCTCCCCACCATGCCTAGACCCCCTTCCCACAGACATACTTTGATATCTGCAAGGTTTCCATTCATGCAGGGGTCCTGCGCCCCCAACCCTTGTGAAGACTGAGGGCTGACTGTACTGACACTTAGCCTTGAGGGCCTAAATACCTCAAAGACACCACATCTCATCTGATCTTGGAAGTTAAACAAGGTCAGCCTTGGTTACTCCTTGGATGGGAAAACTGCCCATGAATACCAAGTGCTGTAGGCTATAATTTGGAGGAAGGATCTATGAGCATTCCTTGCCTAGGGAAACTCTTACGAAATTCAGGGGGTCACCATAAACCAACAGGTGAGGCGAAGGCTCCCACCCTTAGCCTCGGAGGTCGGCCTACTCTTACCAAGCTAAAGCCATTGGGTGGCTATTTCATCTTTCTCTTCAGGGGGAATAAAACAAGAAAAGACGAGAACAGAGGGGAAATACCGAAGGGTCACACCTAGCAGAGAACGGCTTCTGAAGAACTGTTAAATGTACAAGAGCCTTGGCAGGAAACAAGCTTAATTAACTTTTTTTTCCCTCCCTGATACGTGGCTTATTTCCTTTCCTGCTCACTGAAGTCCCATTCTTTGGCGCTTCTGCTATTAGGCAGCCTGGACGACGCCTGTGCGGGTTGCGAGGACAGCCGTGACCCCTCCGAGGAGCTTCCCCTTGAGCGCAGGGGAAGGTCGCCTGATAATCTCTCCACCCACCCGAAAGCCCCCTTCTTCCTTCCTTCCTCCCTCCCTCCCTCCCTCCCTCCGCCGGCCCGCGCGCCCCACCCACACAACCGCCTCTAAAGAAGAAGAAGCGAGAGGGGGGAAGCCGCCTCTCCTCTCAGCAACTGAGGCCCAGAGGAGGAGCCGGATTCTCACGCCGATTGGGCAGGGCCGCTGCCAATCGGGTGCCCGCGGGGAGGTGGGTGTGGCCATGCGCGAGCCGGCCGGGCTCCGAGGAGAGTAAAAGCCGCCGCCAAGTGGGAGCCGAGCCGCGTCGCCGCCGCCCGCCTTCGGCCGCGTTTCCCTTTTTTCCCTCTCGCCCCACGTAGCCTGCCCGGCAGTAAGCACACCACAGCCTCCTTTTTCAAGCCCCACATCCGCCTCTTCGGCGGCGCGTACCATGGAGGAGGAGCGGGCAGGAGAGCAGATGAGACCGCTACTTACGACGGTAACGGAGCGAAGGGGAAGCGGCAGGGGTGGAAAGTTGGGGAGACCAGGAGGGAGGAGCGAGCGCCGCCCCCGGTTTTCCCGCCGTTCTCTTTCAGCCGCCTGCGGGGGGGGGCGCTCCAGGGTGGCTGCTCTTCTTTGTGGGGGCGGAGCTCGGCGGGTCTCGCTTTCTGAGGCGGCGGCGGCGGCGGCGGCGGCGGCACTCTTAACGCCTCAGGAGGCGACACAAAGGGAGGCGCTCGTCCTCCCGGCCTTTCTCTCGCACAGGTGTCAGCGCTGAGAATGGGCATGAGGTGTAGGGAGGGCTCTCCCCCGCCCGCCCCCTCCCTCCCTCCCTCCCTCCCTGGGTGGTCCCTTTTATTTGCTTTTCCCCTCCTCGGCGGAGGCGCCCCCCAGGGCCGCCCAACCAAGTCCTAAAAGCAAGCCAGTAATTATAACAGTAATAATGCAGGGGTTTGAGGAAGGGGCCAGCACAGCGAAGGTGTTCTTCGCTTTAATTCTCTCCCCTCCCCACGACTCATTTTTTTTTTCTTGTAAGCGCCTTCCTAATCCCCCCGTTGCTCACTCCGTGTGCGCGTGTGTGTGCTTGCCGGCCGGCCTGCTCCCAAAAAGGGCTGCCGCTCATGGCTTTTGTTCAGACGCGGCCCCTGATAGGGCGAGGGCCGGCCAGAGTGGGAGCTGGGGCTCTTTGTTCCGAGCCTCCCCGCCGCCTGCTTGCCCCCCTTCTTCCTGTGGACTCCCCCCTCGGCTCTCGCATGCCCTCTTCATACCCTTCAGCACGCACTGGAAACTGTCAAATGGGGTGAAAGGTATGAATAGGCAGGGCGTAAGATCAACCTTTGCTTCCCCCCTTGTGGAGGGGGCGCAACCCATGAGGTGACTCTTTGAAGGCAGCCGCCTCAGCCCTCTCCTCTCTCTTCTGTTCTTTGCTTCTTCTGGCCCAGGCTCTTTTGTCCTTAGATTTTGTAGTCACAAGTGTTCTAAGGAAGTGGCGTGCTATTTTCATTAATTACCGCTGTTTGTGGAGGTGGAGGGAGAGGGATAACACTACAGCGATTCACTTTACTTCCTTTCAAGGCAGGGGATGGGATGAAGCAGACGTGGCCCTTTTTAGCACCTCTCTCACTCACAGGCACACAGAATGAGCTTTTTTTCTTCCTTTCAGTTAAGATGTGGATTTTTTTGTTGAGTGTTTCTGTGACTCACTCTAATGGTAACCTTGGTTTAATTCCCAAGAGTCCTTGGGGGAGTGCTGTGATAGTTAATCTAATTCAAATGTGTTGTGTAGACAGCTGCATGGTGGTGAAAACCTTCTCTCATAGCAAAGGAAGTTAAGTGAGTAAACACTTCAGTGTATACTCTTCCCCCTGCAACTGTTTTATTCTCTGAGGAGTGATTTGTATTAGCACGATGGAGGAAGTTACTCAGTTTAATTTGTGATGAGATTGGGGTACATTAGGCTCTATAACAAATGATTTGATGTCATCTGTACTTTAAAGGCTAGTTGTGTAGTGACACATTTTTTGTTCTGAGAAACCAGGAGAATTCTCATTCTGATATTCTGGTTGTATAATATAAGTTAGTGGATAGATGCAAAAGATGCATCTAATAGTGTAGTGATTAGTTTCATGTCCATGTGAGCTTTGTGTATCAGAGAACTCCTAAGCAGATACTTGTTGCTAAAATTCTATAATATAACCCTAGAGTGTTGCATAGAAAAGCTCCCTTCAGTGGTCATTTCTCACAAAACATAGTAACATCCAGTGCACAAAAACTTCATTGGTTTGAACTGATCCTAGTTAAGAGTCATAAAGTGTGGTAATCTAGTAGTGTCAATAGAGGGGCATAACAAGGATTGCCTCAGCCCCATGTATACCTTAAGACTTACAGGAGCTTATTCAAAGTATATTTTTGCAGTGCAGGCACTGTTGTAGATCTAGCCCTGTGTTGCTATAGTGCTGAACAACACATTTAAACTGGTATAAATGTGATCTGGTGAATTTTTGTGTCTGACCTGCCCTTACCTTTCTCCATGCAACAGGTAGGCTTGTGGAGAGAAGACCCGTTCACATAAGTGGAAACTTTTAAAGCCATATTTGTTTGTGTGTGTGTGCTCTAAAAGACTGAATGGACATGGAATGTTTCCCCTAGGGATTTTTTTTTGGGCGGGGGAGACATGACGTATAAGGTCAGGATGCTGATTTTCTAATTGTTTTAAAGATTCTTATGACTGTAAAACTTCCTTCTTGTCTTCATCATTCATCAGCTATTCTTTCATGGATGATCTCTTTCAGAGATATCATTTTGTACTCTGGTCAGAATTTTTTTAAGCAAATGATTTGTACCTTTTGAATTGCCGACTGGGAATCACGTGGCCCTCCAGATGTTGGTGGACTGCCACTTCCACTAACTGTAGTCAGCATAAACAGTTGAGAAGAATGCTTGGAGTCATTGCTCCCCAATATTTGGAAGGCCATATAATTTCCACCTCTGTTTTAGAGATAAATGAATGAGATTTTGGATCCAGAAGGAGATGGAGGTCCATTAATATTTTGTGGAGAGAGGGAAAAATTCCAAGATCTTAAATTTTCTTTAAAACATTATTCTGCAGAATGGACAACGTCTGTTCAGCATAAGATGCTTTAGGAGAGAATTAGTTATGATTTTACAGTGTAATAACTAAAAAGTTTCATCGTCCTTATTCTGTTATAAGACTGTAGATTGCTGTACCTAGTTCTGTTTTCCTGACTGAAAGAAATGAGCTCTCATTTACTTTAATATGAAAATGTTCACATAATGAACTGGATAACTGTCTGCAACAGTTAACTTTCCAGTTAAGTCAAGTTCATTTAAAAGTAGAATTTTCATTTGTATCTACTTATTTACTTCAGGGAGCTCCTTCAGGATCTGTCTGATCTCATTTGTGTTCTACAGGCTTTTGTTTAGCTTGATCAGTATAATTTTGAGCTTTCCCCATGGTTTTATAAATTTTGCAGATACTATATAGTACTCTTTTCAGATGATTATCTCATGGAGAATGCCAGCATAGTAATAAAAAGTTTCACTGGTGTTTTTTGGTTCTTTGTAGAGCTTGTTTCTGCCTTGTTTCTGCACATGTTATTTTTCTCAGGCCCACATGCTTCGGCTCATATCCACCTTGAAAAATCACTGTATTTCTATTGGGAATTAACATATTATATAATAAATTGTTCTATATATGTTAGAATGTTACATATTACAAAATGACTTATCATTATTATATGTTGCATAATGTATTAAAATCTTCCAGTCTACACTATTAAGATACCTTCCTTACATTTGCATCGAACCAAGTGAGAATAAAAAAGATATTTACTTAACTGAGGTTGTAGTTCAGAAACCTTTCAAAAACTATTTGGTCTAGGTCATTTTTGATAATTCCTGTCATTGTTTATTTTGCACCTTGACAGAGTTTCAGCTAGTATGATTGTAGACAGGTAGTTAAACAATCAGTCATAGATTAAGTGCAGTTCTGAAGATTCTTTGAAACTGTAAAATAAGGATTATTAATGCACATATGGTTGATTTTTGTGTGTCTGAAGTAGTAACTTATGGGTGTTCTACTGAAAATAATAACAAAACTTTGATGACCTGAAACTTTACGTAGAAAGAATAATGTGATGACATATTTTATGGTGTTTCATTCTTAACATAAGCCTGGTGAATCTACTGAGTCTGTTCTAAGTGTGACTGAGACCAGATCCAAACCCAGAAGGGGTTTGCTGCAGAGCAGTTGAGTAACATGTGGCTCATAGGCAGCATGTTGCCCTGATGATTTTAAGCTGCTGTAACCAATTTCAGTGGTGCACAGAGAAAAAAAGAATTAGTCTTCCAAGAATGCAGTCCTTCAACATGCATAGTGCCCCTGTATACCTTGTTTTAAAATCAGAAAATGTTTTGTGTTCTCACCACTGTGCAGCAGATTTCAGTAGTGAGGATACAGTCCTTGGCTGGTTTCAGGAGTGCACAACTGACTACCATCCATACCAGAATTTTCCACGTGTGGAGCTGCCATGTGGCTAAAATGTTCTGATGAGGACTTGATTGAGTTTAGGCTCTGCTGGGAGCAAGGTGCTTTCAGAAACAATGCTGAGGCCCTGAAAGTCTCTTGAGAGCCACTTCCTGTTACCTTTCTGAAAATGTTGTGGATATTTAAAAAGGCTTCCAGAGAGCTATGTCTTATCTATGTAATTAACTTGATTTGTTTGGTTTTCTTGGCCTTGCTTCTCAAGGTAATGAAAAAAAATCCCTATAATGCTAGAAAAGATTCAGTAGATAAAAGGTTGGATTACATGAGATGCCATTGAAAAATGTTTGGTAGGGATGTGATGTTGATTTGGGCAAATCCCAAATTCTGAAATGTGTTAGGCCAGTATGCACTGATTTGTACCAACTCTGTGGATTGAATCACTTTGGCCCAGTTCTAGAGTTGAACAGCACAGTCTGAAAATACTTACACTAGTTTAAATGTCAAAAATAAGCAGGAAGAAGCGAGACAATGTGCCTTCAGTGTGACCATATGAAGAAAATGGCAAGATGGCATACATTGTATGGGGAAGAAGGGTTTTGGATTTGTTCATGGACAAATCCAACATGCAGTGTGAGTCAAGAATCTCACAAGCACTCTTCAGTTGCTCTGCTTATAGGACAAGATAGTATAACAACTTTGAAGTCACAATTATTTATCTTCTGCATCTCTTCATTTATTTGCTAGATCTTGTTGTTAGTAGCAGGTCATCAAAAGATCTGGGGCAAAATTTTTGGCAGTTGTTGACTGTCATCCAAATTTACTCTTTTAAAATTTCCCAACTGTTTGTCATGTTGAATAACCTAGCTTAACTCTCTGTTTACCTTTCTTTGTAATCTGATTGTTAGTTTCATGTGGTCATGAGAAATGCGTACAGCAGGTGCTTCTCTGGAAAGAGGGAGGCAAACTGCTTTGCTTTTACTTCTAAAGGACAGTAGTTTGGGTAATAGTAGAAGCAAGCCTCCTTTATTCCTTTAGCCCTAGTAAGACCTATTATAGCTCAGGGTAGTGGTAGGAGCAAGTCTGCTTCCCATGTTGGGAAGTCTCCATCTAAATCTAGAACCCAAAAGTATGCTTGAGGCAACAACAGTAGCAATACCATGACAATGTCAGCCCTTGAGATGGAAGGCAAATACAATTGGCCCTCCATATTCACTATGGTTAGGTGAACAGGACCCCCACAAAAGTGGAAACATCACAAATATCAAACAGTGAGAGAGTGAGTGAGTGTGTGTGTGTGAGAGAGAGTGTGTGTGTGAGAGAGAGTGTGTGTGTGTGTGAGAGAGAGAGAGAGAGAGAGTGTGTGAGAGTGTGTGTGTGTGAGAGAGAGAGAGTGTGTGTGTGTGTGAGTGAGAGAGTGTGTGTGTGTGAGTGAGAGAGTGTGTGAGTGAGAGAGTGTGTGAGTGAGAGTGTGTGAGTGAGAGTGTGTGAGTGAGAGTGTGTGAGTGAGAGTGTGTGAGTGAGAGTGTGTGAGTGAGAGTGTGTGTGTGAGAGTGTGTGTGTGAGAGAGTGTGTGTGTGTGTGAGAGAGAGAGTGTGTGTGTGAGAGAGAGAGAGAGAGAGAGAGAGTGTGTGTGAGAGAGAGAGAGAGAGAGAGTGTGTGTGTGAGAGAGAGAGTGTGTGTGTGAGAGAGAGAGTGTGTGTGTGAGAGAGAGAGTGTGTGTGTGAGAGAGAGTGTGTGTGTGTGAGAGAGAGAGTGTGTGTGTGTGTGTGTGTGAGAGAGAGAGAGAGAGAGAGAGAGAGGGAGTTGAGGCATGGTGGGGGAAAGGCCCCAGGGTCCAAACCAGGTCAGGGAAAGGGAATGGATTGGCATGGTAGCCCTCAACTTCTCATTCTTCTCCTTCCTTGGGTATATGGGGAGGCATTGGGAGAAGGTTCGTGGTGCTGTCCTTAGCTGGCTGGGCAGTAACTGCTGCTGGTGGTAGTGGAGGAGGAGGAGGAGGTGATGGAGGACGTGGTGGAGGAGGAGGAGATGGTGGAGGACAACAACCAGAGGTGGTTTTTTCAAGGACCGCACAGCTTGTTTGGAGCCACAGAGAGGGCAGATTCCCCAAGAAAAGAAGCACTTGGGGGGCGGCAAAGGTTGGAGCAACTCATAGATAATCATATCTGTGAAAGTGAAACCTGCAGATGTAGAAGACTGACTGTAGTCTGAGTCACTTTAGAAAGGCAGAGCCTTTTCTGAGACCACTCTATGATGGGAATGGATTTGAACACTGTTAACTGCCTTCATTGTAAGCTTTAAATGAGCAGGGCCAAATTGAGCAGGCTGCTGATGCCTTGGCAATTATCTTAAGTGGTCTGGCTCAGGGCAAAGGGAGAAAAGTCCCAGCGGTAAGACAGTAGGGACAAGACTGCTAGGCCAGGAAGAAAAAGTGCTGAATCCCTTCACAGGAGCAGCACTTAGGCTCTTCTTTCAAGCAAGAGGCATACAATTATGGAAAAGATGGTATGGGGAAGTATAGGGTAATGAGATGGAAGTTTCGACACCAGCCCAAATCACATTTGTGAGGGGAATCTTACCAACTGGACTGCTAGTAAAGCATCTTCTCTTCTCCCTGTTATTTCTGTATGTTACATCATGGAAATTAACCAGTTGGATTATTCAGAATAAAACAAATGGACTGTTGCAAGCTGTTAACTTCATTCTAACACAAGAAATGAGAAGCACTTGAAAACTGATGCCCGTCCTGTTTGACTGGTGCCCTACTGTATTTGTCCTATTTTTTTTATTTTTTTATTTATTTTGGTGCAGCTTTTTAGCTGTAGAGCAGTGGTTCTCAACCTGTGGGTCCCCAGATGTTCGTGGACTTCAGCTCCCAGAAGCCCCAGCCACTATGGTCAATGCTCAGGGCTTCTGGGAGCTGAAGTCCACGAACATCTGGGGACCCACAGGTTGAGAACCACTGCTGTAGAGGGAAGGCTGTTGGCCACTTTGATACAATTCCTGGCATAATATATTGAGAGATGTGAGTGTGAGAATTGGTATAGTTCACATTGCCAAGTGTAAGGGAAAGAAAGCCTAAAAAGTTTTCCACAATTAACCTTCATGCAAATCTTTGTAGCACAGATATTTTCTCCAGAGTCATGGGAAGGACCATTATGCCCTCCTATATGTTGGCAATTGCCCACCCCTCTTTTTGGTGCAATAGAAAGGTTCCCCAATACTGGAGTAACAGTAGTAGGACAAGGAGCATGTCAATTATTAATTCTTTTTGAAAAACACACACTTTACAGGTGCCTTGCACAAAAATTTGAAGTACCACAGAGCTACCTGTCTAAAATTTGGCTGGCTTAATCCTCCTTTTAAACTCTGCCATCTGTATGGTTTGGGGGAATTTGTAAAAGTCAAAAACAAAGAAGTTATGCCTGATTTGATCTTTTTGACACAAGTCAGTGGGAAAAGGAATGACAATCCAGAGTTTGATTGATCCATACTGAATCAAACACAGATCAAATTGTTAGAATAGGGCTCTAAGCAGAATCAAGGCTCCTGTGCACAGCTGTATTTTTATGTGCGTGGGACAATCCAGACTAGAGGTAACAGGCACAGTTTAGTTGATGAATATATATGAAATATGCTTTTAAATAAGATTTTTAAAAAAGATTCATTAAATGAAGCAGATAAAATGTTGCCCTGTTCTATTTCTGCCTGTTTTTGATATAAATAGTCTTGAAGTGGGTACTCCCACCAAAATGTGCGTCCTTAAAAAATGAAGCCTGAAATGTCAGTTGTAGTTTTATAGGATCTGTTTAAATGTACAGTTTGCAAACATTTTCATACTGATACAGTATTTGTATTGTACAATATTATGTTTCATGTTGAAACATAGTTTACAAGTACTACTTCACTGAGATGATACGTTTTTGTCTGTTCAAAAACCCACAACAACCTATGGTAAGTACTGCTGCAGCAGCACTAGAGGGCACTCTTCTCATTTCTTGCGTAGAAGACATTTGTGTTACTTGCGCGAGGCTATAACCTGGCAGTTAATCATGGATAACTGTTTAGGCTTTTTTTCCTTGCACTTGCCAAGTAGTAAGTTCCACTGTTGTTATGATTTATTTCCTATAAGTGTTCGTGGATAGGATACATGGATCACACCTTAATTATAGATAAAACTGCAATTAATTTTCGCCTAATGAGAGAATGTAAATACATGGGTTTGAAAGAGTCGTGCTTCCACTAGTGGTCAGCACAATAATCAGGGTAGAATATGTTTACTCCTGAGACTTAGAATTGGTAGGAAGGATGAATGTGAGAAGGAGAGGCTGCTGCTAACCTCAACTGTGACAAAATAGCTGTGAGAATCAATTTATTCTTTGCTCTAATACTAGCACCTTTACTTACTGAGAAGAGATTAGTTACTGGTGCAATGAAGAATTGTAATTTGTTCTACCCTATTCCTGTAACTATGATGTTTAGAAATCATATTTAGTTCATACGACAAACCATGTATAGGGTATTGAAATAGGGCTGGTGCTCTAAAAATTGCTCTTTGATGTCAGAAGAGAGTTCAGGATATGATATCAGCACTGCTCAGAGGAAGAAGCTGTGATCAGAGTTCTCTTTATTTCCTTCAGGTGTCAGATTTGAGGAGAACAGTCATATCCTAAACCTATTTCTATAAATAAATCTGAGTAATAGGAGGTTAGTACATTCTCTCACAGTAGTGAAAAAAGGGCCAAATTGTTCTGCACATGACCTACTTCTATAAAAACAAAATCTATTTGTTTTGCTCTCTGCTGAGATAGCATACATTCAGTTTTTCTGCATTATCTACAAGTCACATTGCTGCTTAAATTAATCATCTGGAAGCTACTTAAGCTGCATTTTAGAAATTGCAAGCTGATTAGTGTAGTGAAAAATAGACACTTAAAGTCAGATTATATGATATGCAATTTCTAATTACTCTTGACAATATTTAAATGTCTGAGACAAGGCAATGGCATATTTTCTGCTGAAGGACAATGATAGGCAGCTTCTTTTCTCTGCCACTCAAGAGATGTTAAAATCAGTTCAGCTGGTATCCAGTTGACAGGTTCTTACAAATCCAATTATATGCTGTTAAATGGCGAAGGTGAATACATAGGTGCTTCAGCCACTGAGACTAATATTGTTGATCATATACAATTGAGACTAATATTGTTGATCATATACCATGTTCCTCCTCCCATGATGGTTAATTTTTGATCATAGTAATGATCATACAGTTGAGATTAATTTTTGTTACCTGCTTATGGAAACACAAAACTGAATAAACTTAAAGGATCTAAGCATTTGTGTGCACCCAGATCTTGGAATAAGCAACAGTGCTGCTAAAATTAGGAGCAATGGCTGAGAAGGTAGATGGTTTCAGATTATGTGCCAAGATTATGGCAACATGCCTACCTGCTTCTATCAGCTACTGAGAAGTACATAGCACAATGAGTTGCATTGTTCACTACTTGTTAGGAATGCAGACATTCATTTGAGGACTGTTAAAACTCCATTCAGTTTAATTTGGTCATACATCCAAGCAACACAACTAAAAACACAACTGATCTAGGTATAATCTTTTAGTGATCTTACTTTACTCAGGATGGCATGCAGATTTTCTGCACAGTTCTCTGGGCAGTCCCAATTTTTCAAGTTCTTTTGTTGCTGTTTTCCCCACGCTGTTAGTACCAGTAGTGTTACGTTTGAGGCAAACAGATTAGACCTCCGTGTGTGTGCGCACATGCCTTCAAGTCACCTGTTCCCCTATGGAGACCCCATGAATTTCATAGGATTTTCTTAGGCAAAGAATACTCAGAGGTGGTTTGCCAATTCCTTCCTCTGAAATACAACCTGCAGCACCTAGTGTTCATCCAAGTGTTAACCAGAGCTGACCCTGCTTAAGTTCCAAGATCAGATAGTATCTGAATGTTTGAAATTAACTCTGTAAGTATGGATATGTTAAACAATTCTATCTTTTAAGCGAATTTTTAAAGGAAGTAAAGACTTGATATTTTTCTAAACTACTTTGGCTTTTCTAAATACTTCTCAAAGGAAAACCTACATAGAACACAGTAAAATATCAAAAGACTGGTAGAATGAGTGACTATGGCCAGGTGGTTTTTATCCAGGTAACTCAGCAGCCTAAGTTGATCAAATATTTCCCTGGCCTCTGCTCCTCTTTAGGCCATTCTTGTAAAGAAGCCCACAAAATTTGATAGCCTGCCATGGTTGATAGAGAACATATGGGCAGCCCTGTTTGTAACTCCAGTAACTGGAAAGCACTTGTCTGTGTTCCCAAGTCAGTAGCATGTTCTTAGACTTGACAGCGGTGCTGCTATCTCCTGTTCTTTTTTTCTCCTTACAAGCAGTGTATTCTCAGAACTGCCCAGAGCCAATCCTCTCCTGTGATTTCACCCCATTCCAAATTCGAACAGCAGATATTCAGTCAGATATAGCCCTTCCTTTCCACCAGGCCAGAGCTTTGGTGGTACTGAGATTAGGAAGCAGCCCAAGCCAAATGAGTCAGTGAGCTTGCTTTTTTTTTTTTTGTAATAAAAGTTGAATGTTCGTGCATGCTTGAGGCTTTGTGTGCTGTAGATACTACACTGCTGTCACTCCCCTGCGCGTTTGTCTTACGAGAAGGAAATTGGTCTTAATTTGAGAACTGTAGGCTAAAATCCAAGATGGCTAGACTAAGGCTGTCATACTTTGGGCATATCATGATATGCTATCAAGACATAACTTGCTAGAAAAGAGAATAATACTTGATAAAGTAAAAGACAGTAGGAAAAGAGGAAGACCACATTACAGATAAATAGACTTAATCAAGGAAGCCACAGCCCTGAGCCTTCATGACCTGAGCAAGGGTGTTGAAGTTACGATAACTTGGAAATCTCCTTTGAGCTCCCCTGCCAAAAACTGCAAATCCCAGGATCCCATAAGATGTTGAAAGTAGAATAATAGCACTGTAACAGTCCAGCGTGGAAATGGCCACAGGGTCGCCATAAGTTGAAGTTGCCTTGACAGCCGTTAACAACAGGCAAGTTATTAGCCTATATGAGCCTGTGTTTATTTAAGTGGATAGTTGTAGTACAACTATTTAACTAAATAATTACAGTAGAAAATGAAGGAATGTGTCTCTCTGAAAGTCTGCCTGTATATGTAATTTTTGCATTATTTTTCAAACTGTATATTGAATTTTGTTAAGATGGTTTCCAGGTTTTGAAAAGATGGTTTCCAGGTTTTAGAAATAAGCTTAACTGTGTGCAGGAGTTGTCCAGATCACTAAGTGTCAACATGCTGCACAGGGAGACATCCAGCTGTCATTGACTTGAGAGACTGAGATCAGAGGTAAGGGGAGAAAATTGGTTGTTGTGTTTGTGTGTGGAGATTGATGGAGATTAGTGGATGGAGCTAGGACAGACTCCTGCTTTTAATAGTTTTTCTTTGTTAACCTGGCATCCTGAAGTAGTTATGGGGTACCCCAGGACTTCTGCAGACCTCACTATTTCCCCCTCTGTTTTCTTACACTCTGTGTTGCTGTGATCTCTCCCCTAGTCTTCCGCAAGACTGTAGTCTATTTACTGGCCTCAGGTTGCTTGTTCTCTCTGTGCTGGGTTGTCATTAGAGCAAAAACTTTTATTCCAAGGACAGCTTTTGTGTGCTGCTGTGTCATTCCCCCCAACCCAGTTTGGTGCCCAGAGTCTTTGTCTGTTTAGTGGTCTGAACTTGCATGTTAAATCTGCATATTCTAAGAAACAAAAATACAAAGAAATGCATTTCATAGATCCTTGAAGTAGCATTTTGAGAATTAATGTGCGTTAGGAAATCTACTTTTAAGAATATATAAGCATGCACAGTGTTTAAGGCTTCTTTCCAGTTTTGAGTGATGTCTCATTTTCAGTGATAATGAAATTTGTGGATTAATAGTAAAATATACAGACCTTTTTATTTTAGACTCTTCTTAGCTGCTGCTGTAGCTGAATGTCAACTCACAAACCACATAGTTTCAGCTCCTTTTTTGGTGTTCCTTCAGTGGAAATTGAAAGCATGCCATGTTCCTCAATTCTGCTGTTCGGTGACCCTATGCTGGTTGTAGTAACTGGCTTGGAAGATTAAGTATCCTTGCAAGATAATTGGCTACAACAGAGAGCTTTATACTACTGTGCATCTGTGTTGGCTATAATGTTATAAAGTTGTTATGGACAGTGCGGTATCTTGAGGCTTGTTACACTGCAGTCTTGCCCAAGGACATTCTCTGTGAGTTCGACATCAACATGGAAGGAAAACATCTTAACAAAGATCTGCTACCTGTATGTAAATATATATGTTTTTCAGAGTAATGTTTACCTTTCAGAATTGCTTGAACAGAACTGATAGCTATCTTCAGTGTTTTCTTTGTACTATTCTATCCTTGTTTACCAGGTTATTCAAAGGCAACATCTGAAACTTTTGCTGTCTTAATATGATGTTGATATTCAGGTAATAGTTACATTTTCACAGAGAGAGGATTTCCACTATATAGTTGTAAACTGAATTAATAACATTCTGTGGTCGTAGAAAGTGTGTTGCACTTGAAAACTTGTAATCAAATAGTCAGCACTGTATTTATTAACTGGCATCTTCTTTCTGGAGGGATTGCAGGTTTCCTGTGGTAGCTCAAATGGGCAAGAATCTTTCCTTGGTTCAAATATGCCACTAAACTTTCCTTTTTGCTAAGCCAGTATTTAGTATTTTAACCTTTCTGTCATGTAATCTTCTTTGTTAGGATATCTTTACTAAGGCAATAAGTTACATAGTAACCTGAACACTTTTTGAGACTACGGAGTTAAGTTCAACATGGATATGTAGTTAAAATTGAGTGTGGACTAAAGGCAGTTGGAGACATTTCTTTGTGTCTCAGTATTTCTGAAATGGCACAATAAATCCAGTGCATATTGTTGGATGCTAAAGACTACACTCTTTTAAATGTGACTTCTTGAAGGCACATACACACAATGTTAGTAATCTGTATAACTGTACCATTAGAATCTCTCTTCATCCCTACCTTCCATTGGTTGTTCTTTCTCATAGGTCATTATCTTGCTATGGTGTATATAGTTGTTGCTAACTTGGATACTGATTTAATCTGATTTAAAGCTAATCTTCACCCTTCTTAGCATGAAAAGAGACTGTGTAGATACCACACCACTATCAAGCCCCCTCCCCTCGCTGTTTGTCCTGTGAAAAGGAAATTGGTCTTAATTTGAGAATTGTAGGCAAGTTATAAATCAATATAAGCCAATGTTTATTTAAGTGAATAGTTACAGTACAACTATTTAACCAAATAGTTATAGTGGAAAGTAAAGGAATGTGTTTCTCTGAAGGTCTGCCTATATTTGTAATTTTTCTTTATTTTTTGCATTGCATAGTGAATTTTGAAAAGGTGATCTCCAAGTTTTAGAAAGAAACACAAGCTTGTAATATTTTAATAGTTCAGAAATAGTATTTAATGATATAAGCTTTGCTCTAGTGGTTAAATATACACTTAAATCTGAGCTTTCGAAATTAAGGGAAATGTTACTTTTCAAATGCTTGTTTCTTCTTCCCAAGAGAGCTACAGTTCTGTTTTAGTATGTGATGTTTTATGATAAATGTTAGCAATATGATATGAATGTGGAAATTGGATGAGGGTACACTTAGATCAGGATTGTCCTTTTCTTCAGAAACTTGGTGGCTTACCTTTAACAGTATCATTATTGGTGGACAGTTAAACTTTGGTGTTCCAGTATTCTGTTGGTGCTTTTTGTGTTATCTTTATTTCCTGTGTCTGTGATTGGGTTGCTAGCATAATTTTGGTTTTGTTTGAGCACCTGTAGATTCAGTTCCTGGTCTTGATAATTGCCTCCCAGTATTTTTCGGGGAGAAGAATCAAAAAGGCTATGAGAAACTCCACTGCTGTTACAGCATTCTCTGAAACGTACGGTTGGTGATGAAATATTCTCTCCAAATGATCAGTGCTTTGAGGCAACAACCTATAGAACTCCAGGGCTATGTTCAATATAACATAATAGATTTATTGTTGTGTGCTTTCAAGTTGATTCTGACTTATGGCAACCCTAAGGCAAACTTATCATGTGGTTTTCTTGGCAAAATTTGTTCAGAGGGGTCTGCCTTTGCCTTTGCCTTCCTCTGAGGTTGAAAGAACGTGACTTGCCCAAGGTCACACAGTGGGTTTCCGTGGCTGCACAGGGATTGCAACTCTGGTCTCCAGAATCATAATCTGATGCTCAAAGCACTACACTGCACTGGCACTCAAATTTCGGAGGACTATATTCAATAGAACATAATGGAGTTACATGAATATTAAGATGGAATTCAGGTGGCCATTTGGATGATTGGTTAGTATTGCCACAGTTACTAGGTATGTAAACCCCTCTCAGGACGTAGGGTTGAGAGTTTGTTTGCAGATGGTTATAGCCTATTTACTGTAACATATTCGTATCTGAATGCTGCGTTGAAGACAAAAAGGTATCCTGTAGCCTCATTTTAATGTTCATGCTGGTTTTATGAGCTGGCTAATACTACAAAATAGAGATGAATGAAATCTGTTCAACTCAATTCTAGATGAGGTGGTTCTTTCTGAAAATTTTTACAAGAGAAAAAAATTATTCTTGTTGTAATGATATTCAGATGTTCTGAATGCCCAGTTTGGGTGAAATCTTGCACTGTCACCTCAATGGTAGATATTTCTAAGGTAGAAATACTTTATTTTGGGCTTTTGAAGTAGTGGCCAATGGAGATTTATGTTAGTAGAGTAGACAAAAAGTCTATAACCAACAAAAACTAAATGTTATGCAATAATGTGGTTAATTTGTAAACATTCATAAGAAAGCACAAGTTCAGGTCTTTATAACTTTGGTTAATGCAGAAGAATTACTTGAAAGGATTTAGCTCTCTCATCTAATCAACAGGATTACAGCAGAACTAGATGTAATGCTTCAAGTTCCCCTTTCTCTCTACCAGTGGCCTGTAAAAGGGGAACCTCTAATTTCAGCTGTATCTTATCACATGTTTGTTTAAAATAGGTGTCACAGGGGAACAGTGGAGAGTGATGTGGGTCTGCTGTTCTTTATGGTAGCCATGACTCTCTTGTAATATTTAACTCTGTCCTAAGATACTAAAGATCTAAGTAAGAGAGTAAACACCTGTGTGTGAGCATTATTTTGTGTGAAATTAGTGTTGAAATTAGTGTGTTTAGAATTGTTTATTCAGGACAGCCTTCTTCAACTGTGTCCTTTCAGGTATGTTTAAAAAAGTCATGTTAAGCATGTGTCTTCCAAGAGAAGGAATTGTCAGTATCTTGCATTGCAGATAATTACTAACTTTCATGAAAACTCAGTTATACCCAATTTTATAACGTGACTATTTTGTACTCATTTAAAGTGGAAATATTCCATTTGATATTACTTTGATGTATAATAGACTTCAATATGTTTTGGTTGTAAGCCATGATAACATAGATCCTAGCTGTATCACATCTGGATTACTTCTGTGTGTTCCATTTGGGCTGATTTAAAAATTGTCCAGAAACTACAAAACTGCTGTATTGAAATTATTAAGGGAGACTACCTATTGGGAACGTGTGATGCTACCACTGAAACAACTGTGCTGGCTTCCAGTGTGTTTCAGATTCAAAATACTAATCATGAACCTTCATGGTTTCGGATCAAGATACTTGAAAGACCAGCTTCTCCTTTATTAATGTGACTGCCTTTTGATATGTTTGGTAGAGGTCCTGTTCTACTAGAGATATAAAGGCACACATCTATTTAGAGCTAGGAAGAGCACATTCTCAGTGGTTGTGGTAAGATCCTACTTTTTACTTCTGTATTGTTCTGAAGAGATATGTACCTTGATACCTCTTAACAGATTGGTGCTTTTGTTGTGTGAAACTTCCTTTTGAAGGAATGCATTTGGGCTCTAGAGTGTGTTAAGCCTTTTCAATGAATTGTTTTAACTCATTAGCACTGTGTTGCTACAGTATTGGTTTTAGTAGCTCCATTTACTTTCTTGTCCTTTCCTGTATCTCAGGGTTTGGTTTTTATGCTCTGAAGTCATCTAAAGTAAAATGAGATATAAAGTCTTCTAGGCAGGTTTACAAATATACAATGCAGCAGGTTTTTTTTTTTGCATTAGGCTCTTATTATTTAATGTACAATAGTAGATTTTATTCTGCAGACACTGACAGCTAAGTACTGACTGATACATAAAGGAAAAAAGAGTTTGAGTCATTCCTCTACTTAGCACTAAACAGCCTTAGGCAAGCCATTCTCTCATAGTCTCTAATCTACAGTGTGGGCATGTTGACCTATATTACAGTGTGTTGATTGCTGCAATTCTTAAGGCAATATAAATTCAATTAAAAAGTGCCAAGGTGACATACTGGACTCACTTGATAATAGAATGAGTCCATACTATGAAGGGGCGCATTGCAATAGAATGCTTTTGTGTTATTATTCAAAATATGGTTGCAAATGAAGCAATGTTGCAAGTGGCATACAATTAAAAAAAATACCTTGATTAAAGTAATTTATATCTGCTGAATATGCCGTGGCTGGAAAAGTCAGATTCCTAAGGACCAGAAGCAAATTGTAGAAGTCAGTAGTAATTTTATGTAAGCATATGAGGGAGAAGGAATGAGGTGAGTAAAGAAATTATGTAATGTTAATTGAATAACTAACCCCTCTTATTGTAACATCATGGTTAGGTTTTTGTTTCTACCTCTTGTAAAGTTACTTAGGTATATAAGTATGGGTCTAAAGTATGTCCAGTTGTTAGGGAGGAGAAGAACGTATTCTCGTGCTTTCTCCTCATGAGAGAATTAGGATTACCGGTGAAGGGGGAATAGTTCATCTGTGGTTAATCTCTTTCTGTGTATCTTGGGTTTAAGTGTTATCTAAAACATTTGACTCCTGCTAAATGCTCTCATTTTCTATGTATTAAAGCTGTTTATTCCATATTAATTATAGTAGTATGAAAACAAATGTTCAAAGCTTGATATGAGAAATCTGTGTAGAGCTAGATGGATTGCTTATCTTTATTACAGGTTCTTAGGCTACAAGACTTATTTTTTTCTTCTTTCTGTTATTTCCTTTATTTTAAAAAAGTCTTCTGGGAAATATTTGGAGTTGTCATTGTGGTGAAGATTGTGCAAACTCTTAAAAGAGAAACCCAGCTATTTGTCAAATCAATTTGAGGTTGTGATGTAGATAAGTCCTTGGTTTGCAACACTGTGCACACATCTAGGGAGCAAGTTCGTCTGCTTTGTAAAATAATGCTAGTTATGGAAGAAGTAAATTGTATTAATGGTATGAATAATGAGACACATACTTTGATTAGAAAATCACAGACTTTGATCTGAAGAACTGCACAACTTGTTGCCTGTGTCTTAAGTGACCTGTATTTATGTTTATCAAAGTATTGTATGAGACTATTGTGGCAGTTTACACAAAAGGCAAAAAAATCAAAATATAGTAAGCTATTAGCAAAATCATATAAATACAATAAAAGTAGCCACAAAAAAACTCATAGTAAAATCTCTTTCAGATGAGAAAATAAACAGGTCCCAAATGAAGGTGCTGGATATGCCTTCATGTGAGAGTATTTTGCAGATGTGATACCATAGTGGACAAGGCCCTGTATTATCTGAATGCAGCAGAAGTGTACAGAACTGTTTTTGCCTTGAGTGTAAGATCTAGTCAAAGTGGGTTTCCAAAAACCTTCTTAAAACATGGATGAAAGTTCGGTTTTTGTAGTACCATGGCCCAAGGCTGTACTGGGTTCTCAAAAACTTAAAACAGTAGCATATCTAATTGCGGTTGGAAACAGAACAGCAGCCAGAACAGTGCTTCAAGCATTTGAAGTAAACCGTCATGCCACATAGTAAATTGGGCCCTTGGTGTCCACTGTGGTTAGTTCCAGAACCCCTCCCCCACTGCCTGCAGCTACCTAAATCCATGGATGCTCAAATCCCGTTATATCTAATGGGTGTAATAAAGTGGTGTCCCTTATATAAAATGGCAAACAACTCAGATGAGTGTAAGATCAGGGTAAGTTTACACATCAGCATAGTGCTTAGCAAGTGGCCAAATCAAGGTTTGCTCTTTGGATTGATTGATTGATTGATTGATTGATTGATATATATATGTATATGTGTGTGTGTGTGTGTGTGTGTGTGTGTGTGTGTGTGTGTATATATATATAAATATTTTTGAGCCATGGTTGCTTGAATCTGTGGGTGCAGAACCCATGGATATGGAGGGCTGACTACAAACTGCTTGTGAAATTGAAGATATCTTACCATGTTCCATGGGGGTCTGGTATGGCTTTTCAAAGACAAAAAATATAATATACTGCTAAGAGACAGTTGAAACAGATGTTTGGGGACTTGTCTTTGACTTGTGGCTTGGAAAAAGAAACACATTGGGAAGTGGCAGTATAGTTAACTAGGATGAAAATGTAAGGTTGTTATCTCCATGCGAAGAAAATCTGAAGAAATAACCATTAATCAGCAACATAATACGTTCTTGGATTTGGGCCACAAAAGTGGATGTACCCTACTGGTAAACTTAACAATAGTCGTCTTAAATGTCCTGAAGGTGCCAGATCATGTCTGATCTTGGAAGTTAAGCAGGTTCAGCCCTGGTTAGTATTTAGATGGGATACCACTGAAGAATACCAAGTGCTATAGACTATTTTAGAGGAGGGCAGTAACAGACCATATCTAAGTATCAATTTCTAAGAGAACTTTATGAAATTCATGATGTTGCCATAAGTCAACAAGTACTTTGAAGGCATATGTGCATGGGCTCACACGCGCACACACTCTTAATAGCACTTCTTAGGAGACTGACTAGAACATTAGACTTTAAGATGGATAGAATTCAAAATGGCAAGACTGTGGCTATACCAGATATGCCAACTGACCACAGTATTGGGCCAAATTTAGATATATTAGCTTTAAGCCATGTATTCTGAAACACTACTTTTAAAAAATAAAGCTCACCTCTTTAGTCAAATATAACAAAATCTAAAATCCACAAGCATCAATACTTTTGTTGGGTGAGTTAGTCTGCAATTTTAAAAAAGGATTTATGATGGGGATTTATATTGCAACCTTCAACAGGTTCCTAGGGTATTTTACAAAGAATTAAAACAACAACTACCCTATAACAAAAACATTAAAAATATTCAGGGAAGCATGGAAGCAGGTACAAGAGACCAAACAGTCAGCTACTGCTATTACTTTGTGCTGTAATGAAATGGAAATGGGCCCTATGCAAGCCTTCTTGTGGAGAATACTCTTTAGTTAGGGAGCTGTCAACGAAAAGAGCTTTACGTCATTAGCTGCCCACTGCATCTGTAATGCTAAGAGTACCTGAACAGGGCAAACACACTGGAAATAAGTCTAGTTCTAAGCTTTTAAGTGCTGAGTTGAGATTTCAAAGACAGGAGGACCTGAAGCAACAGCTTAAAGCCTGGTCCCAATTAATTACAGTTGTATCATAAAGTTAATTTTCTGAACAGTTTTCAAAGGCGGTCTTACATGTAAAAATTGCATCAATTTAATCGGCAGTTTATCAGTGAATGGGTCACTGAGAGCAGGCATAAACAATTTCACAGATGAATGAACTTTCATAATAAAACCCCAACCAGAACATTAATGCTCTTTTATTTTGTGAAAAGGAATTGTTTTGGAAGCGTTACTAGATACTTAAAATTAATGTATCTTGCAGTCATGTGAATAAGAGTATGAGTTATTCACTGGTCAAGTTTCAAAAAAATGTTTACATCAGTATTAACTTAAAGGCCAAACAATACATTGTATCAGTACCATATTTGACGGCATATAAGACACATCTGTGTATAAGACACACCCCATTTATACACTGGCAAATACTATTTGCAGGTGTATAAGACACACTGTGGTATAAGATGCACCCCATTTGCAAAAAGTATTTTTTTGGGGAAAAAGTGAGTCTTATACGCCAGTAAATACGGTCTATTATTTCCCCCAAACTGTATATGTTTATGCTTGGATGTTACATGATGAAAAATACCATCATCATGCCCATTTTCTCATAACAGTTAAAGAGCTCCTTTCTGTGTCCTGTTCATGAATGAGGCATGATTGGTCAGGATATGTGACATATACTTATTGGCCATGCCCAAATTGTCGGGTAATATGTTATCTTGTGAGATCTGTTTGGCCCTCACTGTTTCTGCTAATGAGTTGCTTTTTTCCTATTCTGCTAGCATTTGTTTATTTATAGAACCTCACTGTAGTAGATGTTTATCTGAGGATCCAATTTCCATGTTTAGGTTGCTGCTATTTATTTTATCATTGTATGTTGTAGACCATCTTAAGTGATGTCAGTGCCTCGGTGGGGGGTATATAGTGTCTTAAATAAAATCGGAAGAATGAGATTTTGCTCACATGGTAAGAACTTCTGTAATGTATCAGATTAAGTTTGAACCAAGATGGCTTTTAAAGTTTTTCTGATGAAACATTTAGCACCATATATGATAGCTAAAAATCTCAATCTACAACCTTCTGATGTAGAAATCACTAATCATGAATGTCTTCTAGGTAGTTCTCACTTTTGCTTCAGTGTTAAACTTTTATGCAAATCATATTTTTCACTGAAATCACAAGTGGTGGAAATATCAATATGAATCTAGACAAAGTTGGGTACATTTCACAGTGAATTAAAATTCTAGAATTCACTTCTGGATGATGTATGAACAACTGGGAGCTTAAATGTCCTTCAACAATATTAAATTCAGGAAGGAAATGTCTACAAATTATTAGTCACAATAGTTAAATGGGACCACAAACCATGGCATCAAATACTGGTGGAGTCAGATGGGCAACATATGAATTCCAAGAAGCATTTGGTTGAGCCACAAAGTTATCACTGGCCCCTAAGTGCGATCTTACAAGCCCGTGCTCCCATTTGTGTACATATTACCAACTCAAAACAGCTGTAGCAGTGACAGTGAAAGAACTAGTAGAGTTTGGAAGAGCTTCAAGCTGGAAGGGAAATTAACAGAAATAAATATTCCAGTTATTTGCACTATGCAGACTTGTTAAATGTTAAGGATTCCATCTGAATTATATCACACATAAAGTGTTTTCAGTAATCTACTTTGTATGTGCCTTCAGGTTGCCTGTCAACTTATGAGGAGTCTGTGAATTTTGTTGGGTTTTCTTAGTCAAGGAATACTCAGAGGTGGTTTTGCCAGTTCCTTCCTCTGAAATATAGCCTACAGCACCTGATATTCATTGGTGATCTCCCATCCAAGTACTAACCAAGGCTGACTCTGCTTAGCTTCCAAGATCAGATGGGATCAGGTGCCTTTCAGATATTTAGGCAACACTAGAATTATTGCATTTGTGATTATCTGATAAAAGCGCCATAGCAGCTATTCTAATCTTTTTGTCATGGTCATGATATTGCTATCAACTTACTATCAACATGCAGATATTTCAGCACATTATTAATAAAAAAGATTCAAGTACTCAGTGATTGCTTAATACTATTGTATGGCCAAAGTGATTACCTCCATCAGTAATACATAAAGGTACCTTTTAGATGGCCACTTTTCAGACACGGAGAAAGAATCAGGCAGAACAGAAGATGACTTTCTTGATACATTCTGGAATTGCAAAATCAGCAGTGTGTCAAGGCATTTTTATACATACGTTAATAAGTACTGGAAACTTGTACATTTGGAGTTCTGTTTCTAGCAATAGAGCTGTTTTATTTTAGAGAATGGATTGTAGTATAACTGGAAAATTAGTTCCCATATCTAATGGATTTTTAACATCTTGTTTCATTTCAAATACATTCCCATGCCCACTCAAGGAATGAGATCTAACTGTTGGGTATTAAGACAGAAATATCTTTTACTCGTTATTCTTGGAAGGCTCTCAGTGTGCTGAGTATATTCACATAACAGTGCCAAGAGGAGGGTTTACAAGGGCAAGCATGCCTTTCTGCAATATAATCTTTATAGACATGCTGCTTTCACATGACAGAATTTTGAAGGCTCTTGCCCTATGTGTAAGCTGTCAGAGGCCCTCTGTTTCATATATGTCTATCAGCAACTAAGGACAGTAAATTTTAGTGACAAGTATAAACAACATTCTAAACTTGTGTTGGTTTCTTTGGCATGGTGTAAGTCATTTTACTGTTCTGTGATGGAAAACCAGACAATCAGTAATCAAATTTTGAGAATTTAAATTGTCAGAATATATATCTAGTAAAATTAGAAAAATAAAAGTAAAAAATACACATGTTAAAGCTTATGGAAGTATACCAATCATATATCAGTATTCTTACAGCTCCAGACCAAAAGAACTTAAGCAGTCACTATTTGCCTACACATTTCCAATTAATTTACCAACCTCATCATTTGCTAGTACAGTCAGCCCTCCACTTCTGTGGAAGTTAGGGGAGCAAGATCCCTGTGAAAGTGGGAAAAGCAGTGAATAGAAATATAAATAGCAAACACTCTTTTTTTTAACGAAGAGAACATTTCTTTAGGAATTTCTAGGTCCTTTAGTGTGACTCTGTTCAACTTCCAATGGAAGTTGACCACAGAATTGTGCTAGAGGACCTACAGATTCCTAGAGAAGTGTTCTTCTCTAGGAATCTCTAGGTCTTCTGAGAGAACTCTGTGGTCAGCCTCCAGCAGAAACTGAGCATAGAATCACGCTGGAGGACATAGAGATTCCTAGTGAAGACATACTAATCAAATCTACAAATCATGAAATCCATGTGAAAGGGAAACAATTGAATGTGGAGGGCCAAGTGTATTTCAAACTGTGTACGAGTTAACTGTTGTTGTTTTTCTTTTTTGGTTTTTCCATCTGTCTCCACCAAGACTTGTTGTTTGTCCAAAGCACATTATGGAAATCTTACTGTCTTCTGAGGGATACAAGAGCAGCCAGGCACTATTCCTTCATGCTTGAGCCTCAGCATCTGGTGAGAGTCTCTCTCTCTCTGTGTGTCTCTCTCTCTTTTCCATCAGCCATAGCTCTTGTTTCTGAGGGAGAGAAGAGCATATAAGCACAGCTCCATTGTGCCTAGACCCCAACAGCTGGTGAGAGTCCCTCTTTGATGTTCTGTCTACCATTACTGAGGCCTCTGAGGGGGAAGGAAAACATCCAGGGACTGCTGAACTTATTTCCCACCCTACCAACTGCTTTTCTTTGTGTGTTGTATCTTATTTAGATTGTAAACCTGAGGACATGGCACTAAAAAACTATTTTTAAGGCATCCTGGAAATCTTTGTGTTTGAAATACTCTTGAAGTGAATACTCTTAAATAAATAAAATTATGGGTGGGAAAACTGTATAATACTGTGTGGAGATATTTTTTTTAATATATAGAAAAATAGTTTGTAACATGGATCACAGGCCCATAGATACATACATAGTTCTACAGTATTAGATTTTGTAAGTAAGAAAGATGCTATCTCTCATCTCCCTGTCTGGATGGAGTACATAACAATTCCCAGCTTTTTCTTAGAGTCACTGTTTCTCTGTGGGTTCATGCATCCTAGAATGTGTGTGGCAGATGTCACAATTTTGCTGCATCAGAAGATTCCCTCGAACTGTTAACGTTACATCTGGATGATCAGATCTCTGCTTACCAGCCTTATGTATCTACGGGAGCAAAGTGACCATATGAATTACTCATCCTTTGTTTGATTGGACAGTGGCTATAGATGTCATTCCTCCTTCATGTGACTGGCGGTGGCTATATGTATCTCCATCCTGAGAGCTTTAGATAAAGGTTGCGTTATAGATATTTTAATAAATAATAATTTTCCTTCATAATAGTGGCCAGGAAGCCCCAATTATCCATAGTGAACTGGTAAACTGTGGCTAATATGGAAGCCAGGATATAGAGGCAAAGTTCAGTTCGTGGCTTTATATTCAGACTTTTTGTAAGCTATTAAGGATAGTATTCTGGTTCAGATGTAGCAGGTGTCTATTGTTAATGGTGGCTTCCTATCATGTTTGCTAACTCACAGAAAGGGAGGAATGATGCAGCTGTGTGTGGGTGCAGAATACTGATGTATATTTTAGCTCAACCTCTCCCAACCTGGTATTAAAGTACAATGCACAGTATCAGGCAGCATAGCACTGCTGGCTAGGGATGATGAGTGCCTTAGCTTATTAAGCCATTCTCTGACTTTTTGCAAACTGAGCTGATACATGTTGTCTCCATGGTGGAAGAAAGTGTTGGATGGAAATGTAAAATAATAATTATTTTGATTATTCCTGAGGACTTCACATTTCACATATGAAACTGTCAATTCGTAGTAATCAAAAGGACACATCCCTGGTATCTTAAAAGACTAATTTGTAATATATTTATGAATATCTTAACATCTTAATATTGTCAAGTTAAGGGAGAATAACGTTTTAATCTAAACATAATAGTTAAGATTTCAACACATTTTAACACATTTAACATAAAATTTTAACATATTTAAATCTGGTTTTGTCTGTGCATATGATTTCACCAGAAATATTTGCTAACATTAAAACTGATATCCTTGCCTGTTAACTTTTAAATGGGCGTTCATTTACTGTCACAGTTTTTTGTTCACAGAAAAGGAGTTCAGCTGCTTTCCAGCAGAGTTTGCAAGATGTGCTTCTATGACAGTTCTACTAATGGAGGAGAATTTTATCCTTTATAGATAAGACTGCATTCCATTCTAAGGCAAAATGTTGCCTGTATCAAATAATATAGCAATAGAAAGAGATTATTTGAACAAAACAGTTCATTTAGTACACACTTCTTTACAAAGTACAAAAAGACCAAGCACTGCTGAAAGTGGGCTACTGTCTAAAATATGATATGGGAATGAAGAGGGAGGGAAAGAAGGACTGTGCTGAATCAGAAAAGTGTACATTTATTTTAGTTTTGCTTAGTTATAGTGTAGTATGTCGATTAAGGTTTATAACTTCATTGAAAAGGTGAGTTTTGAGGAGAGATTTGAAGGAAGCAAGATTTTCCCACTGCTAATTCAGCATGCTGTATAAATATTGGAAAAGATCCCTCCCCATTAGTTTGATGTAGCTGAACTGAAATCTTTGATTAAGGGGATAAAGTCTCAAATTGCGTTTCATATAGTTTGTTCAAAGCATTATTTGGAAATTATTTTTATTTGAATTCTTATGAACATTAAGTTGTAATAATTTAGATTCTTATTAAAGAAAAATGAAGGTGATGAAAATAGCACACTGATTTTAACATAACATTTTAGTTTGATACTATTTGTTTATCCAATTTATGCTTCACCTTTCCTTATAAAACCTCAAAACAACTGATTTTAATGTTTTATCTTTTTCTGAACCAGCATGGGAACTTTGCAGAGGGATGGTATATAAACATTGTAAGTAAGTGAATTGCTAACTTTCTACTGCACTTGAGACAGACTGTGGTAAGATTGGAACCATTTCCGCACTAGACTGTTACAGCGCTATGATTCCACTTTCAACATCCTATGGAGTCCTGGGTTTTGCAGTTTTGGGAGGGGCCAGTCGGCCCCACCTGAAACTGCAAACCCCAGGATTCCATAGGATGTTGAAAGTGGAATCATAGCGCTATAACAGTCTAGTGTGGAAATGGCCTATAGTATTGAACTAAGACTCAGGGAGACCAGGATTCAAACCCCCTCTTGGCTCTGGAAACCCGCTAGATGACTTTGGGCAATTTACCTTTACTCATCCTCAGAGGGAGGCAATGGCAACTCTGAATCTTTCCAGTCTTCCCTCCAATAATAGTCCTAGAATTACCATCAGTCAGAAATGTCTTAAAGGCAAACAGCAACAAAATAACGTGTGGATTGCTGTAAATATATTATATAGATATAGATATGGATATGGTGTATGTGTACACACACACACACACACACACACACACACACACGGTATTCCCAGTGAATCACCTTAAAAAGTTCACTATATTGGAAGTCAAAATATTTTGACCAGCTTTGGTTTTGTTTATATATGTGCCTTCAAGTCACCTGCCTACTTATGGTGACCCCATGAATTTCATAGGGTATTCTTAGGCAAGGAGTACTCAGATGTGGTTTTGCCAGTTCCTTCCTCTGAAATATAGCACCTGTATTCATTTGATAGTCTCCCATCCCAGTATTAACCAGGGCTGATCCTGCTTAACCTGCAAGATGGAATGGGATCTAATGCCTTTAGAGTGTTGTATTATGTCCAAAGGTCAAAAAACCCAAACATTTGTCACTGCCAACATTATGCCCCACCCCAAGCTCATATGTGCTGTGAGGTCAAGAGACAATCCTTTGCTCCCTTCTTTACCTCTAGGTTTAGAGAGTGAAAAGAAATTCTGCAAAATGTAAAAACCAGTTAATCCCCTCTAGCTATAGGTCAGTCAAGCCCTGAAAAAAATCAGTAGCTCCCCTTCTGTCATGTGAGGATGAAGGCACTCAGAAATACTCCTTCTGTGCAAACATAGCGACAAACTGACATGTGCCTTCTCAGGTTCAAGATATGAATCAACGAAGGCAGAAAGAGTCTTCTTTTGGTTCTGTGCTTTGGCCCAGCAAGCAAACTTGGGACTGAGTGAGTGAGACAGAAATCATTCCTACCATTCCAGGGCTTGGAGGAGGCCTTGGGTACATTATACTTACATGGCACTGGCCAAAACAATTGTTGTATTAGCAGTGTGGAACAAAACTAGCTTGTGTTATCTCGAGACCCTCTTGTGTGTTCTTTGATGATGGTAGGGATCAAAATTCTCCTACCTCCTCTTTACATACCTAAAGGGCTGATATAAAGAGATGGTTAACTCTTCAAATCTCTCACTGAGTCTGTGGCTAAGGTGAGATTTGAAATGGATATTTTTTTCAAACATACTGCTCAGACTTTCTGGTATGATTTTGTTAGCAGCTCTTCCCCCGCACTCCCTCCACTGTACATTTTAATTCTCTGTAGTACTGCCAACTAACTTTCTTAGAAAGAGACATTCCTACAGTTTAACTCTTTAAAACATGGAAGCTAAATAGAAAGCACATTAATATAGCAGTAAGTTGAGCAATCTATTCTATAAAAATATATTAATGGTTAATATATTTTAAAAATTAATATTTTAATGTTATCCTGCTTGTTCATGTTTATGTTATGTGCACCATAATGCCTCTTTTAAGACCGTGGTGAGGCTTTTGAAGATTTAGATGGAGATTTTATTTTGACTCAACATTTTAAAATTTCCTTTGGATCATACTTGTTTTCCTTTTCCTGTTATGCAAGAAGCCCTGTACTTCTTCCTTCAGATCCTAGACAGCTTACAGCAAATCTTTGTCAAGTTGGATTGTGGGAGTCTATAGAGAATATAACTGAAAATAGATTTTCATTCCACTCAGTCTGTGTGAACAGTGCAAAATTTTCACCAAATGTGATTTTTTTTAAAATTAGTCCTGTAATGGTGTTTTGTCTAAGTATATAGATGTAAAAAGCTTATTTCTTTGCCAGATTGTGTGAGCAGAAGGGTTTTTGTTTGTGCTAGCTATGTTTAAAATGGAAGCATAACAAGAGAAGAGTTTTATATAAGTGTGATTGCACCAGTGGCTTATTTCTCCTCAAGTGAAAGTCATGGTTTGAAAGGTTAACATAGTATTTCCTGTTGTGGATCTGAGTGGATCTCCCTCTGATTTTGCATTCTTCTCTTTTTCTTTCTAAGCAATTTATTTCTAATAAAAATTAATTCCAGATTTTGTAGTAGTGCCCAGTTTGATAATATTTATTCCTTCTGTTTTTGCTTTGTGTGAAATAGAAGAAAACTGTTTAGGGTTTCACCTGAAAAGTATGGGAAAGTTTCCTGAGAATACTAGAAATGATGTACACTTCATGTGTGATAACAACCTCCTGTTTCATCATTCTGGCCTGTTATTATAGTCGTATGGAAGTACCAGATTTTGATTTACCTTGAGAGTCATAAGCTCTAATGGGGCTTTGAACTGGGTTTATAGTGTTGTACATGCATATAACATTGGTATAGAATAAAGTACTACTCAAACTACGCGTTTCAGAAAATTCATTGTACTGTTATTTAGGAAAATGAACATAAATGGTTAAATTAAGAAATTTAAAGCTCTTTATCTGTCTCCTTCCCAATAGGGTCACGATGAAGAAGCTGTTGTGGATACAGGTAAAATTAGCTCTACTATCAACACAAATTTTGAGAAAGAAGAACTTGAAAGTAAGTTTTATTTCCATTCCATTTGTAGTGTTGATTTTTCAAGTACACAAATATAGGAAACCTGATGCCTTTCTTGCTGTGTTAAATTGGGTTATTGTGGTTGCTTGCTCATGCTAGTAACTGTTGACAAATCTGAGCTGGTTCTTGTGGTGAATCAAAATGTAGTTTGTCATGGTTCTCCTCAAAAGGCAAAGTTTCCCTCCTGCATTACACAAAGTCAGGCACAGTCCCTTTCCAGCTTCAAGTCCATTCATCCTTTTTCATTTCAAAGGCAAACCAGAGTTCCTTGTTCTGGTGCTGGGTTCTACAACAAGCAAATTCTGGCTTGAGAATATAACATTGGAATGAACCCCAGCATTCTGTTCTGTCTTAGAACTGGAAAGATGTACAAGGTACATCCCTACAGTTCTGTTATGCTTTGGATATACTTTCAGAATTCTTAAAGGATGCCAGGATCACTACTGATTTATGCCCTTTTCTTTGATTTGCTGAAGATTTGGAAAATGTTTGAGACTAATAAACTTGTGCATTCAGATGAATCATATATGAGTGCATTTGAAAAAGAAGGGTCAGAGTTGAGGTATTGTGTGGCTATGTATCTGAGAGGCTCACACTTCAACAGTGGAGGCATAAGCAGCACAAGACTGTTATGTCCTGATAGTTTTCCCAAGAGGGCTACCCATCAGAAAATGAGGAATTATCCTAGAAGTCTGTGGTCATCATGTAGGCCTCTGAGTAATCTCCTGTTTTATGGTAGGCAGAGGAGGATGAAGAGCCTCTGGAGGAGGGGTGGGCAAAGTGAAGCCTCCCAGATATTGTTGGACTGCAGGTCCCATCAACCCTATCCAGCATAGGATGAATGAGGGCAGGGTATTGGGAGTTATATCCAGTAGCATCTGCATTTTGTCCATCCCTCTTCACTAGATGTCTAGATCAGCGACACTCTCAAACTTCTTTTTGTCTACTACATCCTCTTAGAGTGAGAATTAAGCTCCATTGCTTATGGCTAACTTTGTCTCATGAAAGTTGGAGATATTACGACTAGCATCTGACTGGTGGTCAGTTTCCTCATTGGAAAGTTAACTAGGTGGAATGGAGCAAAAGGAGCTTTTATCATTCAAGAAATGGAAGCTTACCCAGAAGTTCCTATGATGATGGAGGAGGGGATAGCTCTGGGATACGCTCCCTTTTCTTGCTGGGAGGATTGCCTGAAGAGGCCACTAAGTGCATATGAAAAGAGCATAAGAATCTTATACAGTGGCCTCTAGACTTTCACAAGGGTTTGGGGCACAGAATCTTCATGAAAGTAAAAAATAAAACATGATTAACTCTCCCCTCCCAAGCGATTGCTCCCCCTCCCATTTCCTCCCAGGGTTCCTACCCCTTTGCTTGCATTTTGCCCAGGCATGCTGTCTGTCTTCCAGGCATCCAGGCAATAAAGTGAATGGGAGGGGGCAGCCACATGCCTGGAGAGGGCATGTGCATGCACCTCCCCCCCCGGCAATTCACTTGTGTTTTGCCCAGGAACACTACCTTCCACGTGCCCAGGCAATTGCCAAGTGAATGTGAGGAGGTAGCCACCTGGATGTGCCTTTTCCCGCATTCACTTGCATTTCACCCAAATGCACCGCCTTCCAGGTGCCTGGATGATAGGCAAGTGAATAGGACGGGGCAGCAACACAACTGGAGAAGACACACACGTGGGGTTATCCCCTGCCACTTGCTTGCCTTTTTCCCAGGTCCGTGGAAGGAAGGCATGTGTGCCCAGGCAAAAGGCAAAGAAATGAGAGGGAGAGAAGGGGGAAGGGGAGACGAGTGGGCACCTTGCAACTAATCAAGTTTGTGAAGGTCAAACATGTGAATGTGAAGAGAGGACTATAGTTCTGCTTTTTCAGCTAGCCTTTACCACCAGGAAGTAGTACAATGCTGCCGTTTATAAAACTGTTCCGCAGTGGCAGCAGGCTTTCCAAACTAAGACATAAACAATTCTTGACTGTTTTGGTGCTTCTTTATGCATTTGCAAGTGTTCCAGGGATGTCCACATTAGGGAACAATATTAAAAAAGGATCTATAGTGCTGAATAGCATGTAGAAGCAAGTTGTCATGTGAAGTCCCAAAATAACTAGCAGCTGATCTTGTGGCATGATAAGCAGCTTCCTAGGAATAGGTTTTAAATGTAATTTTGTAGGTATACTAGCTCTGCATCTCCTCGCTCTCTTCTAAGTTTTTTTTTTTGGTAGATAATTGTGAAAAAAGGAGCAAATTGATTAGAGAGAGAGAATCACTTAAAAGAGGGCATAGCATAGCCTCAGAAGAAGCTAATTGAAGTGGTTAAAACTATGTGGCATAGTGAGGAGGAGTATAAGCTGTCTACTTTTTTAAAAAGAACATGGTACTGAACACTTTTGTAATGACTTTGAAGGTCTTAATTGAGAAGGAGACAGTGATGCTACTTTGCAAAATAAGTATGTCCCTCCAACACTTGGTTATGTTATGAAACTTAGCGCGTGATAACATCCTTGAAAAAGACAGCTTGCACCATCTGTTTTCTCATGATACAGTTCCATAGCACATTTAGCATTGAAAAATTGTATTTAAACTGCATATGTTAAAATAGTTGCATATGTCGCAACATAGATATAATTAAACTCTTGCTTAGCAGTACGCAGTTTTGAGGTTTCATTTCTAAGCTTAAAATACTCATTGAAGCAAGCATGATTTCCTTCCTATATATGAGTTTATAGAAGGGATGCAAAATATATTTGAAAATAATAGTGAAAATCATACAATTTAGATGGATTGATGGGAAAAAACTCCGGGAAAACAGTAAAGCCGTGCAAGGTGTGTTTTTTCTTTCTCCTTTTATTAATCAGTATGTGGGGCATTGTAATAGATTTGAATATAAATAATAATATACAAAATATAAAACATATTGATTTGAATATAAGTAATATGCAAATTCTTTTTTTATGTAGGGAATTTCTTAATATTGAAAATGACATCATTAGCCACTCTAGGTAATTGGTAGGAAGTTATGGTAAAAGTAAAATATACAGTCAAGAAGAGATGTCGAAACGTATAGTAATGTATGTAACGATTGAACCAGAAATGTACAAATGTATACTTTGTTATTTTTTTTAATATTTGTATATATATAATAAAAAAATTTTTTAAAAAAGAAAATAATAGTGAAAATCAAACATTGGATTGCCTGAGGAGACAGAGGCTTCTTGTAACAGATAGTCTATTGCTCACATAGAATATTTTTTAAAAAAATGTAAATTTGTTGAAATTAAAGATGTTTAATGATATTAATCTTAGATTAAAGACCAGTTAGATAGATTTTTTTTAAAAAAGCAAGTTTTGATAGTATGCAGAAGTCAAATTACTTAGAATTTCTTTAAAAGTGCATTTTACATGTTTTAAAACCTAGTAAATCACAAGAGATCCATGCTGTGCGATCTGACTAATTGCATAATAAATAGAATAAATAGTGGGCTTCTTTTAAAGAAATTTTAAAATGACACCACTAATGACCTTAACTATTAAAAACCGTTTGTGGATTTTGTCAACTAAGCTTGGATAAAGTCATGTCTCATTAAACTAAACAACTGTCTCTGGAGCTGTGTGTACTAAAGTTAGTATCCTGCATTTTATTAATGCAGTTGAGGATTGGTTTAAGCTAATTCTGTAACAAGCTTTGTTTGGGATCAGTATGGTGCAACCATTCTTCAAGTGGGGTTTCTGAAGGTCATTCACTGATTTAGTTGTATGCTTTGTACCTTAAATAGAGTAAAATGCCATGAAATTTTACAAATGTTTTGACATAGACACAATGGTCTCTTGTGTACCCTCTCATATGCACACGTCTAGGGCTTTATCACACCAGGCTTTTGTCTGCAGCAATTGCAATATCTAAGGAAGTGAAAACATAACCAATATAGAAACAGTCATTATCATACTTTCTCTGCAATAATGCTATGCTGCCAGGTTAGTGATGCACATTCCTGCAATCAATTGTCCACCTCACCCCACTGACCCCATCTCCCTTCTCCAGTGTGTGCACTATATTTTTTCTTTGCACAGTTTCAGCATGTCGAGAACGTTCTCCCCCATCATTTCAGCATTGTATTTTCCTGTCATGCTGCCATTTCAGCATTTTATTCTTCCAGAATCATGGTTGGCTATTGTGCAATTGTGTAATTGTGTAATTGCAGTGTGTCGGTAACCACTAAGTCAGGGCAGATGTGCAGTTAATCAATCAATGTGCTTGGGAGCAGAGTAAGTGCACTGAGCTCATTCTGCTTGGGGAAAGGGAGGGAGAAGAAGAGAACAATTCCCACGGACACCGCGTGACTGCAACAGTATCAGAACTGCAGTGCAATTATACTCTTGGACTAATAGTGGAAATGGTGGCGTTTGGAGTTATTTCCCATGAATGAAAAGAAATGAACCAATAATAATAGGAATGCATTTCAACAACAAGAGAATGATGACATCATGTGGGAAGGAAAGACCAACAACAGAAGTAAGCCAATATGCAACAGATCAGTGTGTGATAAATCCCCTAGACTGCTATGACCATTCCTTTGCTTAATAAACCATAATAAAAATGTGAGCTTTTTGCCTATTTGTGCAGGCTTTTTTCTTTCCCTGCTTACCTCACTGAAATCTGGTATTCAGTTAACCACGATATCTCATTTCACCTCAACCAGACAGAACAACCAGTTTTTGAACAGATCAGAATCTTAATCTAAGGTTTGAAATGGGTCAAAGACAGGCAGGTTTGGGGTGCAGTTTCAGCCCCAGGACACCTCGGGGCTGCACAGATTGCCAGATTGTACCAGTATGAAAAGCAGTTATTTTTAATATTTAAACAGTTCAGGGGAGACCTGTGCCCTATTTTAAAAAATAAATCATAGAAGCATAGAAATGTAGAGTTGGAAGAGACCACACGGGCCATCCAGTCCAACCCCCTGCCATGCAGGAACACTCTCAAAACACTCCTGACAGATGGCCATCTAGCCTCTGCTTAAAAACCTCCAAGGAAGGAGACTCCACTACGCTCCAAGGCGGCATGTTCCACTGCCGGACAGCCCTGACCGTCAGGAAGTTCTTCCTGAGGTTCAGATGCAATCTCCTTTCCTGCAGCTTGAATCCATTGCTCCTTGTCTTGGTCTCTGGAGCAGCAGAAAACAAGCCCTCTCCTTCCTCTATATGGTATCCCTTCAAATATTTAAACATGGCTATCATGTCCCCTCTTAACCTTCTCTTCCGCAGACTAAACATACCGAGCTCTCTAAGTCTATCCTCATAGGGCATGTCTTCCAGGCCTCTCACCATTTTGGTCGCCCTCCTCTGGACTTGCTCCAGCTTGACCAGGTCCTTCTTAATTGGGGTGCCCAGAACTGGACACAATATTCAAGATGAGGACTAACCAAAGCAGAGTAGAATGGTACCAGTGCCTCCCTCGATCTAGACACTATACTCCTATTGATGCAGCCGAGAATTGCATTGGCTTTCTTGGCTGCCTCATCACACTGCTGACTCATGTTCAGCTTGTGACCTATGAAGACTCCTAGATCCCTTTCACACGTACTGCTATCCAGCCATGTGTCCCCCGTCCTATATTTCTGTATTCCATTTTTTTCTACCTAAGTGTAGGACCTTACACTTCTCTCTGTTGAATTTCATTTTGTTAGCCTTGGCCCAGCTCTCCAATCTATCCAGGTCATTTTGAATTTTGATCCTGTGCCCTGGTGTATTAGCAACCCCTCCCAATTTGGTGTCGTCTGCAGATTTGATGAGCATGCCCTCTATTCCTTCATCCAAGTCATTGATAAAAACATTGAACAGCACTGGGCCCAGGACAGAACCCTGTGGCCCCCCGCTAGTCACTTCTCTCCAAGATGAAGAGCAGCCATTCATGATCACTCTTTGGGTTCGGTCGGTCAACTAATTACAAATCTAAGTAACAGTAGCCCTGTCTAGCCCACATTTTACCAGCTTCATTGCAAGACTGTCATGGGGAACTTTGTCAAAGGCCTTACTGAAATCGAGATATGCTACATCCACAGCATTCCCTTCATCTATCAAGCTAGTAACTCTATCATAAAAAGAGATAAGCTTAGTCTGGGATGTCTTATTTTTGAGAAATCCATGTTGACTTCTCGTGATTACCGCCTTGCTTTCTAAGTGATTAGAAACTGACTGCTTAATGATCTGCTCCAGGATCTTTCCGGGTACTGATGTCAGGCTGACTGGGCGATAATTATTTGGGTCCTCTTTTTTTCCCTTCTTGAAGATGGGGACAACATTCGCTCTCTACCAGTCTGCTGGAACTTCTCCTGTCCTCCAAGATTTCTCAAAGATTATAGCAAGCGGCTCGGAAATGACCTCTGCCAGCTCTTTTAATATCCTAGGATGCAATTCATCTGGCCCTGGAGACTTGAATTCATCCAGTGTGGCCAGGTATTCCTGTACCACCTCTCTACCTATTATGTGCCTCATTTCCCCTGCTTCCTCACCTGCTCCCCAACCGCCAGGTTGAGTGCTTGTATCTTTCTGGGAAAAAACTGAGGCAAAGAAAGTGTTAAGTAGTTCTGCCTTTTCTCTTCCCCCTGTGTTTAATTCACCATCTTCTCTGCGCAGCGACCCTATCGTCTCCTTCTTTTTCCTTTTGCTGCGGACGTATTTAAAAAAGCCCTTTTTATTGTTTTTAATGTCTCTGGCCAGCCTAAGTTTGTTCAGTGCTTTAGCCTTTCTGACCTGCTCCCTACATCTCCTGGCTACTTGCTTAAATTCTTCTTTGGTAGTTTCCCCCTTCTTCCATTTCCTATACATGTTTCTCTTAACACTTAACTCAGCTGAGAGTTCTTTAGTCAACCATTCTGGTTTCTTCAGATGCCTATTTGCTACTGGAAGTTTCCAGATGAGGCAGCTCACCATTTTTGCCAGGCTCTTTTGCCAAGATAAAAGGCCTTCACATTCTTTGTTGCAAGGAACACAGTGATGGTATTTTGTAACTATTTTGAAACTTGGCTTCTGGTAACACCATTGTAAAAGATGGCTTGTATCTTCTGTTCTTTCATGTTATAGTTCCATGGCTCATATATCCATGGATGGGGTTGGTCACCAAAAAAAAAAAAAAGTCTTTTGGGATGTGTGTGGTCCCAGAGCACTTTCCCCACCCTGATCCAAGATTCTAGCTTGTTCAAAGCTGGTAGCCATAGTTGTTGGTTCAAATGAAGCAGGATTCTTCTGCATTTTATGGAGGTTCACAGTCAAGTGTGAATAGAATGATTTGCTTGTGCAGACAAAAGTTTTGTTCAAAAAGTCATGATCAGAAACAACCATAATATCATTCAGGCAGGCTTTCTTTGTTTTGGAAAAATCCAGTCACAAAGCCTCACTGTCCCCTGTGATGTTCATACGTAAATATCTTCCCTTCCAGTGATGGTCATCTTTCTTTTACCTACATATATAATTATGTTTGCTTCCTGGTGTTAAACAGTGGGTAGTAAAGTAAAGTATAATTATTTCAGTTTAGGAGGCATGTGTGAGATCCACTTGCACTGAAGTTCCACTTGGGAACAAGGCTTACTTTGTGATGGGTAGAGGGACTCTTCTGACCTAGCTGTCGTTTTTTAAATGTGGTTTGATGTGAGCCTTATTAGAAGTCCTAGATAATCTTCTTTGAACTTCAGGAGAAAACACATTTAGCTGATTTTGCTTAGGTGTTACAGTTGAAATGCACTGGACCTCTCCCATGGTATGTGGTCTTGGTAAGATCATAAAACTAGATGTTCAGTTATCAGTGGATTAAACCTGACTGAAATCCTGCATCAGCAGACATAACTATGATGATGGACTTCCATTGTTGTAGTTATTTCTGCCAATGCTATCACCCAAAAACCTACCTCTAAAGCCAAGCAGTTTACCAACTGTGTTAAATTGTACTGCATTGCTTGCTTTCTACATTTTTAAACCCCTTATTAACCTTGTTAGGCTACCAGTCAGAATAGAGGGATATGAATGTCCTGCTAAGCTGCTCTGTTTTTCTCAGTAGGAAAGGCTTTAGGGTTGTAGGTTGTTGTTGTTAATGGGCCTTCAAGTTGTTTCTGACTTGTGGTGACCATATCACTGTGTTTTCTTGGCAAGATTTGTTCAGAGGTGGGTTTGCCTTTGTTTTTCACTGAGGCTGAGAGACTGTGATCTGCCTGAGGTCACCAAGTGCCTGGCAGAGGGGGGATTTGAACTCTAGTCTCCACAGTTGTCCAACGCTCAAACCACTGTACCATGCTGGCTCTGGGAATGCAGGTTAAACAGAAAAATAATGCAAAGTGGATAGATGGTACTCCAAATTGCTACCTATGTGGCTGCTTTTAAGTCAGCACTGGAAGGAGAGGACATAGAACTTGCTGGCTTAGCCCTGGTAATTCTTGGAAATATTGGAAGTGACTGTTAGATAAAAGTGCTGAGTAAAGAGGTAACTCATACAAGTCCAGAATCCTAACCAGAGTAGACCCATTGAAAGTGAAGTTTACCTAAGTGTCGACAACATATAGTAATGAATTCAACTGATGAAATTTTGTTAGGGTTCAAATGAAAATAAACAGTAGTTTAAAGATATTTTAACTAACACTTTGTATCTGTGTCATTAACCTGTATTTGTTTTAATTTTGCAAGCTGCCTCTGGTCTCTGTTCTGAGGTGTGGGGAAACTGGGATAGATATTAAATTACCTAGCTACTTCCTAATGCTTAGAAAGGGAGTTTCCTGGGGTTGGAAGCTTTACCTCTTCAGCTGTAAACCCTCTTAGACTTTAACAGGTGAAACAGAAAGATAGCTAGCTGAGCTAGATATATTATTCTCATTGATATGACTGCCCATATTAGTTTTCTCACCCGATTACCAGTTAACGGTTTTCTGACTTTTAGTGAAAAAAAATCAGTTCGAAATGATGTCAGTGGAAAATTGCTACTAGTGGACATGTGGGGTCATTTTGTCCTTTGTGGGAAGCCTTTCACGTAAGTTTCAGGACTGCCCCACGCTGTTAAAAACTTTTAAAAAAATCAAAACGAGAAGTATACTTTGGCTGTTTCTGGAGTTTTTCCTTTTGACTTTGGAGGGTTTCAGGCAGAAACTTGGCCCCTGGACCAAGAAATTATCCACCCTTCTTTAAATAGTTGACATGAATTTATAGAATGGCATGTACCTTATTTGCTGGCATATAAGATGCAGCTGTGTATAGGATACACCCCATTTGTACACTGGCAAATACTATTTGCCAGTTTACAAGACACACCGGTATATAAGACGCACCTCATTTTAAACAGTATATTTGGGGGGGGAAGTGAGTCGTATACGCCAGCAAATACAGTAAATAGCAAGTCAATTATTTGCTTTCTTCTTTGTCAAGGAGACAAGGCTAACATGTTGCCTATTTTTTTGAATCAAGGTCACAGAGCTGTATATATTGGTGTGCATGTTCCCTTTGGGAAACAAGGTCGTCGACGTCATAGGCACCGAGGACATAAACATCATAGACGAAGAAGAGAAAAGGAAACTGACAGAGAAGATGGCCGAGAATCTCCCTCTTATGGTAAGACATTTTGCTAGTATTTTTACATAATATTACCTGGCAATGTTTTAAAACTCAGTTTTTGCTTCTTATTGAATTTTTATTTGACAGGCCTGAAAACTTAGAAATTAATTAAAGTTAAGTAGAGGGGCAATGTGGTACTGGTTTTTAATTTTTGATTTGCTTCTTTATTGCGTGTCATACTGCCAGATGTTTAAAACAAAAAATATAGGTAGACAAAACAAAGATTTTTTTTTAAGAAAAGAGACTGAAACAATTCCTTTAAAATAATTCTTTGAACATAAAACAGAGAAGGCGTCCTTGGTTTTATGCATATATTGCAGTGAAATGAACTTTACTTCAGTACTTTAGTTTCTTTAGTTTAGTATTTTAGTTTGCAGTCTGTTCTGTGACCTGTGTGTACCAGTTGCCTGAGCCTATATGCTTTGCACAAAGTGTATTGTTCAATTATAATGATTTTTGAACTACAGGTTGAATATTCCTTATCTGAAAATCCAAAGTGCTCCAAAATTCAAAACTTTTGAAAAGCAGAACCCAATCAGACTTTGACTTCAGGCAGAATGGCAGACCGATGCCTCTTGCTGGCTTTCTACAGTGAGAAGAGCTTTCACCGTGAAAGCTTCACTGAGAAGTGTCAGTCTGGTGCTGGCTGGTGAAATGTGCCCTGGATTAAAAGGGGAGTGAGGAGATTGCTCACAAGGCTCTAAAATTCTTCTTACTCAAATTTACTTGTGAGTAAATGCACAATGAACAAGGAGGAATGGAAGGAGTTGCATCTTTGCCCTTGCCATGAAATGCAGTTGTGAGAGATTGGATGGATGTAGTTGGCACCTGCTTTCTTAAAATTCCTAGATAAAACCTAGGGGTAGAATTCTTATTTGAGACAGTCAAACAGCACCTTGTCAAGTTGACTTCTTTTTGCGACTAAGAACTAAGTAAATGCTTACCCTATGAGACTGGGGCTTAAATAAAAGGGCTGGAGGGCATTTAAAGGGAAATAAAGGATTTAAGACCACATGTTTTTGTGGATAGATCAGATTTTCTTTGTTTATATGACTAATCTGATTTTAGTGAAGAGAAATTACATTGTGGGAAAGTGAAGGCGCTATATCTCTAAAGCAAGAAAGATTGTCTGGCTGTAACCGGGTGGTAGCGAGAAAAAATTTGACTGCTAATTGTTTGAATACTGGATTGAATAAAGATGGAACCCCAAGATTTTTTTTATAACTCTTGTGAGAAACCTGTTCTTTCCGAGATCAGGAACTTCCAAATATGATGAAGAGACTGCATGCAGATTTGACGGAAGACTTGAGATTGTAGATTGCAGGATTTAGAAAGGAAATGTTGGGGGATGTAATGCAAGGGGGAAAGAAATATGGGACTGATCTTGAAATGTTGAATAGTGAAAGTTCTGTAGATAAACAAATTCAAGTTGACCCAATGAAGGAATTAGCCTGTAAGACAGGGGAGAAAAGGGCCCAAACCGTAGTGGATTATAAAATGGGAAGTGCTGTGCAAGGGCAGCAGAGGGAGGAGGCTGGTTTGGAATTGATGTCTTGAGAATTTATACTGATTGAAGAACAAACTCGTGAGAATTTACTGAAAGGATTAGCATCTAAGAATGAGGAAGGTGAGAGCAATATATAAAAAAGTAAGGTACTGTGACAGAGCCAAGGGGTGAGGCGAGCCTGAGTGGCAGGGCAGCCCTAACAACAGGTTGCCATGTAACCAAAGCGGCTCTGTATGAAAGAAACGCAGCCCATTAGTGAGAGGGAGGGGGTGAAGTTTGTGAGGAGGTCTATATATAAGGTACAGTGACTTGCATTTTAGAGATTCGTTCAGTGAGATTTCCAGAGAGAATGTAAGTTTTAAGTTATAGCTCTTCAGTCAGCCAGGAGAGTTGTCTGAATAAGCATGGTTGTCTTCTCAGAGGTCTAGAGAGAGACAGAGGAGAAATCAAACCATTTTTGAGTTGGGTCAGAAGGTGTGACAAAAACTTGGGAATTAAACCTTTGAGCAAAAGGGAAGACAAAGTCCTGTGTGTATTGAAAATTTTGTGCCTGTATTATTGAGTCGGGGCTATAAGAAACTGGTTAAATACCTGTTAAAATGCTGTATAGCTTGGAATTACTTATGACACCCAGTGCCTTTTGCCTGTTTGTTATTTTAAATAAAGATTACATTTTATATTTATAAATTCTGACTCAGTAGAGTCCATTAGTTCTAATCAACCAGAAACATGCTACCACAGATCAGTAAATCATTCTGAATAACTGTGAGGCTTTACCCTTTATACACTAAGGTGGTGGTTTTAAAGAGAAAAGTAAGGTCTGATAAGGGTTGGGGCAAGGTGCTTCAGCAGACTGGGTGAAAAGCTGCCATTCCAGTCTGTGAGAAGGAAAGCAGGCCTGGCCCCCTCCACAATAGATACTTTGAAGATAATTCTTTTAAAGAAGAAAATTGGAAGGAGACAGAAATGGATAATCTGAAGAGATTGAGGAAGGAAGGTCACAGGAAGGAGGAAGAAGAAAACAGCCGTGAAATTCAAAATGGAATAGAAGAAAAAATGTCTGGTTGAAATAAGGTTAGGAAATTTGGTTACAGATATAGGACAATGAGAATTGGACATGGACATGTTCTTGATGAGACCTTTATATAATAAAATTTGACAAATATTGGAGTTTAAATACGATGGAGCGTTACAAGACAGTTAAACAACTGAACTAATTTAGTGAGGCTGTGTAATGTGCAAGAGATTTAGAGTTATATTCAAGAAAATGGAATACTTTTTTAATATGATGTAATGGCTTGCTTTTTGATAGGATTATAGAAAGATATTGATTGATATTTTAATGCTATATATATTAGTTTTGAGAAGAAAAATATCTTTCACCCGTGAAAAAACTGTAATGGGAATGGAAAGAAGAGAACTGTTGGATTTTTACTTAGAGAGGCTTGAAATAATTTGCATGTTATGTTCTATTGAAAGGAAAAATGGAAATCTTTTTATTTATTCTCTTTTCTTTTTTCTTTCTTTTTTTTATGTATTTGTAGAATTTTAGTTTATCTGAAAACTTTTTCAAAAATTTAAACTATAAAGAATGTATGCGAAATAAAATTGGTGAGTGTTTAAAGTGGAAAGAAAAAAACAGAACCCAGTCTTCTTCCTGTAGAGAACACAAAGGAATTACAGAGGCTTGCTTGGGACCATGCATGTGCACTGCGTGCAAAATCTCTTAGTCAGCTTGTTGCCTTTTCTTCCTCTCAGCTTGCTTTGAACTTCATATGTATGTGTGCTGCTTGCAAAGTATCTCAGCTGGCGTGGCACCTTTCCCCCTCTTCTCAGGTCACTTTGCAAGCAGTGCATGTATGCACAGTCCCAAGCAAGCATCTGTAATTTTCCTAACAGGAGGCAAGACAAGAGAAGAAGAGTTGACAAAGGAGTGAACCTCATATAGAAGGAACAGGATATAACATTGTTATGTACGTGCAAATATTAAATAATCTGAAAAAATCCAAAACACCCCTAGTTCTGGGCATTTCAGGTAGAAGATTCTCAACCTGTACTTATTTGAAGGGTCTCTTGAGAGTGCTTGCTTTGTTACTGTATCACATGATATCAGCCATAGCATTTAGTCGTATATTAGACAGATTTCTGAAATCTTTATCTTTTTGGAATGATATTCTAATATAGACCCTTTGAAAATACAGGGTTTTAGAAATGTTTACTTGGTTGCTATCTAGATTCTTCTATTAAATGCAAGACACATGGAAGTGTGTTAAAAGTGATATTAAGTAACTTAAGAGAGGAGCCATGTGCCTGTAATGTTAGATATCCCTCTTTGCTTGAAAAGAGGTCCAAAATGCCAGCCAAACTCCCTCCAGCCTTCACCATCAAGCCGTTGTTAGAATCATGCTTTCTTGTTAACTGGAAAAAAAATAATACATAAGCCACAGAGTGTTTAAGTTGAAATCACTCAAAATAGCGTTAGAAATCTTGAATGGGAACAAGAGGTTTGGTTGAGTTTTCAGGCTATAAAATCCTTGGTCATGTGTTTTGTACTGGGTTTTTTTCATGTTGAGAAAGGTATGTTTTGTTTCATGATGGTTAAAAATTTTTGTGTGTTGAAATAAAATTTAATGTCAAAGTGTTTCATGTTAAGTTGAAATTTGCCTGTTGGAGTGATAAGAGGATAGAGGAAAAGAATAGGGTTGCTACACAGATGAAGGTAGCATTGGGTAACATATTATCTATTTTGTTTTGTGAAATGGTAGTCAAATTTTATGTACCATAGTTTCTGGCATATAAGACACATATTTTCCTAAAAAAATACCCTCTGAAAATGGGGTACATCTTATACACTGGCAAATACAGTAATGCTAAATACATAGGGAAGGGAGGGGGAGCAAAAGGAGTTCTCCCTGCCTCAGCAAAACAGGAAGAGAGGAAGTGGGGGAAGCCTGATGCAGCACTCCTTTCATTCCCCTCCTTTCCTGTGCATTTTGCCTTTCCAGGGAACTAAAAAATTTTTTTCCTGAAAAATACCTCTTGAAAAGTGGAATGTGTCTTAGATACTGGTGTGTCTAATATGCCGGCAGATAGAGTATCTGCAAAAAAAAAAGTCATTACACACAGGCAGATATAGTATGCATATTTATATTATAGAAGTTTGGTGGTATATGTTGAACTATGTAATACAGCCCTATTGTGAAACTCCATAATGAAACTTGCCCGCACCCCATTCTGGTGTTTAACAGCTTATTTTCAGTCACAAGACAGCTAGATATATACAGTTGCTTTTGCTAGCGTTAAATCTGAATTTTTCACCTGTGTAGTATCACAGTGGCTGGAACAGTGATCAGGTCAAATGCAAAATGATGGCTAGGATAGAGTCAGTTCAGTCTGAACCCAACATGCCACATGAACTGGGACAACAAATTAATATAAGCACAATTCTCCATCTGCTGACCAAGATTCTAATAGTATAATGTAGAGGACAACAGCCTTTTTATAACACAATTGAGAGTAAAAAAATCTTACTTCAAGTGGAGTGTGCAAGCTGAGGAAGGATAGTAAGAATGATGAAGAATGACGAAAAGATCAGGCTTGCTATTGTTGTGATCCAGTCCAGGGGTCTCAATGGCTTAAGTATTGGCCAGGGATGTAAGTTATGTATGTGCAGTAGATTATACAGAGATATAGGAATGAACTTTGATCTCGTATGCGGTCTACTACTGTGCATTTTACCATTGTGAGCCAAAGACTAGGCCTGTGTCTGCCTGCCTGAGGAGACCCTGCTCATGGAACATGGCCATCCTTTTTAATCTAGAGGATAGCTCCCATAAATGAGGCCTGTGTATTAAGCGGCCTTAAGCATTTCAACTACATTCTTCAGCGACTTTTTGGTTTTATCTAGCTGTTTCATGAATGTTATCTGTATAGTATTGCCCATTAAGACCAACTGAGATATAGTGAGCTAAGCATCTGCATAAAAGACTATAGATGTGGTTTTTGGAGCTAGGTAATGATGTTTATAGCCCAGCATGAGCTGTTGGACCCATATATATTATGGTGAAATGGATAATAATTTGAATTTTTTACAAATAAGTCTCTCTATTTTAATTTTTATGAAGACACACCATCCCAGAGGGTGCAGTTTATTCTGGGTACTGAAGATGATGAAGAACACATTCCTCATGATTTGTTCACCGAAATGGATGAACTTTGCTTTAGAGAAGGAGAAGAATATGAATGGAAAGAAACTGCCAGGTAACTTACACATAATTCCTTTCCCTTTTCACACATCATAACAAGAGTTTCGTATTCCAGATTTACATTGAGATAAAAGCATAGCTGGTAGAAATACTTATCCCAAAGCTCAGTCCTCTTAAGCATTTCTCTTCTATCTCTATGATAATGATACTACTACTCATAAATAGTATATTTCATAACAGAGTTTCATGTTTGTCTCTGTTGATGAGATGGTTGACAAAATAAAAGTAGTCAGACTTGGACTGTAATCCTGTTGAGAAGAAAGCTATGCAGACCACTTTGAGAGGTTGTTTGATTTAAAAGTTGGATAAAATAATGTAAGAAATAACTATGACTGCATTCCTAGCAGTAGTCCTGCTGAGCTCTGAGTAGACAAGTATCAAAAATCAAATCCTGAAATGGTATGTGGCATTGGAAGAAGCACTGAACAAAGGGTTTGAGAAGTAGTAACAAATGAAAGAGCATATATTGGAGAAGTCTCTAGATTGCTAACAGAAATACTTTGAAAGGAGTTTTATTTGTATGTGTTCTTTGTGTATCTTTGTTTCAGATGGCTGAAATTTGAAGAAGACGTTGAAGATGGTGGTGAGCGATGGAGTAAACCTTATGTGGCTACGCTGTCTCTCCACAGTCTGTTTGAACTGAGGAGCTGTATTCTAAATGGGACAGTCATGCTGGATATGAGAGCCAGTACACTGGATGAAATAGCAGGTTATAACAAATTTTACTTGAAATTTGTACAAAAAAAGCGGGGGAGGGCCTCTCACAGCTTATTATAAAGCAGATAATAATTTGTTTTATTACCTTGTCTAAGAAAGAAGCTATGATAAAAGGAGGTAAGTACTCATGCTACTGTCTGAAGTAAAGTTGATTTCCAGCTCACTAGGTTGCATTCTGTAGACTTGAAGTATATATCTGCTGACTTAACATGTTTACTACAAGGTGGACATACTCAAAGTTGTGCTTTCTACATTTCTGTTGTATACTTTATTTAATTTTTTTGTCCTACAATTTTAATGTAAAATAGTTGACTTTTATTCAGTAAGAGCTAGTAGGCAATCATATCTTAATAAAACCTTTTTGGGAGTTGCTAGTAGTAATAAACATTCTTCCTAAGTTAAAAGAAGAGATGGCGCCAACACTAGGGTTTATTAGATGGCTTTGTTTCTTTTCTTTCACTCACTGCAGTGGTTCTCAACCTGTGGGTCCCCAGATGTTTGTGGACTTCAGCTCCCAGAAGCCCCAGCCACTATGGTCAATGCTCAGGGCTTCTGGGAGCTGAAGTCCACAAACATCTGGGGACCCACAGGTTGAGAACCACTGCTCTACTGCATGCCTTGCTGGTCTAATAGATTTATGTTTGGAGATAAACTAGAGGCAGGAATATGCTTCTTTTAAAAAAAAAATTTTATTTGGAGATTAAGGATCATAATAGTATAGAATGGTCTAGATTTTCTGTTATGACCCTGAATAGGTCTGGCTGTTTTCCCATAAATTACACATTAAAGGACAAACATTACTATACGTGTTTGAGTCATTGAAGAACTTGGCTTATTACTTGTCTGAACTAATAAATATGTGTTCCTAAAGTAAGCATAGATTCTATAAAACTAAAGATAAAGCACCTAGGTTGTCTGTTTGTATCTCTTTCTCCTTCCTTGCTTCCATTAACTATGATGAGGAGAAGGTAACTTGTTCAATTAAGATACACACCTGTATCGCAGAAGCATGCATCACAACAGGCCAAAATCTTTCAGATAAGGCTGATTATCAAAGAACATGGGAAACATTTGTGCTCCATCTGCCTATGTATTAAGCTGGCAATTTGCACATGGTTAGGTTTAGCAGGACGATGTCTTCTGTTTGCCATGCATGCCACAGGAATAGCAACACTTGTTGATGTTTCTGTGCCGGTGTTCAGTGTCTGCCAGTACCAGAATAACAGCAGAAGCTGAATTTTATGTTCCTTGGAATCTAAAAACCCTTTTTGGGCAACTTGATATGGAATTCCAGGAGCCGCTGTGCAATCAGGATAGTAGTTTTGTGATTATGGTAAAGCTGATAGTCTTGAGCAGGGATAGTTGATCTTGGTATCATTTACCAAAGGGAGAACATTGAGGGTCCCAAGGTGGAATTTATCTCAAAAAATGAAAGCTGCTAAATGTTCTGTATAGATTGGATGTCACTGTACTTCTCAATGTAGTGTTCCTTTTCCTTTGACAGATATGGTGTTGGATAATATGATTGCTTCTGGTCACTTGGATGACTCTATGAGAGACAATGTCAGAGAAGCTCTTCTGAAGAGGCACCATCATCAAAATGAAAAAAAATTCAGTAATCGGATTCCCCTTGTTCGATCTTTTGCAGATATAGGCAAGAAACATTCTGACCCTCTCTTGCTTGAAAGAAATGGTGAGATAAGTTGTGGCATCCAATTTATTTTAACTTCTAACAACATAATGCAGATGTGAGAAAAGTCAGCGCACTTACATGAAACAAGTTAACAATTCTTTCTTAAATAAAAAGTTTTTATCTGTAGATACTGGGGTTGTCTTTTTGTCTTTTTAGCTTGAAGAGTTAAGAGCTGGATTCCTACCATTGAACTCAGTCTGAATTACTTGGTAATTGTGTTATGCATTGTCACATTAATGTAAAGATACATGTGAAGCCAAGACCATGGGTGTTCTTTTACATCTTAGGATATCTCTTTTCTCTATTTTCCGGATTTTTCTGATGTTCCTGCCATGAAATGTGGTAACATAGTAGCATTTATTAATATCAGTTTTCCTTTAGGAATCATCTGCGAGTGGTGTTTGGAGGTGGAAAAACCACACTGTTTTTTGTTTGAAATGTTACATTTCTTTCACTCGATGCAGGGGGAGGGTAAGGGGTGGAGAGAGAGGGGTGAGGAGAGAGGGGGAAGGAGAGAAATGGCCTAAATCCAGTTGTTAGTCCCAACCAGTTAAGTATTGACTTGCCAGTTTCCAGATGCTTCACTACTTCTTTCCAGGTTGAGACTAACTCTTTGATTTAGGCCGTATCTACCTTGATAGATACAAACATATATGTGCATAGTGGGAGTATTGTGTTGTATGAAATCAGATAGTAATTAAATGTTTCATTTTTATATTTGTCTTTTGGGTTTTAAATTCTAATGGCCACATCTTGGCATTTCAGGTATGCATGTTGATCTCAGGACTCTGGTTTTGATGATACCTGTGTCTAAGAGTTTTAGCTGTTGGTCCAGAGTTAGATATCTCTCCAGTGAATTATCTTTAGGAACTAATAAGAACTACAGAGCCTTTCTAGGCTCCAATCCAGGCATTTCCTACCATTTCATTTTGTGGTGGACTCCGTTAAGGATACTTTTTAGAACTTCTTAGGGGAAGAAAAAAATAACAGTTTGTATATTGTTGTGTTTTGTTTGTGTGCTGTTAAGGATACTGACTGCAAGGTTCTCTTACATGCAGAGACTACTCTTCCTGATTTTGTTGAAATTTGCTTTAAGAGAGGCACTTAATATTTTTATTGACTATTTAAAATATGTAGATTTCTTTTTGCAAGTGTAGTACTGAGATGTTTTCACTCACTTTTCCCAGGATTTCGAACAGTTGCCAGTAATACATATGTTTTGCTCTTTCTACTTTATCTAGTAGACACTTGCAAACCTATGCTGACTTTTTTAACATCTAAAGTTTTACTAAAGTTCTCAAGACTTGCTTATCTCACCTGTGACTGAGTGATGTTTCACCTTGAAAGAGCTTTTTAATTTTAAAAAAATGTAACATACATTTCTTCTGAATGTTTTCATCACTTTATTTGTTTTATCTCAGGGGAAGGCCTTTCAGCCTCCCGCCATTCTTTGCGAGCAGGTCTCTCTGCTTCAAATATTTCCCTGAGAGGAGAGAATCGTTTGTCCCTTCTTCTCAGTTACCTTCTTCCTGGATCTCCAGCGACCTCAAGGAGAACAACCCCTTTACCTACCCCACAAAGCACTCCACCCTCCAGTCCTAGGTGCGATCATGAGGCAACCATAAATACACAGCCAGCTGAGCTTCAGGGTGCCGAACTTCTAGTGTCTCCTTCTAGTGATGATATTCCTAAAGTAATAATCCATCCACCTGAGGAAGATTTAGAAGCTCAGGAAAATATGGAGAAGACGACAGAGGATAATAGTGACATAACATCAGGCAACTATTTGAACTCAAATTGTTCTTGTGTGGTGCTTTCTGCAGCTGAATCACTTCCACTGCAAAAGTTTTTATCATACAGCTTTAGCACCCATGAGTTGTACATCAGTCTGTTCTTGTTTGCATGCTTCATTTCTCTTGTGTGATATTTTCTTGGAGAACTTTATTCAGTATTTTGAAATTAGATGCAAGAATTGACACTGAAATATTAACCCAAACATTAACACATCAAAAGCAACTAAATATTCTGAGTATTCATACATGCTTTTTTTGTTTTATAACCAAAATGGATACATTCAGCAAGTGCTTCTGCCTTAAAAAAAGAAAAAAAAGACCATGAAGGGAGCAAAGCAAGTTAGAAATTATAAATATCAAAATAAGAAGCCAAATGGTGGCCTTTTCCTCTTTTTAAAAATTTTATAATGTCAAATAGGCAAAGTATACTATTAGCACCAGAAAATGTCAGGACACCTTGAAGATCTTGATGTGAAATCTCAGTTTAATTCTGCATCCAACTTGAAACTCCTCCTATAGGGTTGTAAACAGTTCTTCTCCATTTAATTCACTTAAATATAGTTTTTAGCTGTTTTACAAACCCTTTGAATTATAACAAGAAGAGATTTTGGCAACATAAGTGTTTATGTGAATTAACTGGGAACAAATTGCTTATTGGTGTCCTACCTGACTGTTGAAAAACTCTAGTTCATAGCCGTGTTTGCTAAAGGAACTTTTTACATGTGCAAAGGTAATGGAATTCTTTTAAATACGCACTAATGGGTGGATCTGGTGTGTTTAATTCACTCCTGCATGATGTCTCTTGCATGGCTATACTGTGTCACATAATAGCTTTTTTACCATAGGGTTGAACAACTGTCAGCATAAGAACAGACAGATGAATTATTGTGTTTGGAAGTTTAACATTTGATCATGTCTTCTTTTGTACAACCAAAAAAAAGCCAAACGATTCTCGTCTCCAAGAGTGGCTTATAAAGATCAGAAATAAAACCCCTGACATGCTTTGGTAGAAATTGGGAATAATGAAACAGCATAATTTGTTTTATGTATTGCTGAGTGTCTGTATTCCTGTGTAAGCAATGCTGAAAGATTTAAGGAAGAGTGTCCTTTATGGCCATTTCCGCATGGGGTATTTGAAACAGTGCAGTCTGTCCTCCAGGGAGGACATCTGCACCTGGGAGCGGACTGGGTCCAGACTACTTAATGTAGATCTGTACCCCAGCCCACTCCAGAACGACCCCACGTGGTCATCCAGTGTGCTTTTGAAAGACCAGAAAAATCAGGTCTTTCAAAAGCACGGAGTGCACCACTGTGAGCCTGCTCCCTTGTGCAGATTCGCAGGTCGCACCAATGCGAGCCTGCAATCTGCCGGGGGCGGGCTTTAGGCTGGTGAGCTTCAGGAGTTGGTCAAGACCGTCGACCAACTGGAAGCTGCCATTTTCGACGCTGAAGCAGCGTGGAGCGATGAGCACACACTGCTCTGGAGCATCCTGGACCGGACTGGGGAGCCAGAAGATCTGGTAAGTAGCGGCGCAGGGTGATTCCCTCGTCCCGTGCAGAAATGGCCTAAGTTTCCATAATGAACAACAATGAACTTTGAGCAGAATGTCAGTCCTCTGCAAGCAGCACCTCTAAATGATATTGGATTTTTCCCCCCTCGCCCAGATAATTTGAGCTTTGTAAAATCAGTCTTTTATTTCCTTTTTTTGCCATATACAACATTTTAACCTGTAACAGAACATGTAGTGTTGGAGAGGAGTGAGACTAATTTAAAGACATCCTAGAGCTGGTCAACACAGGATGGACTTGATATCCAGCGAACTGAGTTAAGTTTGTAGAGAGGAGCTGTGCTGCTTTGTTCCTCTGGTACTAAAGAGGCACTTTAGTAGTAGTAGCTGACAGAAGAAAGGGAAAGCCACTGAAGTCATGCACCAGGAGTTAATTGCCATTAACTGTCAAGAGTTAATTGTTGTTAACAGTTAATTGCCAAATTGTCTTCACATGTGTGCCTGGGTGCAGTGAAAATGCATATCTCTCCATCACGTTAAGTATTCTGCTGCATTGCTTTAGAAAACATGATACAGCTTGAATATGCACTGGAAGCCATATCTTATAATATATTGCTTCCCTGTTAATATCTTCTCTGGAACTTTGAGATGATATCAAGCTATTTGATTGTGTTCTATTCTTTTTATACTTGCTTTATATTTAGATCTGGAATAAGCTCTGTCATTTTAAGGCACTTGATACTTTTTATAAAGTTAAACTTTCTCTTTTGAATAGGTACAGGCATTACAGATCTGAAGTTTGTGTAAATGGCAAATAGAGCTGTACTGGTGGCTGGGAGTTGAGATTTGATAACCCAACGTATGAAGCAAGTCTAAATTCTACTGAACTGGAGTTCAGTATAATGGGGGTACAAGAGCAATAACATTAATGCAGTAAAAAGTAAAATTTAAACTCTGAATCTTAATGTACGGTGAATAGGTACAACTTAGATGTATTGCTGGAGTATGTTGAGTAAGTGTAGAATGATCCACCTACCACATATGATAAATATCTAGCTGGTTTTTTTTTCTGTTCTCTTTTGAAGCATGTTGTTCCTCTTCCTTTCTACCCCCCCACCCCCAGTTTTTTGGAATGCAGCATTCATGTGTTTTGTATACATGCTCTGTGGACCACGAAACAGAAAAGAAAGCAGGAAAAAAAATCACTACAGCTTATGGTGTTTATAAGTTGCACTTTTGAGTTAATTGCTCTCTTCATGTAGCAGTGAAGAATAGGAATTAGTCTTCACCTGAATTTTGTTCTTATGGAGGTTCTGCACTTTTTCTCTCTAATCAGTATTCCTAACCGTATTATTTGGTACTGAGAACTGATGGCAAGGGGGTAGTATTTAGATCAGACAATAAGGCTTGAGGAACCAATTAAAGTAAAATTCTGCACTAAGGAAGGTGAAAGTTGCATGTTCTTCCTTAGGCTGTAGTTGTGTGTCTATTTCTTGGGAAAAAGCTGTATGTTAAGCCCTTATGTATGGTTTCATTACTTTAAATACTACTATAGTGACACAAGAGTTGCTCATGGGAAAAGTGGATCCCATGGTTGTTCTTTGAAAGCTAACATTTTAAAAGGTCCTCTAAAGTCTGCCTTTATAGTTCTAATGTCTGGTCAACTTGCTGAAAATGTTTGTTTTCAGGATGTTGAATTTTGAGCTCAGTACAAAATTCTAACACATAGTAAAATCAGATTGTACGCAGTTTTGTCTGAACTTTCTGCAGGCTACAGCAAGGATATCAAAAAGAGTACAACATTAAAGGCCCCTGGATTTTAACTTGGCTACATTGTGTTGATCTCTGATGACCTGTGTATGGCTAGGTGAAGAGAGTTCATAATGAAACATTATAGACTTCTGATAGAGCAAAACTAGCCTTAAATATTCAGTTAGTTCCTTGAAAAGCAAGACGAATGGATAGAGTTGTTAATTTCCATGTACGTGTGTTTATACGTATTGAGTTACTTATGTTAAGGTTGCTTTTAATTTGAGATGGAAAATTTCTAATCCTAGAATTAAACTTTTCTTCCTAAAACTCACCATTCCTATGTGGAATATATATATAATCGCAAATTTAAAGGAATATTGTGTGAATATAAATTAAGCTAAATAGGAATTTCAGTCCTATGATAGGTTCACCTTAGGGTTACCATACACTGGAAATGACTTGAAAGCACACAGCAACAACACCTGAAATTACATGCTGCTTTTCAGCTACACTGCCCATCTTCACTGCCAAAGGGCTTACCACTAAAATAATTAAAACATAATAAAGCCAATTAAAACTTGTTTTAATTGAACTTCTTATGTGCCTTCAAGTGAACTCTGACTAATGGTAAAGCTATCATAGGATTGTCTTGCAAGATACAGTAGAGTCTCAGTTGTCCGACCTACGGTTATCCGACCCTCCAGATTAACTGACGTCGCAGCGGCCTGGGGGCGTGGCTGTAGGCATTTCCGCACCCCCAGACACGCCCCGACATGCCCCCAAGTCTGCTCCGATACACCTCTGACACGCCCCCAAAATGGCGGCTGCCACGGGCGTCTGTGTAATCTGACCTTTCAGTTATCCGACCCTCCGCGCGCCCGTTTAGGTCGGATAACTGAGACTCTACTGTATATTCAGAAGAAGTCAGTCATTGCCTTCCTCTGAATATAGCCTATAGTATCTGGTATCCCCTGGCAATTTCCTTTCCAAGTAGTAACCAGACTTGATCCTGCTTTAGTTCCAAGATCAGATAAAATCTGGTGCCTTTAGCTAAGTTTTAGTCCCAGTAAAATGAATGGAAATTAAGATTCTTCTCCTTCCCAAGGGCCTAGCCATAAGACATTTCACATAAGTGTGGCTGTTAACTACATTTGACTCCATCTGTGCCAAAGATGCTAATTTAAGCTGGTTTACCTCCTTCCATTGGTGCTCTGCTCTCATAAAGATGAAGATGCCTTAAAATAGCTTCTACAAAAACAAACCTTTGTTCTAAAGGATTGGAACAATGAATTTCCAGTGCTGGTGGGCTTCCCTAGGAAATGTGTAGTTTACTTGTGGATCAGTTGCAGTTTGATTCAGTGCAAAGTTTCAGAAATTTGATTTGCTCCTTCATCTGCCATATAGTTCATTCAGCTAAGCACAGATCAGTCTTTCCCATATTGTTAAAGAAATTAAGTCATTAATAACCTTTACATTTCAGTGAGGTCCAGTTAAAGCTTATGTAGGAGCAAACACAATAAAAACTAAAAGCAAAGTAAAATCAATGGAAGCCTTTTCAAATAAGGCCAAAAGGCTAGGCAATATATGAAGGTCTTAACCAGTAACCTGAGGCAGGAAAAACAAAATAAGGAGCTAGTTGGTCCACTCTAGAGAGAAAGTTCATAGCGTGGATGCTGCAAATGGGAGGTCTTATCATGTATCCCAACAAAGCATACCTGCATGAGGGAGATGTATCGCATGGGCTGTTAAGTGTGGTGGATATTCTGAGTCATATGGATGGAGGCTGTACTTCAGATATCCCAATCTCATATAAATCATAAGAAATATATTATTTTTTAAACATAAGCCTGCAAGAAAAATAAATATTAAAATCAATACTAAAATCAATGCTAAATTTTAATATAGAATATGGAAATCTCATGCAATTTATTTTATAAATACTTTCATTAGAACTTACGTTCTATCTTTCCATTGTGTTCAGCAGCATTGATATGTTGCCAGTAAAACAAATTCCAAAGTCTGCATTGTGTTAATGTATTTATAATTTGTTATTGATAATTGTAATTTGTTATACTAAATATAATTTATAGTAAATATATATAAATAGAAATGTAACAAAATGCAATAACAATATAATAATTATATTTTATAATATAATGTATTATTATTAGGCCAGCTAATAGAACTTTAGGTACAGTACAGACCAAGTAGCAAGTAAAGTGTCTTACAAAGTTGCAGAAAACATAATTTATAAAATGAATGAATAAAGTAAACTAATAATGAAAATCACAAAAATATACTATGGATGATCTTATTAAAGAAAAACTCAGCTAAGGATACTGAAACCTTGATAAGTTTTTGTATTATCACCCAAGGAATTAGAGGTTCAAAGTCTAAATGTCGTTAATGCCCTAATCTGCATTTCCACTAGCAAAACTTAAGTCATTAAAAAGACACAGGCCTTCCTTATGAGTCAGAGATGGAAACTGGACAAAGCTAGTCCTACATATTTCTTAGTTCTACACTGATTAGGGCTGGTCAAGTGATAACCAGTACTTTGAATGGTTGTGGAAACAGTCTAGAAGCCAATTTGAATGGACATAACTTTGGTCAAAACTTATAGCTGAAAAACTTTGAACTACCAAAGAACTTTCTCAGCAGTATGACAGTAGTACAGCTGTGACATAAGTTAGATGTATGTGGCCGTAGCTAAGTTCTTCCACTTGAGGCCCAATGGTACAAAAAGTCACTGAGGTGCAGCAAAACCGGCAAGGATGTAGTGTTCCAGTCCACTTTGTGGTGTTGCCTGCTCACTTAGAGAGACCAGTGTCATCACAGGTCAAAAATCAGGTTGGAAAACATATCTGAAACAGATAATTGAGAATGATCTGTGTTTTATATTTTACTTTAAAACTATGTGCAAAACTCATTTTCTCACATGCAGTTTATATAAAAGCTTGTTGGCTTTTTGCATGTATTCTATATGAGCTCTTGTTGTGACTAGTCTGCATAAAGAAAAAAAACCCTTTGAAATAATACATTTTATATGGTAGTGCATGACAAGATTATCTTTTGGATCTTCTATGAAAAGTGGAAATTTTATAAGTAATGAACCATTTTGCCTCTTGAAGTTTAACCTACAGTAAAGTTCCACTCACAGTTTTCCTGCATTGAGGCACATTAGACATTGAATAGACAACATAGGGTTTGCTAACATCTTCCTACCATGTTCAGGCATCTACATATGGTGTAGGTAAACATATGAGAATAGGAGTATACTGGCTTTGGCAGCATATCATTACTTTGCTCACGTGAAAAGCAACAAGTCTGAAGCAGAGAGCCTCCTGTATGTATGAAGGCTCTTTGTGTGAAGCAGAATCCTAGAAAATCGTATTTTAGATTCACATACATAATATACAATAGGTTCTCCACTTTCATACTCATTCCCTTTTCGCATGAGCAAGAGGTCAAAGAAGTGGGGCTACTGCATTCATCTCCTTGCATGTTATTTGCAGTATTGCATAGAACTCCTAAACACCCTTAAAACAGAGCACTTGTAACACTTCTGTGAACAAATCTTCTGTAAAGTTTTTACTAAAACTTGTGTGGTGCATTAGATAAGATGGTGGCTTTGGATGTGAGAAACTCCAGTTCAAGCCCTGGTTAGCCATGAATGTGAAGGCTGCTTCATTCGTGTTTTGCTACACAGAGTTTTCAGACCATATTAACATTATTAGTAGCAGTGATATCTCAGAACAATTAACTGTGCGTGCAATTTGAAGACACTTACGTGCATGTAAATGAACTGCTTTCACATACAGAATTTTCTTTTTAATCTGTAAAACACATTCAAAATGGATTGTTTTTCATCATAGCAGTGGGTAAAACTAAAGGAACATCTCCAAAGAAAACCTTGGTTTCATTATTCATGCATGTATAAATTCTTTGGATGACATCTGAGGTTCTACCTTTAAAAAATGCATTTCAACTTTGACTAATGGATGATAGATGAAATCCTGAGACTTCAGGAGTTTCTTAAAGTTTATATTCTGTTCTGTGGTTTTTCAGAAATTAAGAAATTCCTCTGATGCATGATCTATTCACAAAGCATTGGTGGTTAGATTTACATTCTTATGTTCTCTGTGAAAAAATAACATTCTTTTCCTGATGTGTTTTGCAAAAGGCCATCATTTAGGCAATATCTAATTTTAACTTTTAGCAAGCATTCATTATTTTTCAGAAGAAAATAACTTGTTTGTGTGACATTTTTGCTACTAATGCACTATTTATTAACTTCCACATTTGCTTTTAGAAAGCTGCCACTGTTGTCATGTAACAAAAGCATTTTTATAATGTCACATATTTATAAATCTGTCTGTGTATTCTCTTTATAGGACTCCTAGCATCACCACAGTCTGCACCTGGTAATTTGGATACTGGAAAAAGTGGAGAAGTTAAAAATAGTGGAACAGGGGGAAGTAGAGAAAACAGCACTGTTGATTTTAGCAAGGTAAATTGTTTTAAGACATCAAAAGGGGAGATGGGTTTCTAAATTAAGGCTATTTTCTGAGTATAATTACTTGCATTTTGTTGAAGGTACGAAAAGGAGGAAGGGAGGGTGAGGAAAAGAGTAATGTGCCATCACCTGTAAGGCTGTGTTTTTCTTAGCATGAGTTTTTGTGGATATAAAATCACTTGTTCAGATGCAGTAGGTTTATATACACAAAAATTCATGGTAAATGAAAACCAGTTAGTCTTAAAAGTGCTGCCCGCATTCCTTTTCTTCTCTCCCTCCACCTCCTTTTTAGGCTGCAAGAAGCTAGCTTGGTGGCTACTTTGAAAACTACTACAGTTATCAAAGGTAAAATTTCCATCGTGCTGAGAGAGCTAGTAGATTTTTTTTTCTTGTTACTGGTGGTACTGTATTGTAATTTTTTTTATTTATTGAATTATATTCATTTATTTACATCCTGCCTTCTCCCAAGATGGGATTCAAGGCAGCTAAGGAACCTGTAATTTTTTCCTGGAAGAAATGGAAATCATTAAAGGCATATATCAATAATATCTGAAATACAGGATTAACGGCTGATATTTCACTATTTCCCACAAAAATGATCAAAGACATCTCCTGAAGTCTCAAACACTGTATGCTTAAGGGGTGGCAGAAAGGAAAAAGTATTTTCTCATTCAGAACCTAAATGAAATGCTATAAACTAGTAAACTATTGGCATTGTAAGTCTGTTCTTTGTTTTCACACTCAGCAATCTCAGGTTTGGCCTCCCTTATCCAAAATGCTTGGGACGAAGTGTTCTATATTTTAAATGTTTTTAGATTTGGGAATACAGTACCTTTTTGCAGTAACCTATCATCTCATTCATTTGCTGCTTGTGCACTGTATGAGGCATGAGGCTAGAGAGAATTGAGATCTGTGAAATAGTGGGAATGGTCTGCACAAATTCACGCCTCCCACCATTTCATCAATCTTCAGTCTCTTTTTGCCACCAGCCACCCACCTCCACCTTTGAGGCTGCAGTGCATCTGCTTACTCGTCTCTCAGATCTGAGGAGCACTGCAGTCATTGCCACGAAAGTAGAAGCAGGTACCTGGCACAAAAAAGAGAGAGAACTGAAGATCTGAGAGACAAATGAGCAGGAGTGCTACAGCTGCTGCCTGGAAGGCAGAAATGGGCAGTGGGTAGCAATGAGTTTTTGGATTTCAGATTTCTGGATAAGGGAGGTTCAACCTGGATTTTTTTTTTTTTTTTTTTTTTTGAGAATAGATACACCATGTTAACCCATGCGTTGACTGTCTCTGCTTATGTCCTGCTGATTCATATAATTTCTTTTGGAATTTGTGAAGAAACAATAGTACTTTCATAAGAAACAGTAGTTAGTGCTCTCAAACTACAAAGGTTTCAAAAACTACAATAGGACACCCTGCAAAACATGGAATTTTCTAACCACCTTTCTGCTGCAGCTTCTTGTGTACCATGAATGCTGTATTTATCTATTTATTTATCTATTTATTTATTTCTCCCAAATGGTGTTCAAAGCAGTTGTATATGGAGGGTGATATGGAAGGAGTGGATCTATATAAATTAGGAATCATTGTTCCACAAGTATACATGGTTCGAAACAAAGAGTAGTACACTGCAGTCTATGTCTGTAGTAAGACTCTTAAAACTTCCTTTTAAGGTCAGTGTGTCATCATTTGATATTTAGAATTAGTAGAGCTGACAACTGAATAAATAAAAGATCCACTGCTTAAATACACTTCAGGTTGCTTTTATCTATAATGGCCAATACGTTCCTATTTTCTTCAGTTGTGTTCTCATAAATTATAGAATTTCAGGCCTGTAGGCACTATCAATGGGAATGAATCACAAGATAGCAGGACCTATTACCCCCTACTTTACATGGGCCTAGTGGGCCATAGAATCTGTTAGCAGACATTTCTGGAGTGGCCCATTTCAGAGTATCCCAAATGTATCCATGGGTGGACGCATTATGGCTTTTAAGTTCAAAAATGAGTAAAGCTTTTAAAATAACAAGCAGGACACTGTTACTGTCCATAAACAGTGTAAAAAGTCACTACAGTTCCATAGTACAAACCTGATGTTTGTCACTGCTACTGATAAAATGGACAAAAATGAATTTTTGAAGAATCTAATTATTCTTTAGAATGGTGTAATGTGGATATCATTTTCAAAGAAAAATTTGATATGTCAGAACTGTTTCTTGAATCATTTAATGCATTATTCCTCCTTTGTGGTCAGTGTGTCAACCCACAGAATGACAAGGTTGTATCGCTTTGCTTTAATCATTCAATTAAACAATATGACTGCTGGTTTTAAAAGTTGAGTATGACACTGCATGTATTTATATAGACAAAGTTGATTTACATTACAGTTGTTTAATCATGGCAGATGCCACTGTTCCTGCTCCTCTATCACAGTTTTTATGTTTTTACTTGGCCTATTCTTCTCTGCGCCTGCCTTGTTTCCTGTTGGGCAGGACTCTGCCTCCTGGCACTGTAGTTGTGGCACACTTGGTGCGGGACTCAAGAGGCCAGCTGTAAGTGTTCTTTCCTAGATAGCTGTGTAACTACCGTCTTAGTTTCAGTGATCTTTGTGTATCTGTCTGTATGTGAACCAATAGTTCATGTGCTGTATGATATGGTGATGTTCCTCTGTAATTATATACATAATTAACACAGAAAATTTATGAGTTAGGATTATACATATGTATATCAATAAAAATGTCTCCAAAAATAGTTGTTTTCAGGTTGAATTTAGAAAATGAAACAACTGTGTATATAATTACATGGACTTCTTAGTGGTATTTTAGATATGTATGATAAAAATGTTTTGATACCAAAAAGTAACTTTAGAAATTAGCTGTGGTTGCATATTTAAATATAAAATATTTAAACAAAATATATGTATATGTGGTACTAGTAAAGTGTTACTAAAACCTCTTCTGATACACATTTTTCTGTAGAAACACCATATGTTCTGCTTGCAGCACAGTCACTTACCATTAAATGTCAATTTCAGAAGTGCTTTGATAGCTAACTGTAAACTGAGATAATTTTAAATCATTCTTTTGTAAATAGGTAGATATGAACTTTATGCGGAAGATTCCTATAGGGGCTGAGGCATCAAATGTGTTAGTAGGAGAAGTGGATTTTTTGGAGAGACCAATTATTGCTTTTGTGAGGCTGTCCCCTGCTGTACTTCTCACAGGTCTCACAGAGGTTCCTGTTCCTACACGGTAAGGGATACATGATACAATAGAGCTGGAGTATGTTTAATATGGTTTTGATTCTATGCTATTTGGGATAGAAATTCTTGACTGTTTTCTGACATACTGGATTTTCTTTTCTCTCCATTATATATTTCCTTCATGTATTGCTTTGAAATGCTATAGCCATGTCTTAAACCACCTTTTAAATTAAGGCATAAATATTTTCTCCTGGCATCAAGGAAGGGACCTTGCTAGTAATGGGCAATCCCCTAGATTCAAACTTGCACTTGCTCACAGCACTTACTTTCTTTATTCTGTCGTATTTTCAGTTATATGTGCTGAAAATTAAACCAAAAGCTCTTTCAGGCAAAGGTAACTCATACCATGAGTATTGTAGGTGTGTGTAAGTGTAGTTGTAAGTTTCTAAACAAATGATTTTACGGTCTCACTGAGTCAACAATTTTATTTCGAGGAGCTAATAATTTTAAGATTGATGTTTATCATGCCATATCCTCTTACATAGATGCATTATCTGAATTCATGTGGTATGCTTCATTCTTCCACAGATTCCTCTTTTTGTTGTTGGGTCCAGCAGGCAAAGCACCTCAGTACCATGAAATTGGACGATCAATAGCAACACTTATGACTGATGATGTGAGTACTAGACATCTGCTGTCTGTTGACAGAATGAGAGTTATATTCAAGCAGAACTTAACAGGGCTAATTATTGTATGCTGATTGAAACAAGTACTTATGGAATACACATGAAACTGAATTTACAGTGAGAATCATACAGCAAAAATGTTTTATGATGAATACCGTGGGCTCACTGTATTCATGAGGGATTGGTTCCAGGACCCCTTGCAAATACCGAAAATCATGTTTTTTCATGTCCTTAAGAATAATTGGTGCAGGGCATCAGCAATCACCACTGTCTTGTCTCTGCCAAGCCCCAGGGTGACCAGCAGTTTGTAGCCTAAGGTCCTCACCATCCTGAAATTATTGGCAGCAGCTGTGATTTCAATCCTGGTCACTCCCCTTCACTGCTGCCAACAGTCACAGTAGCTAGAAGTTTTATCTAGGAGCTCCTAGCTGACCTGGCATTGTTCAGTGTATTGCTTCTAATCATGGTCGCTTGTTCATAAATGAAAGATCAGGATCAGGATCAGGACTGCCCCCACTGCCATGTCCCTGCCTAAGCTCCTCCCTGCCCTGCAGTCATTGGGGCAAGAAAATGACAAGCTTCCAGGGAGCATGTGAGATTCCCACTTTACAGGATGCCTGGGCCTGGCTGCCATCTCCCCTGCTGTCCTGGGACTGTTTCCACACTGGAGGTCAGGTAACTTAATTTTTAAAAATATTTTTTGACTTTTCACTCCACGTAGGGTTAAATTTGTCAATGCTGAGCTTGCGAATACCACAGGCCCATTGTACTTAATGAATCAAGGTTTGGGAAGATCACTATATTTTTGAAAACTCTGTACTCGGAATTTCTCTGAATTGAAATAATTTCAGTGGCTAAATTAATTAATTAAAGTTCAAAGTAATGCCACAGTTGAGAAAACATGTTCTTGTTATAAGTGGTATAATGAAAGATAGTAACAGCAATGGTCAGACCAAATTCTGGACTAATGCTACAATATCTCTCTTTTCTGCTATGTTGGGAATTTTTTTTAGGGCTGCCATAATCTAGTTTTCTGTTTTCTGTAGACTCATAGGGCAATAACTTTTAGATTAAACTGATGTAGAAGATGTAGCTATTTTGAGACTATTTGTTTTCTGTCTTAGATCTAACGTGAAAGGTACGGCAAGGCACTGGTGGAGCTTGGAGTGTGTGGAGGAGGGGCGGGAGGGGCAGGACCACAGTGCACAGCGGTGGGGGCATGGTGCCTGGGGGCAGGGCCACAGCGCTGTGGTGTGGCTAGGAGCTGGGATGCTCCAAAAACATTGCTGCCTAGGACGAACCACCCCCACAGCCCCCATCCCTACGCGACTGCAGCAAGGTTGTTTTTGTTTGTTTGTTTGTTTTTAAGCTTACATTCATTGAATAGCATTGAATATCTGTTTGGAATGAGCTGTTTCAGCAAGAGGTGATATAATTATTACAACCCCAAAGGCTACTCTTGCCATCTTATGGGTCAGGACCAGTATATGGCAGTAAAAAGTTGCCAGCCATGTAATTTGGCAGTTTGTTTACTGATTTAAGGAACTGTGATGGTTTGCTTGGCGTTGACAGTACTCTGAGACTAAAGCATCATTGATATCTTAATGATCAAAATAGTGTGAACGGGATGGGCAACTGGAAGTGCTGGGGCAAATGTGGCCCTCACACTGATTTCATACGGCCCTTAGCTTAGCTTCAGAAGCCTTCTACAAAGTATCATTTTAGACTGCTGCCTAAGTGATCTATGTTCCACCAGCCTTTTGGAAAGGAGAAAGGTCCATCACTTTTTATGCCTGGCTCTGGATCAGTCCCTGCTAGTTTCAGTCCTGCCTACTATTGGCATGTCATAACTAACAGATAATCTGGGCAGACCCCAACTGAAACAAGTTTGCTCACCCATGAAATAGATGGGAAGGATATCTATGCATCTGGAGCTAGTTTTCAGCCCATCTAGGGGCTGCATAGAATTCCAAAAAATGGAAAAACAAAACCTGGAGATGTCCAGAAGTCCCATGATATAGTCTGTGGCTTCATAGGAACCTGTTTCTGGAACCTTTCTTTGGGAACCTTGTGTGCAGAGGCACTTTATGTGCAGAGGCTGTCCTGCGTTGTGCTTTAAGATCAGTGGGAACTTGGCTTTTATTGTGGGAATAGGAGGCAGCAGTATTATTCCTTCTGTGTCCAGCTTTCATTTTTTTAAAAGTACCTTCTCCAGTATGATCCTGTACTTATCTACTCATATATAAGTATATGTAGGATTCCAGCCTCAATTTATCTTCCTTTCTTTTTAAGTGTTTAATGAATATTTACTAAAGTTTAAATAATACCATACACACATGTGAGTACATGCACACATTATAACTTAAACATATACTCTTAAGTATTTGAAAACTGGTCATCACCAGAACCGACTATACAAATTAATTCTTCATTTGAGTCTTATATAAATTACAGTTTTGTGACCCTTTTTGTTATGCCAGAACACCAAAGATATGTGTGTATATGTGTTTTCTGAAGGTTTTCCATGATGTTGCTTATAAAGCCAAAGACCGAAATGATCTATTATCTGGGATAGATGAATTTTTAGATCAAGTGACTGTTCTGCCTCCAGGAGAGTGGGATCCATCTATACGAATTGAGCCACCCAAAAGTGTTCCTTCTCAGGTAAGAAGACTTGGAGTAAAAAGTCACTTTTAAATGTGTGTGTTTTTGTGAGACAGCACAGCCAGGGCTGTATGTAATATGCTGAAAAAGTAAAATATGCACTAGTAATTCAAGGTGAAGAACAACAACTTTAGACATTTGAATCAGATTACTAGTTTCAGGCCAATGTGAAATGAATCTTAAGTGTAAGCAAATAAAAATTGCATTGTAATAATGTGTTGCAAGTAGTCTTGTGTGATCTTTTCAAGCAGTATTGGTAAGGCCAAATCTTGATTCATCCTTTTCATTTATTTTTGTTGGTGTCTGCAAAAAAACAATCTTGCATATTTTTGTAGTGTTGGAATGGAATGAGTAGATTAAATTTGTTTGCATTCACCTAGTGCCTAATCTCTTGTGACTAGAATTAATCTTTGCATTATCTGGTGTTAGAATGACTATGATATAGCGCGTGCGCGCGTTTGTGTGTGTATGTGTGTATTGTGGCTGTAGTCACTATATAGTGGTACTGCTGCTAGCTAGTTATTTTTATTTTGTCTCATCTTTTCCCCAGCCCAGGGACTCAAGGTGGTTTATAGAAGTTGAGACAGAATTAAAATCTGTTTAAAAGCATACCTATCAAAACAACAACAACCAATACAGAAGATACAGCACCTTCTAGAATTTCCTTTCCTCACAAGCAGTCAGTTCCCAAAGGCCTGTTGCCTACACTGGATATACCATGGACGGTGCCAGTCTAGTTTCTTTAGGAAGGCAATTCCAAAGCTTAGAAGTGGCCACCAAGATGGCCCTTCCCTATGTTCTCACCAGATGTACCTGTGAGGGTGGTGGGACATAGAGAAGCCCACCCACTCCAAAGATCTCAAAATAAGCAGTCATGTTACGGCTGATGACTGGTTATCTCATCCATAGGAAAGAATAGTGGATCCTTTGCTATGGTATGCTTTGCTTTTTGAACACTATTTGATTTACCAGTAACTCATAAATTTCTCTCAGTCCTGCCACTTCCTGAAAGCTGGGGTTTTCCTTTTACTTAAATGAGCAAGTTAGAGCAGGATTATAAGGGAGAGAAATTCTAGTTTTCCGTCATCTCTGCATGGAAGGACTATCTTTTGGTGGAACAAGTCTGTCTGATCCAAGAAGGTGTTTTCTAGGGAAGACATCTGAGCTACACTGCCTGTGAGTGAGGGAGCTAATATGAGCAACATCTTATAGTATACAGGCCCTATCAGTTTAAGAAACAGACTTAAATCCAGTAGCAACTCTGATGAATGGGTAGGGCTTTCCTAGAGATTCAGCTAGATCTGCCTGTAAGACATTGATCTGCTTTGTATAATGTGTCTAAGCTGTTATGTTCTTGTTGGCTGCTTTGTTTTGTTTGTTGTTATAGCCTTAACCACTGTTTAGTAGTAATAATGTATAGGTATTATTATTTTATTTTACTTTCCTGTTTTCCTGTGTTTGAAAGCAAATAATTATTTAAGTAGAGAGGGAAAAGGTTTCTTCTCTCTGGAGCAAGAGTGAGCAATAATTCAGCTCATTCCCCCCACCCAGGGGACCTTGAAAGTTGCCCCCCATCCTGAAAAAATCTGAAATCTTTTCACCAGATCTAAGGGCATGGGGGCATTTTGGCCCTGTCTGGGCCATTTTAATCAGAATTAATTTTTGTAAGATTAACTTCAGAATCAAAACCTTAATTTTTATTTTCATGCACCTCAAAAAACTTGAGTTTTACATGAATTGTCAGCACTTACTATTTCCAGAGTTTTCAGTATAAGTCTACAAGTATGCACAGGGACTGTTGCTTTCTAATCCTATACACTGGGAGAGGTGATCACATGGTCCTTGAGATGTTGTTGGACTGCTAATCCCAGCAGCCTTAGGCAGCATAGTCAGTGATGCTTTACTTATTCCAAAAGAGAAAATATTTTATTGGAGACACCCCCCCAATACTTGCTAATGTTTTTGGTAAAAAAAAATAGTGGTTTTCCTGAGTTTTTCCATTTTTTCCTGGATGTTCATATTTCTAAAGAAGATTGCATTAAGAGCAAATATACATTCTTCATAAATAACATATAAAAATACCATGTATTGAGAAAATGAATTCATTTTATAAAAATGTGTTGCCTTTAATTAAATGAATTTTGCAGATAGATAATCCAGAAAATAATTACAAATAGCCTCTCCTGAAATATGCTTTGATACAGTATAATGTTATCTTAAAGTTTTTGTTCTGTGAACATTATTTTTTGTGTGACATATGACCCATACAATACAAATCTTTGGAATGAAGGTTCTGTTATTGTTTATTTCAGAGCTATGTCCGTTGCTGATGGAATATGTATCTGGATCTAAATCAAATTGTCAGTCCCAACTGACATTAAATCTGTGAGAACGCATTATTTACCATGTAACTTACATGGGGGCAAGATGACAAATTACATCTCATTTATTAACATGAATTGCTTATCTAGGATATTATTTTTAAAAAGCTTGATTTTGCAGGGAAATCTCATCAAAGCTCATCTTGTAAGATTCTCCCTAGCCATGATAAGGAGACCTTATAATTATGCTTGTTCCTGTTGACTTACTTTAATGCAAAACTCATATTAATGTCTTGATGCAGGAGAAAAGAAAGATACCTAAATTTCCAAATGGAGCTCCATCTCCTGGAGAGTCTCTTAAAGAAGAAGGCCATCATGCTGGACCTGAACTACAGAGGACTGGAAGGTTTGTAGTGTTTGCTTGAATTCTAGCAATCTGAAAGTAAAAAACCTACATTGTTACTACTTTAGACATTTGCGGGATACTGTTTGTAAAAAGTTTACATCAATATGTTTAATTCCCACTTAATGTACTGATCTATTTTAGACATTTAAAACAATTATAATATTCTTCATTACAGTTGTAGGAGGAATTTAGCATGTGATGGTTCCTTAACCAAATGTCTTTTCATATTGAGACAAGGTTTTTTTTAAAAAAAAAATCATATAGAAGTTATCTTTACTATGCTGTGTATTCAAAACATGCCATAAAGGAAAACTACATTGATTCTGTGAAAGTTGTAGAGATGACATGAAACTCCTAATTTTTCCACTTACAGCAAGGAAAGGATTTCTAGGAGGAAAAATTGTCTTGAGATAAATTTTACCCACCTAAGGGAATTTTGCTTAAATGTCTTTAAACCCAAACTCTGGCTTAATATATAGCTGATCCCAAATTAACAAATAAGTAACCTTAAAATATGCTGTTATTGAATGGAGTATTATGGGAAGTGAAAGAATTAAAATAATTTAAATGGCTTCTCACAAAAGTTGTTCATCTCATTTTGAATGAATATCTTTCTTGGCACAAAGATTTTTAGATGTGATCAAAATGGTGGCCCAGTTTTATGCTCATTGTACTGTCTAGTTTTCTGCAGATCACACTGACTTTCTTTTCAAGAACATTTTTCCAAATAACCAATATATTAAATATTGTATACCAGAGCTATCAAGTTCTTGCAGCTTGTTTCTGCTTTCCTTAAATGTTTGGAAATTTCTCTTGGTAGCTGCTGCAGCTGTATAAAAGCTGACTCTTAAATTACCGAACACTGTTTTGCTATGATCCACAGCAGTGTTCAAGTGTAGAATTTGGTGCTGGATGTAAAACTTAGCATTCAGAGCTGTTCCCCCCCAATTTTAAACAAGTTTCTGTCTCTTGGTTTCAAAGGTAACTCAAAAATGTGGAGAGAATACCTGGTGAACATAGGGATCCAGAAATGGGGCTGAATTTGATTTGCAGGGGCTGACGAAGAAGGGCCTCAGTACTTCTTTCCATAACTACAAGAAGTTTCATTCAGGGTTTCACTGGACAATTCAAATTGTTTAGTAATTATATACACAGCCCTGACTTTACTGTCTTCTGGATGTTTTTGTACTACTTAGAATTACTATTATGATGGACAATGTGACTTAGGAAGTTCTTGACTGCTAAAGGAATTATTAAAATAGAGCAAATTACTGTTGAGGTAGAGCTGCTACTCCCCACTTCCAGTCTTATCATATTCTTCTGGCTGGGTTGCAAACAGTCTTTAAAATCTGAACCCGGTAGACAATGCCAGTGGTAAGGCATTGTGGGCAAGCACTGTAGGGAAGAAGTTGCAGATAAAGAGGCAAAGTAGGAAATTCACCAAATTCCTAAACAGGGCTTAATATAGTCATATTCCAAAACTGTAGGGCTGCAGAATAAATAGAAATACAAGAATAATCACTAGAGTTCCAAAGAAATGGATTACAATTTCTGATTACACTATCTATATCCCTAGGGTTATTTAAAGGGTAGGACAACTATATATGTGACAAGGACAAGATTAAATCAAATCATGTATCTCTCTCTCTCTGCCTATCAAGCTAACTGCCTTCTCACTAACTGACAAGTCCCAGCTGGCAGGAAGTTGTCTTCTCTTTCCCCTTCTCTCCTCTGGACTCTGTTCGGAAAGAGAGGCCACTCACCTGACAGACAGTTCTTTAAGCCCAGCTACAAAGCTTGACAAATCCCCTTTTTTAAATTGTAAACTGCCTTGAGTATTATCAGAGCAATAGGAGTGTGATCCATACATATTTTTTATAAGAGTAACTGTGATACCTTTAAGATGAAACTAATATTTGAAATTGGAAATATTTTGCTGTGATCCAACAGTTTAAGGTTGCCAGTGAGAGTTCTGGGTGTGTATATCCTTGTTTACCATGTGTCCTGGCTTACCATGTGTCATGCTGGGCCACGCAGTTAATTTGCTTCTGCTTGGCTTCTCTTTAGCCATATGTGTGACTAAAGAAACAAGAAAAGCAAACAGGGAGCCTTGGCTTGTTGCTCCCAAGTAGGTCAAGATCATAATACCTGGTTAAGAAATCCTGGCTTGTTTGGGATTAACAGTTGCTGGAACTAGATATCCCATTCTGATGACATGCTCAGTGAGACAGTTCTAATTTGTTTAGCTGCTTGTATTAATGGGAAGAGTCACACAGAAATTAATAAAGCCGCTCATTCATGAGAAATCAGGATTTTGAAGAACAGTGGCATAACATTTCACCAGAATGTGGCGAATGTGCTTGGTTGTGGCCATTAATGTGAAAAAAAAATCTTTCTTTGAAAGAATACTTCCAGGTAATGTGTTCATAATCAGAGAGGAACTTCATTAATACGAGTATCAAAATTGTAAATACATAGAAAAATATGAAGCAGGTATTAGATATAAAATATTTTTCTGTTTGCATTTTGATTAAGTACTACATTGAGTTATGAATAATTTTCATAGAATATTGGTTGGGCTTTTCTCAGTGTTCAGACAATTACAAATAAAATATCGGTTAGCAATTAAATATATATATGAAATTAGATTATTAAATGAGTTTATATGTTGAAAATGAATAAAGTGGTATATTTACAGTCTGTTTTGTCAATAGGTTTGGAGTATATAAAGTAAAGCTAATTTGTGCTAAACATCTGCACTGTCAGTTTTGTGTATCCCATAGTTTTAAGCATTCTGGAGTCCTTTAGTGTACAGTTTGATGAGTTTCATCTCACCTATTTAGGCTTTTTGGTGGTTTGATACTTGACATCAAAAGGAAAGCACCTTTTTTCTTGAGTGACTTCAAGGATGCATTTAATCTGCAGTGCCTGGCCTCGATTCTTTTCCTATACTGTGCCTGTATGTCTCCTGTAATCACTTTTGGAGGGCTCCTTGGAGAAGCTACAGAAGGCAGAATAGTGAGTACAAAGAATGGTAGTAGCCAGGCTTTTAGATTTTCAGAGGCAAGTGACTGTGTTCATTTGTCTCCTTTATTTCTACCTTTATCTGAAGACCTTTAGCCACAACATTTGGTTAGTCATAGAGACGTTCCTCAGATAATAACTGTTGTGGAAATGTGGAGAACATGTATGTACGAGCAGGATCTTCTGATGCGCAGTCAAGGTAAAAAAAAAAAGTCCTGTCCTAATGAACTCTTCTATGAAATTGAAAAATATCTTGAATTGTCATTATTAAAGATGTGAGACTGGTTGCAAAGAAAAAAAAGGTCCAGTATCGGTTTTGAATGTCTACACAGTACTGTTGATATGGAGGTCTTGGTTATCCTGTGGCATAACGGACCCATGAAAACAATACCTTTTAAAAATGTTTTGAAAAGAAAAAAACAGAATGAAGTATTTCGGGCTAAGCTAAATGTCACACACATGGATGTAAGAACATTTTGTACCTTTGTTAGAGAAAAGCTGTTTGAACATGGTCTAATTTGGAAAAGAGAAATGCAGGAGAAAGGGTGCTTACATCTTTCCCTGCTTCCAAATTTCCTTTTATAACTCTACTCGAGGTGCGTTTTCTTTTCTCTCCCCCCCATTCCCACTCATTCCAGGCATATGTTTTCCAGTTGAACTGGGAGAAAGCAAATCACAGGGTGGGAATGTGCATTATAAGAGTGATGTGCAAGGGAAAGATGAATCACCCCTTCCTACACCTTCTCCTCTCCAAGCGGCCATACTACAACTGCTTTTCCCTGTTAGAAATAGGCTGGATTTAAGTGTGCACCGTTGTATGTAATATGCAGTTTTGTCTTCAGTCATTGATACCCTTGAAAATAATTTTGACTTAATTGCTATGGAATGAAATAAATTCTTAAGAGAATGTCCACATTGCATCTTAACTGCTTTTTGTTGCCTTAATCATAATGTAGTGGTGGTGGTGATTATGATTTAGAATGTATTAGCTTTTTAAACGAGTGACTTGACAAGGCTTTAGAATTAATGGAAATGGATCTTTCTATGGAAATGGTTGAGCCCAGCATTTCATTATATAATGGACATCTGTGATACAACTTCTGAAAATGTTTTGATTGTTTACATCATAATATGTCAATGTAAATCTGTTCTTTGAATGGGAAGTGTAATTGACTATAATTCTCAAATTTCTTTTCACGTGTGTTCAGAATGCCCATGCTGCTTAACAGAACAGTTCTATATGCTTCCACAGAGTATCACTATTTTACATTTTACCAGAATTTATTTACATTTTTTTAAAAACTTGAATACTTTTATATATTAGATTGCCTTGGGTTTAAACATAAACTAACAAAATGAAAACCTGTACTGGCTGTTGAGAAGTGTGTTTCAGTAATACAGTACAGAATGCTAAAGTAGGTATTTAAGCATGTGTCAAGCAGCTGGTTAAAAATGTTTACATCCTGTGTGTAAATTGAAAAAAAATGCCTTCTTCCTTCTAGCTATCTGGGATTGTTTGCTGCCTTCAGTTGCTTGGTGTGCATCAATGAATATGTTAAACTGGTTACTGCACACATATGTTCAAGCATAGTAAATGGCTTGTAAGGTACACACTTTGTTCATACCACTTCCTCACATCTCCAGAGGCTATCACCTCTGCAGTACCCCTGTCCTTTCCATCCTGCCTTGAGAACACATGTTAATGCATTGGTTATCTGAAAGGCTACCTTATGGCTATTTATTTGAAAGATTAGTTTGATTTTAAACACTATGCTAAGTGTCATCTATGAAATTCTGCAGGTTGTGGATCAGTTGTGACATAGTTCTTCTAGAGATACACTTTCTTGAAAACAAATGGTTCTTGGTGCTTACTGTTTCTTTCCTTTTATTCTTCTCAAATGTCTTGCAGGGAATTAGGGATACTGAAAATGGGTTTTCTGTCCATGCATTTCTATACTTACACTGGTATTTAAAAGCTAACTGCACCACAGTTTTAAGCCTTCCCATTTCCATTGGGTTATATGACAGATAACATTCTCCTAAATAATTATTAGGAAACTGGATAGACAGTTTACATCATATTATAACTGAGAAAACTTATTACCAGATGGGATAATGCTATTCTGCTCTGTTTATACCATTATTTCCGTTATATGTGAAATCATCAATATTTTGTACCAATCAGCTTCATTTTGTTTTCATGACTGATTTGATTACTGAAGCTTTAATACAGTACATCATACTCAGTTTTTGAAAAGGTTTGTTTCAACAGTATTTCTTTATACAGGAACAGACCCTTTGCTTTCCTTCTCCCCTCCATTAATTAGATTTCATCCACTACAATTGTTGCAATATGCTTTTTTCCCCTTAGATCTCCTAGTGAGTAATTTGTTTCCATGGTTTTTAGATAGCTTTACCCATTTTAAGTGAAATATTCCAAATTCTGATCAGAATTTCACTAAGAATGTAGTATAACAAAAAATGACTGAGATATTCAAACTTTTGTTGCCATTTACAAATCAATGTGTCTAAGGACACAATGATAATATTAATCTTATATTCAGTGAATCACATGATTTTCTTTTCTCCCCTCAGAGTGCAATAGAGTCTTTGTTTGGAGCATCATTAACTGGGATTGCTTATTCACTTTTTGCTGGGCAACCTCTAACAATATTGGGAAGCACTGGACCTGTACTAGTGTTTGAAAAAATATTATTTAAATTCTGCAGGTAAGCATATTCATAAGAACTAAGCTTTGAACTGTAATTTGTTAAAAAGAATATTTATTGTAATCATTTACTGTTGCTCTGTTTAAGACACCTGAAGTTGTATCTAGGCCTAAACAAATCTACTAATGCTGCTTCCCTCAACCTGGAGTCCTCCAGATTTGTTGGTCTCACATCCACACAACCAATGGGGTTATAGCCATTACAGTCCAAGAAATCTGGATGCAATAGGTTAGGGAAGACTGTAGAAATGAGTATTGCCATTTACACTACAAACTGAAAGATCCTTAGATGTTAACAGTAAATCATTATGTTTAAAGCTGCATTATTTGACTTCTAAAGGTGACACTATGGGCAGATAGAATGAACTTTTTGGTACCACATGTACTAGTACCTCTTGCTTTTTTTCCCCTTCAGGCATAAACAACATGCTTGTTGTAAACAACATTGCACCTCATCTCATCAAGGCTTTATCAGGCTTACAGTAGGGAAATTAAACAATACAATATCAAATAACATTAAAAGCCATAAAAGGAATGAAATAAAATACTTAAAAAAAGCTATATTACAATACCAACAAGGAACAAGGAGTCTCTTGACTTGCAGATGTCAAAAGACATTAAAACCAACATGGAAAAGGATAAACTTTACTTATCTGCCTGAAAAATAAATGAGGGAAACCTCAGGAATAGACATCAGGATCTTATATTCAGTAATGTGAGAAATGCCGCTGACAAAGATGTTGGTTGACCACACATTTCACCACAGAAAGTGAGGGTTCCCAGTGAGAGACCTCTGAAACAAATCTGTTCTTGATTTGAAAAGCCCAGTCTGGAATTATTTCCTAGCCAAGCGCCACTTACTTCTAACATACATACATACATACATACATACATACATACATACATATATATATATATATATTAAATGACACCTAAATATTCCCATCATAGCTGTCTTATGTATGCTGAAGTAGTTTTAGTAGGTTTCCTGGTAATAGCTAGACTACCTCTGTTAAAGAAAGCTATTGCAGCGTTATGTGTTTCCCTACCGTTTGGTCAAAAGGCAGTGACAGTATCTGACACCCCTTGTCCTCAGTTACGTATTTAAGCTGAAAATTCAGTGATCACTCATATATTTTTTTTATTAATATATTTATACCCTGCCGTGCTCTATACCCAGCAATCTCAGAGTAGCATGTAAAAAAATCAATTATAAAGCAGTAAAATTAATTTACATTCTAAAAACATGTTAAACTACCTAACAAAACAAGTTAGAGTATTTCAAACCATGTACTTATACTAAATGGACAAAATTCTTAAGTCCCAAAGGTTCTATTGTATATTGGCAGGGCATCCAGGGCTTTTATTTATTTATTATGCAACTTGATACTCCACCTTTCTATTAAAGACAGAAGACATCTTTGTGTTAAAGACAGAAGCAATAAAATACAGAATTATATTTAAAACATTAAAAAAACAAGTTAAAGGCAAGTCAGTTTAAAAGAAGAAATAAATAGCACCCATCAGTGAAAACCCGGTTTAGCAAGCCCAACCAGTTTAAAAGTCAAAATTCTGTCTGAATGCAAATCTTTGGCTGCTACTGGAAATCAAACAAAGACAGAAATAGCTTGTTCGCTCTTTGCAGGGAGTACTGGAACTTGGATCAGCTGTGGATTCCAAGCTTGTATTCTTGCTAAGCATGCCTCTAATGTCAGTAAGAGAGAAAAGTCCTTTCTGAGGATCTTAAAACCCTGGCAAGCTCATGTTGAAAAAGGTAGATTTTTCAGCTTGACAAGGCAGTTTATCTTACCCTTTGAAATAGCTTTCCTTGGCAGTTTCTTTGGAAAATATTTTCTGAATATATTCTGACATAACAAAAAAGTTGTCCTTGCATATTCTTTTGAGCTGGAAATCCTTTACATGAATATCTAGAGTAGGCATAGGAAATAGAATGTTTAAATGCTTCCTCTCCTACCTATAGGACTGATTTCCAGAAGAGGGTGGTGAGAGCCATTTCTTTGGACATGTGGGATTTGTGCAGTGGGATCTCACAAGATTCTTTTATTTTCTCATGTTTTTAACATCTATATGAAACTGCTGGTAGAGGTCAGCCAGAGGTTTGGAGTAAAGAAGAATCATTATTTGCATGAAATACAGTTCTATTTCTTTCACATTTGTGTTATGTGATTCAGTGGAAGTGCTGATAGCAGGAAAACTGAGCACATACACGTCCTCCTCCAGTGTTGCTGTGAGGAGATTGAAAGCTTTTACAATACTTGCCTTTTAGACTAATGACATTTCAGATTATATCTGATCATGAATGGTGTTTAATCTTAACTAAATTAGTTTAAACAAACTAGTTTTATAACCTATGGTTTGGAGTTCACTTAACATCCACTAGCTGTAGTTGAGACTAGCTACAGCTTGTGAGGCTAAAGATATCACAACAACCATTTTGTTTCCAAAATGGAAACAAAAAATTCAGCCTCCTTCTTGAGACCATAGTCAAGGAGGAGATGTCTTAGCATTGAGTGTAGAAGTACCCAGTTCTTGGAGTAATGAGCATTAAAAAGTTGACAGTAAGGGGGTATTGCTAATGAGTGGATTTTTCTGGCCAGGGAAGAGAAATTCAACAGGATAAGGATGAGATTGCATTCCCCTTCAAACATCAAGAAGACAGTCTGATAGTGTATGGAGATGCATCTTTGCCACTGTTGTCATTCTTGTTGCTGCTGTTGTCAGTCAGCTTGTGTTGTAACCTTTGTAACTTGTTGTCTTTGCAGACATTAAAAATATCGCAGTTCAGATTACACATAAACTCCCACATAAACTGCCAGTAATCTAGATGGAATTTAGATGCTCTTTTCCAGGTGACCCTGCTTCCTGATAGGCCAGCAGCAGGCAGTTTGAAGATCAGATGCAATTCCCAAGACTGTTGTTGTTGTTAACTGCTAGCGAGTTGACTTTGATTTATGGAAACCCTATGAACAAGAGCTGCCCAACATCCCCTGGTCCTGTCAGCGGCGGCTGGGATCAAGCAGGAGCCGGACCGGAGTCAGGAAAGGCAGTGTTTATTGCAGCCCGTAACCAAAGGTTCTACAGTACACAAACTGTCCGTGACCGAAAGTATGCCTTGGCAGCAGGCTTCAACAGAAAATAATGAAGAGTTACCTCACCCAGAACACAAAGAGGTTGCTTCACCCAAAACTCAGGGGGTTGGTCTTGGAAGGGCCGAGCGGCGGGACGCGGACACAGGCTGGGCTGGAACAGGGCACGGACGACAGACGCACGGTAGGCCGACGGTTATTGCTCCGTGCCCCTCCCAGCCCAGCACCTGCCCTAAAAAGACCCCTTGAGCCGCCGCCGGCCAATCCGGCTTGAGCACGCGGCTGAGGGCTCTCAGCTGTGTTACAGCTGGGAGGTCTCAGCCCACAGGTGTTTTCCATGCAGCCGCCGGGACCGGCAGCTCGCTTCTTTGAGCCGCCACCGCCGGCGGAACGTGGGCGGCGGAGCGGAGGCTTCAGCCTCCTCGGTCGGAATCGCAAGTAGGCGGTGCCCCGGGATCGGGCCCGAGACCCACCTCCCCCGGCGAGGCACCACCCATCACGCCCACCGGCATGGAAGCCGGGCCGGCGGTCTCCGCAACGCCAGGGCGATCCCCTTCGGTGATGGCGGCCTCCGCCGCGTCTGGGCGATCCCCGTCGGCGGCGGTGCCCTCTGTGGCGGCCGGGCGATCCCCGCCGACGCCAGCGGCCTCCAGAGTGCCCGGGCCCCCCTCCTCCTCATCGGAGGCGGCTGTGGCGTCGGCCTCGGGGACGCCTGTAGGCGCGGCCACACCTGAGCCCCTGACAGATCCGCAACTACCCTGCTCAGATCTGACAGACTCAGGGCCTTAGCTTCCTTGTTTGAATCTATCCACTTGTAATATGACATTTTCAAGAATTACTGTCTTTTCATGTCTTCTTATGATATGTCCAAAGTATGAGAGTTTAGTCATATTGTTTTCTAGGGAGAGTTGAGGCTTGATTTGCTCTTGGACTCTTCCTCCCCCTTTTTTTTGTCTTTTTGGCAGTCCATAGTATCTGCAGAACTCTCTTGGAACACCACATTTCAAATGAGATGGTTCTCTTCTTGTCAGATTTCTTTATTATCCAGCTTTCATAACTGTACATAGAAATTGGAAATACAATGGCATGGATAATCCTGACTTTGATATTCAGAGATATATATGCTGACACTTGAGTATCTTCTCTAATTCCTTCATAAATTGTCCTTACAAGTCCTAGCCTTCTGATTTCTTGACTACAGTCTCCCTTCTGATTAATGATTGAGCCAAGGTATGGAAAATCTTTGAAATAATTTCATTGTCTGCTTTGAATTTATTACGTCTTCATCATCTACTTTGAAATTATGTGAATCAGCTGAGGTCATTATTTTTGTTTTTCTGTATTTTCAACTGTTACCCTGCCATTGCACTTTTTTCCTTGACTTTCTCCAACAGCCATTCCAGATCTTTGCCATTTTCTGCTAGTAGTTGTTCCCATATCTTAAATTGTGGATGTTCCTTCCTCCAGTTTTCATGCCCCCTTCCTCCCAGTCTTATCCAGCTTTATCTTTGATATGTTTAGCATACAGATTAAACAGACAGGTGATAAATGCAGCCTTGCATGACCCCCTTGCAAATTGGAAACCATCACTTTTCTTGGAGGGGTTGTTCCTGCAATCTCTGGTACCCCATTTCTTGGAGATTGGGATGTGGATTGAACATTTCGAATCTGTGGGCCATTGTTTTGTTTTGTTTTTCCTGTTCATGTGGTGTGTTCCTTTCATGGTCATATAGTTCACTGCTGTTGGTTTAAATTTCCCTTTGATTCTTAGATCTTGTGAAAGAAGTCTCTTGGTCTTTCTTTTTTGTCATTGTCTTCTATTTCTTATGTCTTTCTACACACTTCCCTGACAATATCTCTAGCTTCAGTCTAGAGTTTTTTTATTTTTTAAATAATGTTTATTTAGAAGAATTTTTAAAAAAAAATACATCAAAAGTTACAAAGAGTTACAGAATTACAGACAAGTAAAAGATAAGAAGAAAAAAGAAAAAGTAACTTCCAGTCTTTCTTTCAGCAGTTATATATGCATATAGTTACCTCTATCTCCAAAGTTACAACATATTCCCTTCTGTCAATAGCCTACTCTTTCTAATCATCAAAACCAACAGTTATCAGGTTCTTTTCTTTTTCTCACAAAAAGTCAATACAAGTGTTCAGAGTTCTTCTGACTCTCGGTTCATTAGCCTTGATAGTACAAATCTGATTTTAAATTCTACGGGAATGTTCTTCAGGTTGTATTTTGGCACAGTGATTGATTTGGTGCTTCTTCTTTAGCCTTATTCTTATGTCTGATATTCTCTGTTCATGATATGTGCCACAATCTACTCCTGGTCTTATTTTTGCAGAAAGAATGAAGTTTCTCTGTCTTCTGCTTCCAATAACGTAGTCAATTTGATTTCTGCATTGGACATCGAGTGACATCCGTGTATACAGTTCTCTCTTTGGTTGCCTGAAGAATGTGTTTGCAGTGAACAAACTGTTGGTCTCACAGAATTCAGTCAGTTGCTCTCCTGGTTCATTTCTTGATCCTAGGCCAAATTCTTCAACAATGTTTGGTTCTGCTCTGTATGGTTATATACATGTCTTACTTTTTGTGTTATTGATTTCTTCATGGACTCCAGAAGAGAATCTTTCAGTTTCTTCCTTTTCTGCTGCTGTAGTTGGAGCATAAACTTGGATTATGGTTGTGGTGTTGGGTTTTCCCTGAAGTCTGATTGGTATTATTTGGAGAGACTTTGCATTGTATCCCCGAAGCTTTTGCTACATTTCTCCTCACTATTAATGCCACCCCATTTCTTCTTAGATTTTCATTTCCTGCATAAAACACTGTGTAATTAACTAACTACAAATGCCCCATCCCTGGTCACTTTACCTCACTCACCACAAGTATTGAAATGTTTATATGTTCCATTTCTTATTTAATGATATCTGGCTTCCAGTGCTTCATGCTCATCTCATTCCATGGTCTTGTAATGTTGTCATGCAGCTTCAGAGTTCCCTTTTACCTCTGAACACATCAGTAAATGATGTGTCTGGCTTAACTCTAGTTGCAACATGAACCACAGCATTTCTCATACTTGTCTTCTGTTCTTCCCCACTAGAACATTCAGTGCCTTCTAACCCGGGAATCTTACCTTTTGCCAGTATCTCTTTCTGACACTGTCTCATTTTGGATTGTCTCATCATAGGGTTTTCATGGTAAAAGACATTCAGAAGTGATTTACCAGTGCTTCCTTCTGCACAGCACAAAGAAGTGTTAACTGTGGTGCCACTGCTGTTGTCTCTGAGATGTTCTCCAATAGTGTCACCTATTAGTGTTACTGCTGCTGTTTGGCACATTTGGCTTCTTTGCGAAAGCCTGTGTGATGTGAGAGACTCTACCAGCTGCAATACTACTGTCAGCATAGCCTCTTGTCACACAGGGGCATGAAATCCCACCAGCATGGAAGGGTAGTGCCATGGTAGATGTGCATGTTTCTAAGGCCATGTTCCGCCATGGTTGATGGAGGTTATTACTTTCATGCTACTAATAGGAAAATCCCAGTGTGGGCCATGGGGGGAGGGGAGACTTAACTTTTCTCAACAATTCAAAGGACTTGAAGGTACTATAGAAGCAGTGATCCTAGTCAGAGGAAGGCTTAACCCTGCAAGCCCCCCACATCAGTTATGTGCAGGATCTTGGGATGTGGGGGCAAGGTAAAAGCTTTCCCTTGTCCTACTGTGTGCAGATGTGTCGGCACTACATCTGCCAATATCAGAAGTTCCCACTCCTCAAAGTATTGTCACTGCTCAAAAGAATATTCAGTGGAGATACTAGTTGTGTATTCTACTTGTGCATCCTTTCATGTATGAGCAAAGAGGGACTGCTCCCTGGAGCTTCTTTCTGGTGCTATGGAAAGACAGCTTTCATGGGTGTTTTGGAATATCAGGTATTGAGTTTATGCTTTAGTGTTATATGGTGAACTTCTCATTCTTATCTATTTTGATTATTATTTCAGTTCTTCTCAGTTGATGTTTGCTATCCTGGTAAGAGAGAAGGGCAGGGCAGAAGCTGGTTAAATAAATGTGTCCTAGCAATTACTGATTGAAACTTCTAGAACGGCAATGGGAAACCTTTCCTCCTATTGAGGACTGTGCATCTTCAAGATTGTCAAAGGCCACATACTGACAGAGGACAGGGCTAGAGTCCCCAGGCACTCATTCTCAGTATTTCCCCTCCCGTTTGCACATACAGTTTCTGTCTTTCTCCTTCTTTCTTAGATATTTGGCCAAGCTTTAAAACTGTCTGCCAAGGCAGTATATCTGGCTACACTCCTTCTTGTTCTCCTCTATTCAAACAGGACTTTAATGTCTAGCTGGGTTTTAATTGAAGAACATGGTTGTTTCTTTTTATTTACCTATTTTGAATATTGTGGCAATTGCATTCTTGAAATTTAGATACTGCTAGCTATCTTAAGTGTCATTTTTATAGTAAAGTATATGCTTAATAATGAATATGAGAATGAAAAACGGTGTGGGATGGTAATAACCAGTCACCAGTAAAATCACCAATATCATTCCTTCACCTTTTCACACACAGTCCAGCCATACTTTCTATCCTGCTTGTAAGATAGAAAAGGTGGAAAGGCTGAATCTAGGTGAATAAGTATTTTGCAAAGATGCCCCTTTCCCTTCCTGTCTAGGCTGTGAGCTATGTCCCTCATGCCTTAACCCAGAATGGCATATAAAGGCAACAAAAGTTACATATAATGTGGCTGTGCACCATTTATCCTATTTTAGCAGCCATTATGTGAGTCAGTGTAGTGTAGTGGTTGAGTGTTGACTACAACTCTGGAAAACAGGGTTCGAATCCCCAGTTGGTCATAGAAACCCACTGGGTGACCTGGGGCAAGTCACACACCCTCGGTTTTAGAGGAGAGCAAAGGCAAACCCCCTCTGAACCACCCTTGCCAAGAAAACCCTGAGATAGATTTGCCTTAGGATTACCATAAGTCAGAGAAAAATACTTGAAGGCACCCAGCAACAGCAGCGTATGATAGAGGCTTCTTAAGAATGTACTAGTTTAAGATGCAGATAAAGAGTCCCATATTTGAAAGCCTTTTTGTGTAAGAAAAAAATAAATTCTTTGTTGAAAGGCAGCATGTCACAAATGAAATTTCCTTTTTATGAAAGTTTCAAATGACTCTGGGATTTCAGAAAGAACCTGAACAAATTGCTGCGTTCCATACTGACATGAAGAGGTAGAACAAAAGGAGTAGAAGCAAAGTAATCATAACAAAACTAGAAATGTTTATTTTTGATTTTAAACAATTTAACTGATTGCATATTTATTTTTTTAAAAACAGGGACTACGAACTTTCTTATCTCTCCCTACGAACCAGCATTGGCCTGTGGACAGCATTTTTATGCATATTGTTGGTAGCAACCGATGCTAGCAGCCTTGTGTGTTACATCACTCGATTTACTGAGGAGGCTTTTGCTGCTCTTATTTGCATAATATTTATATATGAAGCACTGGAAAAGCTTTTTCATTTGGGAGAAGTATACCCTTTCAATATGCACAACGACCTTGATAAATTGACACTGTATTCGTAAGTTGGCTTTCTTAGTAAAATATGTGTGACAGAAAGGTCATAACTCGTCTTTGATACTGAAAGCATTTAGTGTGTGTGCTTGCAATATAGTTATTTGCAAATGTTTACAGAGACACTACAAGAATACTATACTGTACTAGAACAGCCTCCCGTATCTTGGTGTCTGCCAGAAGTTTTGACCAACTCCATCAGCACCATTTGATATGGCCAGTGGTTAGAAACCCTGGCAGTTGCAGTCTAGAACATTTGGAGGGCAATTTGGTGAGGGCTGGCATGGGTTAATAATTTTGGATTCTGTGTTAGCACTATCCAGACATTCTGCATGTGGACTTAGTGAACATGTGGGGTGAGGGAACACTTCCATTGCCCTTTGACTGCATCCTTTTGATCAGAGTTTAAAACTGCATCAAGAGCCTCTACAGATAGAAGAGGCTTTCCTTGTTAGAAAACTGCCCTTTATTCATAAAAGTCAATAGGAGAGTGACAAATGGGATGGGGGGGCATGTATTTTCTATATTCATGTTGCAGTTCTTTAGCATCTAGGCAATTTTCTGATGTTTTCCATTGATCTTTCTTGTTTGTCTATCAATGTTTAATACGTTGTCTACTGAAAGAAAAAAAAATTCTCTTTAGAATGAATGTTGTGCTACTTTCATTAAACCTATTTGTTGCTGTATTGTACTTCTTTCTACAGTTAGATAGATACATTGTCTCATAACGAAGTATAGGTAGTTGCTATTTTTTCTGTTATCAGGACATAAATAAAAGTTATAGCAGTAAGATGAAAGATTGAGTAATATTTGGACATTTTCAACTTGATAGATGTGTTTGTGCAGAGCCTCCAAAGCCCAGCAATGAGACACTGATGGCATGGATGAGAAGTTACAATACTATAGATTCTATACCATGGGCTAACCTCACAGTTAAGGTGAGTTCTCTGCAAGATAACAGAAAACTAGACATTCCAAAATGTGCCTAGAATAATGGACTACATGTGAAACAATATTCAGGTTTTAATCTCTTTCTTTTTCTTTTCTTTTCACATTGTTTTAGATTAGGGTTGCCAGTTTAAATTCATAACTGTCTAGTTTTGAGAAATTAATCAGTTAAGCTTTACACTCTGTCAAGTGGTAGATCTAAAAATATAATCAGTGGGCGGTAGGCGTGATTTAAAATAACTACTGGTGCCTTAGTTCGAAAGGAATAATTTCCTGTTGTTACTCCGTTTGTCTTCCTACTTTTGGGCAGTGATAGTTAATCTCATCAAGTGTTCTGTCTGTCTGATCTTGAGAGACTTGTAGCATATAAGACATAATGTCTCTGTAGCCGGAAGCTACACTTACTCGACTAGTTCAAATATGGTATTCTTTGGGCTTCAGGAGTTGATGCAGTGAGAAAGCTGAAGGCTAGCTTCAAAATTCTAGGCGCAACGGACAATATTGGTTGTTCAGAATTTTAAAATCTGTTGTATTATCTCATTTTGTTTTTTTTTTAACCGATAGGACTAAAAACAATTCTCGGAGAACAAAATGGTCTTCCATAAATATTTTTTTATAATTGTGAAGGAAGATCTAGGGAAAGTTAAAAAGAATGCTAGACAGGAAATGAAAAGAATGCATGTTCCATGAAAAACAAATTATTTTGTTTCCTGCACAGTCTTGGAGTTGAAAGGTCCTCATGCATGATATTCTGCTGAATCCAAACAGCCTTTGCAATATTGTCTACTTAAAATTTATCTATAAATTTGTGGATAATGCATAATAACTGTGATGCTCTGTATATTTAAGGGAATGCACAAATTTTACTGTAACTTTGAAAATACGTACTATAATATCTAACTTGTATTTATGCATGACTTGACTTGCAGCAATGTAATGATCTTCATGGAATATTTGTTGGATCAGCATGTGACCACCATGGTCCATATTTTCCCGATGTTCTTTTTTGGTCTGTCATATTATTTTTTACAACATTTTTCCTGTCCTCTTTCCTCAAGCAGTTCAAGACCAAACGCTATTTCCCTACTAAGGTAAATGTGATGGCGTTCATAAATTGCATGGATTTCCATATTGTTTTGCTGAAGGGAGACTCATATCTGGAAATATTCAATAATTACGCTAAATATGTAATATTGAAGGCAAAATGTTCTGTTTTGTTGTTGATATTTGTGATTCAGCCATAATTTTTGAAGAGAACTGAAAGATCATCAAGTCCAATTGTAAAAACTATAGTATTGTGTTATGAGCAGAAAAGAGGAATAAATGCAGCACATTGTTGCAAATGACTGTGGAATGAATAGATGTTTGGTAGCTTCCTGCTTTCTTTCCTGTTGTCATGATAATAATACCCAAGTGCATGTTAGCGAAGCCATTTATGCATAGAATTTTTTGCCAAATGCTGCATCTGGCAGATATACATCGGAAAATAAAAGTAGTGAAACACCAATTTAAATTGAAAATGTATTATTGTGTTGATTGCCTTCACTGTCAAAAAGAGCAGATATCTCAGGGAGAAACAGATTATGTGTAAATGAAAATAACTTTGTTAGTAACAGTGACCAAATGGGCAGAAATTGTTGAAGAATGTGTGAAAGCAGCTGACAAATAATTTTACAAAACCCATGATTCTGTTCAGCTTTCTGAAGTATTTAGTGCACCAGATCTTGCCTGATCTTGGAAGATATGCAGGATCAGCTCTGGTTAGTACTTGGATGGAAGATCATCAATTAATACCAGGTCCCATAGGCTATATTTCAGAGGAAGAAACCAATAAAACCACCTCTAAGCATTTTTTGCATATGAAAACCCTATGAAATTCATGAGGTCACCATAGGTCAATAGGTGACTTGAAGGCACATACGCAGACTTTTAGGAGGGTGACACTTTCTGATTCATAAAATTCCAGACATGGCAAAAGTTATTGATTTGGTGAAATGTTTCGATTTAACAACTCATATTATGCTTCTCTCATGTGAGGTAGGTAACCATATGAGCAAATTTTTGTCAATATAGAACTGTATAGTTCAGCATGATCTGTACAAACACGTAGCTTGGTAGCAGCAGTTCTTCAAAGAGCAGTCTAGATGTAATGCAACATTGCACCTTTTAAATTATATTATAATTCTAAGAGTTATGATTAGAGAGCAGGTGAATTCAGTGGCAGCTTATGGCTTCCATATCAGAGCATTTGTGTATCTGTTTTGAGTTTTACTCCAGTTTTTAAATGAACTGTTTAAAATACTAAGCTCTTCCCCTGAAATACATCCTGCACCTTGCATAGCTTCTTTAAAGCTTGGATTAGAATTTGGTGCAGATTTATAGTCCCACTGACATTGGAACCAGCAGCTGCAATCATTATTAACTTTGGTCAAATTTATGGTAAACCACAGTAAAGGGAGGTTAAAGGGCATATGAGAAGGCTACAAGTTTACAGTCCTAAAGCCTGCTCCCAAGCCTTTAACTCTAGTTAAAGGCCAGTATTATGTTACTGCAAACATGTTGTGGCAATTTCAATAAATACTAGTTGATACAGCGATGGAGAAAAAGGTTATCATCTTACCACTGTTTCATAAGTAGGTGTTAATAAGCCATTTTCAGAGGTTTGCCTTCAGTAGTAATAATTTTTCTAGAAAAAATGTAAATAAAGGAGTGAGATTCCCATTTCAGATTTCTCTAAAATTGAGTAATTTTATATACCTCAGAGTCCAGTTAACTGTAAGTCTCACTAAATACTTATAGTTACTTCAGTATAAGTAATTAATGGATACATCCTTACTGTTGCAAATATATTTAATTTGTAAGAAAAAAAATATTTTATAATGCATACTTTTTTTTTTAAAGGTGCGTTCTACAATAAGTGACTTTGCTGTATTTTTAACAATAGTGATCATGGTTATCATAGATTATCTTGTGGGTGTCCCTTCTCCTAAACTTCATGTGCCTGAAAAATTTGAGGTAAGCAAATATATTTATTTTAAATACAACTCTGAAAATATACGCTTTCAGTACCGCCCTCAAATTTAAGAGTCATCTCTAGTTGTGGTCAGTTGTTCCTGCAAGATAGTAAAGTATTATACTAGCATTTAAAGGCTAAATAAAATAAAATCCATACAGAGAGGAGTGGTAAAATGGAACTGATAAATTTTACTGCATGTTTTATGCTCCTGTAATACAAAAAGCAATGTTTTCCTCCCTTTTGTTTTTATATTGATAATGTTCATGGCTAGAGGATCAGTTTTTTAAATATATATATATATATATTTAAATATATATATATATGTATGTATGTATGTATATATTTATTTTCCTGCCTTCAGTTTATCACTGTGCTAACTTGGAAGCAAGCCTCACTGAACACAGCTGGATTTGCTTCTGAGCCTCTGTGCAAAGGATTGCTCTGTTCTCTTGTATACTCAAGTCTTCCTGATTCTGGTACCCTCTGAATATTTAGTTCTTATCTGCCTTAGCCTACATGTTCAATTGTCAGTGATAATTGGAATAATCTGGAGAACATCAGATTGGGAAAAGCTGGTGTGATCTAGTTCACATGTGATCCTTCATGCAGCAGAAGGGACTCCACTTCTTACAAAATGACACAAGTTCTGCTCCCACATGGAGGGCAGGATTGTTAGTCATCTTAATATATTGTCCAGTCTACTTCACAAGGGCATGAAGTGGCTTGCATTGAAATGTTGTGACTGAATAAGGTGTTAATATCAGACAGTAAACAATCTTAAATGTCCTATAGCAGTGGTTCTTAACCCTACTTTTACCAGGGACCCCTGTAATTTGTTGCGGGGACCCCCAAGATTTAACTCAAAATTTAAATACTTAAATATAGATTTAAATTTTCAAATATTAAATTTTCAAATAATCAAATATTTGTTTGTTCATTAAAGGCTTCTGGAGACTAAGATTCAGGTCCTCTCTCAGACATTGAGTGACTTTGGGCAAGTCACTGTCCCTCAGAGGAAAGCAAAGGCAACCCCCTCGGAACAAATCTCTACCGCGCCCCCCCACATAAAAAAACAACAACCGTGATAAGTTCACTTTAGGGTTGCCATAAGTCAGAAGTGACTTAAAGGCACACAAAAGCAAAGTGCTTCTGGCAGGGAAAGTTCCATCCTGTCTCTTCCCTTTGAAAACTGACATATGGTGATGCTAAGGTGAACCTACCATGGGGGATTTCTTGGCAAGATTGTTCACTTTGCCTTTCTCTGAGGCTGAGATAATGTGACTTGCCTGAGGTCACCCAATGGGTTTCCATGGCTGAGTGGGGATTCAGACCCTGGTCTCCAGAGTCATAGGTTGGGCACACACACACACACACACGCTATGGCCCTTTCATGAGAAATGTGGCAGCGCAGGTGGGGTGCATGTGCTGAAACTGCTTGCACATTTGCAAATGAGGGAGCGGTTTTGGCTCCCACATATGCGTGCACGCATACACACACTGCTGTATGCTCCCTTTTGCCACTGCTTTTGGTGTTCAGCAGCAGAGCTTCATGGACCTCCAGGTATCTGTGCAGCCCAGGTTAAGAACCACTGTCCTATAGCATTTTTGTTGTGTTAACGTATACTACCAATAATGGAAAAACATGCTTATTAATTACATTGTATATGAAGCATATCTTGTGCTAAATTTTATAAATGCCTGATTATCATCCTGAACTATTCTTAAAAAAACCATAAAACTTAACTTGGTGTTGAAAGTTATAGCACCGTGTATAAAACAGCATGTATACAGAGTTTATAATCCAGAGTTTTTTTTCTGAAAACTGAAGAAGAAATATGTACTGTTTCTGATGTATTTCCATTTTTTAGCCCACACAAAGTGACCGGGGGTGGCTTATAGATCCTCTAGGATCTAATCCTTGGTGGACACTTGTGGTAGCTGCAGTTCCTGCTTTACTCTGTACCATTCTCATTTTTATGGACCAGCAAATTACAGCGGTTATCATAAACAGGAAAGAGCATAAACTCAAGGTGAAAATGTCTTTTCATTGCATAAGTGTGAATATGATAGTCAACTAAATTTGCTGCTATACTAACTTAATGTATTCAGCATAGGTTTAAAATGACATATGTGGAAGTTAAAATCCTACATTCAACATAGTTTCAGAAGTTGGAATAAAATTACTCATATCAATCCTAATTTGTTTATAAATTCATCCATATTCTGGGTGCAACTTCTGGGAAGAGACTGTGAAGGGGCTATGCTTGGAAACAGCAGAGAATCTTTTAGTGAAAAATTGATGTATTAAAATCATAGTGCTAAGGCAGTAGTTAAAGGACTGTGAGTAGTAGATAATAAACCTCACAGTTACTGAAAATTCTACTGAGATTGCACCTTAGATTTTGAGTTAAATCTACCCATACAGTACTCTGAACTGTTTCTCTTTCATGAAAACCACAGACTTAGTACAACTTTTTTTTACCTAGCTATAGTGATATTTTATTCCTGATAGTTAGTCATCCATCCACATTTGCTAGAGTTAGGAGCAGAGGACCCCCATGAAAGTGAAAAAAACATGAATAACTCTAGGCCTTCCTAAACATACCTAACACATAAAAAAGTATGAGCACCATGTTAAACCCACCACGGATTCCTTTGAGGCATCAGGGTTCCTTCACAAGGCAGATGGCTGGTGTGGCTGACTGCCACCTCCACCGCTGCCCCATACCATTTTTAATAGGGACTTACATGCCTTGTTTGCAATTTCTAAGTCTCTCAAGGCTTGTAGAATCATAGAATCATAGAATCATAGAAATGTAGAGTTGGAAGAGACCACACGGGCCATCCAGTCCAACCCCCTGCCATGCAGGAACACCCTCAAAGCACTCCCGACAGATGGCCTCTGCTTAAAAACAAGGAGACTCCACTACACTCTGAGGCAGAGTCCCTATTGTAGTCCCTATTAAAAATGACATAGGGAGGCAGCAGAGGTGACAGCAAATAATCCATGAATAAACAAATCCACAGAAGTGAAACCCGCAAATGTGGAGGGCTAACTGTATATTGAGGACTTTTCTTCTGTTGGAATATGTATTCACTAGAATATGAGAAACCTAGGCTTGGAATACAGATCAGCTGTGGTTTAACACCTTTCCCCTTCCATCCCCTGACCCCACCAGCCACTAGGGCTTTTTATTATACTGAAAATCCTCTGCCACTGGAATGTGTTTAGTGTTTGTACTTTACATGAAGGTATTGTCTATGTAGAAATGCCTAAGATTTCATTACCAGAATAAGTATTTGTTATGATATTTGATTAGTCTGTAACATATTTCTGTTTGACTTCACAGAAAGGTTGTGGCTACCACCTTGATCTGCTCATGGTTGGCATTATGCTGGGTATATGCTCTGTCATGGGTTTGCCTTGGTTTGTGGCTGCAACAGTTCTTTCTATAAGTCATGTGAACAGTTTAAAAGTAGAATCTGAGTGTTCTGCTCCAGGAGAACAGCCAAAGTTCTTGGGAATTCGTGAACAGAGAGTGACAGGACTAATGATATTTGTTCTGATGGGTCTGTCAGTGTTCATGACCTCTGTATTAAAGGTAAGGAGGAAATCCTTCATGCTATAAAATCAAGTAAGTTCAATATTCTCATTAACTGTTTTAGAATTCTCATTGGTTAAGTTTGGAGGAGTTGATCTTGACTCTAGCCAAAAGCAGCTATACATCAGTAGAAGTTGTAGCTTAGACAAGAAAATTACAGCTGTCTAACATTATTGTAAGTTTCTTTATGTTTGAGAATGGAAGGAGAGAAAAAACATTTGGCCCTGGTATTCAATTAACAGCCAAATCTTATTTCTTTCTTTGGTCTTCTTCAGATTGTAATAGGTACATTAGAATTAGTCTGCAGTTACGATGTTTCATTCCAGATAAAACAAACTGGGAGATCATTTATCATAACATTTAGTATTTGTATTAGTCCTATTATAGTTCCAGAATATTCAGGAATATAGCTGGTGCTACTTATATTAGTAGCATTGAACAGCATGAAAATCCTGAGCTTCCTGAGTTTTAGATCATTGTGCTTGTAGTGATAAACTTTGCTTATTGGAAGGAGGCTTATTTTACTTCCCAGATGATAATGTTAGATGCTACTTTCCAACCACAAAACTTGCCCACACCCCAAAACAGCTTTTAGTTAAAATATTTAAAACGCTATAAAGTCCGTTTGAACTTACTGGGTTGGACTAAGTTAACTGCACCTAGGCGGCACTAAAATGTATGAAAATTAAGGCAGCTTCTTCTTCTGTAATGGTAATATTCCATAATATATTTCACATCACATGTGGTTGTTAACCACATTTGAATCTTTCTGTGGCAAGGAAACCAACTTAGGACGGCTATTTTACCTCCTTGCAGTGATGCTGTGCTCTCATGAAGATGCAGATGCCATAAACACATGCCTAACAGTTTGCTATAAAAACCACTTCTCACACAAACCATTTTTGATCCAAAAATATGAGCAATTAATTTCCAGCCCTGGTTCAGCTCCATTTGGAGATGCCTGCTTCATTTGAGTATAACTGCAGAATTTGAAAGCCTCAAGTGCTGCTGTCTCACTAAATTCCTTCATTTCTGCATCTGCCATTACAGTCAACCAAGGTCATTCCCTAGACCTTTGGGCTGTAGACTTCCACACATCACTGGAAAAAAAAGGTACTTTATATACCATGGAAATAGTGGTTAGATCTTGAAACAAAGTTTACCAAAAATTCAGTATGAATTAGGAGACTTCCTCAAATGATGCTAAAACTTTTTAGATTTTTGCCCTATACTGAGATTAGGTAACAAACGCCTTTTTAGCCATTGATAAGATAAGGTAAACATATTCATGAGAGTTTACTTTGTTGTAATCTTATAACAAGCTAAAAATAAGAAACTGGGCTAAAACCACCTTGAAAAGATTTTGCTTGTAATAAATGTGATCTGCAAATCTGTCTTTTTCACCTGTTTGAAAATGACACATGCTTCTTTCCTGCATACGTCTCCCCTTATTGGAGGCAGTATGGTGGAGTTTATGATCTTGCCAGGCCTTACTTCTATTTGGACTACAAATGCATTTTAAAGTCTCTTGCAATATCATGGGGAGTCCAGCAGATTCTAGCTGAACTTCTTTCCCTCAGGGGCCCAAGCAGTGGCAGTTGAAATGTGGAGAAGGCCTCTACGCAGCCACTGGGCCAAGGCATGATAGAGCTGTGCTTAGCTATTTGTCTCTCTTTCAAGAGGCCAGAGCAGTGGCAGTTGGAGTGGAGGAAGGGTGTCTTATTAGCTGCTGGGCCAAGGCCTGATGGAAATGTTTCTGACCGCTCTTCTGTCCTCTGAGGCTAGAGCAGTGACACTTGGAACAAGGAGGGTTGGCCTCTTATCAGCTGTCAGCATCAAGGGACAATAGAGCTGTGCTTGGCTTCCCTTCTTTTCTTCAGAGACCAGAGCAATGGCAGTTGGAAAAGTGAGGGAGGGGGATTTAGATTGTGATTTTTCTTCAGGTGGTAGAAGAAGCCAGAGTGGTCTAGTGTTGTCTGATTGGCCAAAATATGACCCAAACCCATTCCATATACACTGTTTTCCCTAAGGGAAAAAAATCCATACTTCTACACATGCTAAATTCTTGGGATTTCTCTCTAGACTTCTAAGTTCGACAAGTGACCATGCATCCAAAGTCTGGTTTAATTCTGAAGTTTTCAGACCAGTTGTGTTCAACTTATTTCTCTGGGCTGTCCCCAGATGTCTTTCCTGTAACACAAGTAATTATGGGAGTTGTCCGAAACATCTGGAAGCCACCAGTTGCCCACACTTCTGTAACAGAGGCAGCTACTGCAACTTGGGTTATAAGCATTTGTGTACAACATTTAGTTAACCCCTTATGTAAGGATAATGAAGTGGGGCAAGAGGATAGGGAACTGGTTGTATTTAGTTGATCTTAAATTTCATAGAATCATAGAGTTGGAAGAGACCACAAGGGCCATCCAGTTCAACCCCCTGCCATGCAGGAATCCACATCAAAGCACTTCTGACAGATGGCTACCCAGCCTCTGCTTAAAAACCTCCAAAGGAGGAGACTCCACCACATTCCGAGGCAGCATATTCCACTGCTGAACGGCTTATACTTTTATGCATTTTTTTTTAAAAAAAATCTTGTGTTTAGCATATTTATGTCCCTTTTCTGAGATCTAGTAAGGTTTTCAGATGGAAGCACATTTTCATATCTAATGAAAAATCTATGTCCTATTGCTGAATTCTGTCTTTTTCTTTGAATGGAGTAACCCAGCCTGGTAAAATTCCAGGAGAATTTTTTATGTTTTGTATTTCTTATCAGTTAATTTTTGAGTTTACATTTTATGATTTTCTCCACAGTTTATTCCAATGCCAGTTTTATATGGTGTTTTTCTTTATATGGGAGCATCCTCACTAAAAGGCATCCAGGTGAGTTCTGTTTTCATATAGGATCTGAAGGAATATTGAATAATAGATATGCTTTGGCTGTCCTACCTCCTCTGAGGTCTGCCATGAGGGTTGGAGGACCTTGGGAACTGCATAGCATGTTATCTGTGTGTAATGAGAAATTAGTGGAAATCAAGTGAACACATTTTTAACACAAGCAGAGCTCTGAGGGCAGGTTGAGAACTGTGAAGAAGAAAACAATGTCTTTCTAATATTTTTATTTCCTCCACAGAGCCAATGTGGTATATTAGTTGAATGTTGGGTTAGGACTCTGGGAAACCAAAGGCTGAATTCCCACTCAGCTGTTGAAACACTATGGGAGACTCTGAGCAAGTCTCATTCAGCCTCAAAGGAAGGCATAGCAAGCCTCTGAACAAATTTTGCTACGAGAAATTTATGACAGGTTCTTAGGGTCAACGCAAGTCAGAAATGACTTGAAGACACAACAGCAACAAAAACAACAGCTTTCCTGCACCTTAGAAATGCCAAGGGCTAAGTTCAGCAGAAAAAAAGAATACTTTCTTGCCTGGACGTAGCTTGTGAATGAGGAGGGAAGAAGTGTTCCTTCTTTCTTCCTGGCAATATTTGACTCAGCAGAAATATTTACTTACTGAGATGTCATCTACTTAACATGAATTAAGGGGTTTTTTTTTGTGCGTGTGTGTGTGTGTGTGTGGCAGTTATAAATTATTGTTGCGATTCTTTTAAATCAGTACTTTAAATATTTCACAATTATTTACTCTGAGCAAGTATTTAAATTACTCAAATGTGCAACTTTGTCTAAATTATAGTCCCTTCCATTTATATTTCTCATTTATCTTTGCCTAAATTTATCAATGTAAAAATGTTTATTTCATTTTCTTTTTCAGTTTTTTGACCGTATCAAATTGTTTGGAATGCCTGCCAAACATCAGCCTGACTTAATCTATCTACGTTATGTGCCACTCTGGAAGGTCCACATATTTACAGTAATTCAGCTTACCTGTCTTGTACTTCTGTGGGCAATTAAAGCATCTGCTGCTGCGGTTGTTTTTCCTATGATGGTAAGCTGTTAATTCTAATTTCAGTGGAAATGCATTATTTGAGATTTTGCAGCAGTGTCAAATTATTTTATTATTCATATAACTCTATCTTATTTTTTCCTTTTACTAGTTTTCTGGTGTCTCTGTGATTAACATCATCTTTAAAAATTGTTTTTAAGGTTTTAGCTCTTGTTTTCATTCGCAAACTTATGGATTTGTGTTTCACCAAACGGGAACTCAGTTGGCTTGATGATCTTATGCCAGAAAGTAAGAAGAAGAAGGAAGATGACAAAAAGAAAAAAGCAAAGGAGGTACATTTAACATTTATAAATGTTCTATGACAATCTGACTTATTCATGCTTAAAGTAGACCTAGTGAAGCTGATCGGATAATTTAGTTATGGCTAACAAGTCCCATTGATCTTAGTGGATCTGCTGTAAGTATGGGTAAATCTGAATCTAGCCTAGTGTTTCTGTTCTCATGATTAGTTTACTTGGATGCTCAATCCTTCAACATTTATAGTCTGTGTCTGGGCACACAAAATGAGGGTTGATTGCTAGCAGTATGATTGATTTGAGAGAGAATTTATACAAGAATACATTCATGGTATTTAAATCTGGGTATATCTAAAATTGTTTGGATATCTGTGAAATCTGGATATCTATAAGCTCTTATGTGTTTTTTCCCTTAAGCATGAGGGACCATGACCATGCCTGCCACTTCAGGGTAGTGGGAGAATATCACTGCACAAGAGAACTGAAAAGTCCCTATACATTAGGAGAACTCTGCTTGTAGTACTTTGGATTCTATCCTTTATGTACTAAATCCATGTAAATTTATGACCCAGAACTTTCTTTAGAAATGCAGCATACATACACTGAGATTTTATAAGATTATTGTAAGCACGGAGAAGACATGTGCTATGGGGAAGCTTTCCTTAGACAAGTGGCATGCAGTGATGCTTCAGTCCATAATCCGTAACTCATCCTTCGTGTTGATACCCCAAGTGTTAGGAGAAGAAAAGTGGTTGGATTGCCATAAGCAGAGCTTGGCTTATGTCCCATGATCCAGGATTCCTAGCAGATGTCCAGCTTTGTTGGATGGCTGCACTGTCCATGACTTAGCAGAAGTTCTTTGTACTGCACTGAATACTTTTTACTGAAGTTCAACCAAATATTGAAAAGTTCTTGTCTGATGGTAAAAGGAATAGCTTCCACAAAGAGGACATTGAGTTGCATTGTTTATGTCTATAACCTTCTATTTTGTGCCCCAAATATCAGGGGAATGAGCTTGACAGGGCACAATGTTATACACTCACGATTTGTGACAGTATCCAAAATATAATAGGAGAACTTTATATTGTTCTTCTACTTCAAAATAATTTCTGCTGGATAATGTGTAACTTTCAGGAAGCTGAACGAATGTTTCAGACAGTGGACACTGAAACTGTACACCTCCCATTTGAAAGAGGCGATATGTTACAGATCCCTGTGAAAGCTCTAAAATACAGGTGAGATATATAATTAATTTCATTATGTTTGCTTTGTTACATAGTTGTGTATTCAGTAGGGAATTTAGTAATGTGTTCTAATAATTTTGAATGGATTCTGACAAGTAAATTTGAAATTTGCCTACTTCAGAATGAGTTTGCAAGACCTGAGCAGGGTTATTAATAACTGGGGCTCCTGGAGATCTGTTACTTGGAGGGTAGCTGTAAGTTGAAGCCACCATGATGGCAATAAACAACATCAACTATTTGAGAAATATGAACATAAGAAGAAACTGAGACCACCTTGTGTCTATCATACAGTTATATGTATCTGTATTAAATTATATCCAACTCACTCATGTGACCATTTTGAACAGATCAGATGACTCACTTTCAACCAGCTGCTCTCAGGGAGAAGAAACTCTTTTGGTCAGTTCTGTCTAGTCTGTTACTGTGCATGGCTAATATAAAAAGCATTGAAGATACTAAACATAATTTGAACTGAGCCATATATTTACCAGCTACTAAAAGCCAGGTCAAAACATTTTCAGTGCCATAGGGTGAGTTATTTATTAACTAAAAAAGATTTTTGAACCTAAAAATATGAACTTTTTGTACTGAGAAAACTGCTAATAAATCTGACAAATTAATTTAACCTATTTCCCAAGTAACATACTATCTTACATACAATAACTTTTTTTATTTGGTCTTTATCATATGATCCAGTTAATTACTAGAAGAGTCAGTGGATGTTGTATGCTTTGTAGGCTAATTGGAATTGGGTTGCCTAAGTATATAGACACCTAAGAATGCTTTTGCAAGAGAGTACTGTGAAAGGGTGACTGATAATAGCCTGAGGGACACAGAATTTGCACCTTCAGTTGCCTGCTACTGGGAGCAAACTTTATTCCAGAGTCCTTTCTCTCTTAATTTAGGACAAAGATTAGCTAACTGCTGCAAGTTTTCCATTCCCTCTCCTATGTTAAAATTAACTTGCATATAGATTTTACTTGGTTTCATCTAGAATACTGAAGGTAATACAACTGTAGTACTTAGTTTATTTCACAGCTAGCCATATAAATTAGGAACTGCATTCTAAGACTGTTCTCATTTATGCAAGGTACACACAACAAATATAATTAGTAATATCCTAGGTTTGCTTTATACCAAAACACATTCCATTCTTTCTTAAAGCAATTTATAGTGGGGATAGATTTAAACAGTGTATCACAGGGAAATTAAACAGTGTAGAATTATCCCTCTAGTTATTGGTAATCTGTTCAAAAACTATTTGTGTGCTGAAATGATTTTGCAGAGTTTTTTTTAAAGTGGCCTGACATACTCAGGATAGGAAACTATGTGACAGAGAAGATAAACATCAGACATTCTTGTGAAAGTCTTTTGGGTGTTCATCTGTTCCCAATGAGAAATGTTGGAATATAAGTGTTCAAATCTTGAGAAGTCATCTGTTCTCATAATAGGCTCAGAACTGATACTGGATTCACTGGGAAAACAAAAGCTGTTTTTCCTGCATTAAAATACTTTTAAACTGCATAATTCTTACACATATTAATATAGTATTGTACTGTAGTATTTCATATAGCATGTCACTGGTGGCTGTGTAAATAGAAAATCTAAGGCTCAAATAATGTACTAAGCATGAGATTAATGCGGTTGCAAGGCACAGAGTACTAATCATGCTATGTTTGTTGTTTAGTGTTGATCCTTCTGTTGTAAACATATCAGATGAAATGGCCAAAACTGCACAGTGGAAGGCTCTTTCCATGAACACAGAGAATGCCAAAGTAGCAAGATCTAACTTGAGGTAGTCCATAATTACTCACACTTTCTGATTCTGCTTTGTGTGTTCTGTTGTGGAAATTATTTGGTCTACATTTCTACCTTGAATACACATTAAAGTTTTGTATTAACCATTTGAACAGTGAAAAGGTAAGGAAAGTTGAGAGAGCTGGGGAAAAAAAAGATGAGCACTGATTTCTAAACCCAAACAGCAGATTCCAAGAACAGTAAACTAGTGCTTTGACTTAGTTATAGAGGGGGATGTACTTTATCTAATGAGTGAGGAATTGGAATGGGCTGAGGAAAGCCGTGTCCCTTGACATCACAGGATATCTGGCCTGGTGGAACTTCTCTTCCTTGTATGAGTTGGGATGGGAAAGTGAAAAATTTTGAGCTAGCATCCTCATGAGTTCCTGGAAGTACTTCAGTACCCCCACATGTCTAGGAAAGAGGATAAAATAGTGAAGCAAAACTTCCCTGAGAATACTGGTTGAGAGGTGGCTGCATCGTGCATCCGTCTTTTCTTTGTGGGGTGGGGGGATGAAGAAGAGAGAGCAACATATTCTTAAAAGAGGGCACTAGAACTGCTGGTAGAGAGACAGCAGAATCAGTCCCTCCTATTTCCACATATCGTGAAGGAAGAGCAATCCATTTTCAGTTGGTCCTAACAGCTTGAGCTGTTCTTAGTCTAGTGACTGAAGTATCTGTTTAGTGTTTCATTTATCTTAAAATGTGAAATGGCACTACTTGAACTTCCAGATGCACAACAGTCAATGTATATTGCCTGTTTGTCTGTTTTAGTTTCCCTTCTAATTATGCCTTGGTGTTATAACTTCACCCTTTCCATGGTGCAGCCTCTTGGGGTACAGTTACCATAACAGTAATTTCACAGTGGTCTGTGTATTCAAGTATAAGGACAAACTATAGTTTATAAGCAGTCCTGGACTCAGATATACAAGCCATATCTGAATCCAGCCTAGGTATATTATATTTGGGGCTAAATCTAATGGTAGTTCAAGATGAAATAAATGAATGGGACTTTCATAAGTGTTGACTAGTATGTCAGCTGTGTCTGCTCCTGGTCATGTTGTATCTGGCCATGATAACAGATGCCTTGATTATATCTTGTTTGGATTATTGTAACACACTATATTGCTTTTGGAACCTGGCTGGAAACCTCGGTGGTCCCAAATGCTATGGCTGAATTACCAACCAGGAGTGGTTATAGGGAATATATAGTTCCCTTGATGAAACAACTTCATGACTACTGATACGTTTCTGGGCACAATTCAGAGTGGTGGTCATGACCTGTAACAGCCCATATGAAAGACCGTATTTCCCTATATGAGCCTGCCACCCATTAAGATCTTTGAGGGCTTTATCTCTGCCATACCACTATCAAAAGTACAGGGAGTGAGAACATGGGAGAGAGTCTTCTCAGTGGCTGGTCCCTCACTGTGGAACACTTTCCCTTGGAAGGCTATGTTGTTAAACTTCATTTTATTTTAATCTAATACTGTAGGCTGACTTGGGTTTTATATTGGGAAAAAGGTGCAATAGAAATTTAATAAATAAAAAAATAAGTCCCATTCATTTAGTGGATCTAATCTAGTTAGTACTAACAACTGGATTTAACCTGTAATCTGATAGGAAGTTATTCAAATCTACTCAGAAGGTAGTCTCATTGAATTCAGTGGGGCTTAATCTTTAGTAAGTAGGTAAAGGATGGCAGCCCTGAACAAATTTTCTGTTTTCATTGTCTATGCATGCATTTATACTGCGGATAGGGAAACTAATATAGCAATATTTTCTCTTAGAGTTTATACCCTGAAAGCAATTTAGTGGGGAAAAAAACCTTGGATCAAAGTAATTGAGTATATCCTAAATTTTGTTGGTGTGGTATATGCTCTTCAAAATGTGTTTACTGGGGAGTGTATGCATGTATATGTACCATGCATATTAATAGCAAGCAATATATTATGTATGGAACAAATCCAGATGCGACTTGATAAAGTTTGACTATTCTGTGTATTCTTACCTCTTTCACTTTGTGAATTATTCTTAACAGCTCTGAAAAAGAAGAAAGTGTGAAAATAGACATTGAAAAGACACCAGAAATGAAGTATGTAGATGCAGAAACCTCATTATAGAAACAAAAAAGGGTATATATTATTTTATAGGATATACTATAAGAAGGTGGCTTCCAAGCTTCTTTTCACATACTGAAACTGAACTCTTTAGATACTGTATATGAAGCAACAAGTGTTTCAGATAAGTGGCAATCACTTGGGAAATATTTATTTTAATGGAATAGTTATTTCAATTTTTTTTAAATAGGAAAATTAGAATTGCTTTTTAGTTACCAGGTCATATCAAATAATCTTTAATTGTAAATTATTGATCTGCATTATGTATACATTTTGAGCTTGTAGCTGTTTTTTAAAAATATAATTTATTGTGGTATGCATGAGCTCTTTTCAAGCAGTTACTGTTTGGGTTTTTGCAAAATGTTATGTATCTCCATTTCCATAGAACAAACATCCAAAAGTGCTATTTCATGAATGGTTTCATTTTTTAACCTTTTCCCGCTTCATGATGCTTTTTTTTAAATGCAGGATTTATTTTAATTAGTGCAGTTAGTAAACTTTATTCCATTTTCTCTTTTAAAATAAAATATGGTCCAATCTAATGCTGCAGAATTTTAATTTTCAGTTTTAATTCCTAGTCTATCACATGATAGTTCTCATTCAGTGATTTGTTATTGGGCTTTCCTCTTCATATTACATATTGTGTGATAAAGAAAGCTCACTAATTCTGGAGTATGGATTGAGACACAAGTGTAGATTCTGTACCTGTTTTCTAAATTGTAAACATAGTTCTGTTTTTAGTTCACATCTTGATTATGCTCTGAATTCTCTTCTCCCGCATATACATTGCTATTGATTTTTAGAACTGCCACCTGAGTTTTGAATCCTTTATTCTATTCAGAGTATGGAATTAGGCCAAGTATTTGTTGGATTTGGTATAACACCCTAAGATCTACCTGTGCAGTCAAGATTCCTTTGCTTAGTAAGGCAGATATACTAGATAATTTCCAAAAACACCTTTATATAAAATGGCTTTAATGCCAAAAGCTGTACAGAATGATTTAGATTATTTAAATGTTTTATACTGACAAGTAATCCTTAGAGAATATAATTGAATATGAGACCTAATACTCAATACCATATTTGGAACCAAAGGTTATCATAAGTTGCTGTGACTGGAATTTTACAAAGTAAACATACACGGAAGCAAGTCGCATTGAAGAAAACAGAATGAATCCTGATCTAAAACTCTATAGTTCTTTTACGTATACAGAGCTTTTTATAACAGCAAAGGCTCCTTTGATGTTGGAAATATGTATATTATGTGCTCTCCAGCATTGGAGTGAGTGAACTTGTCCTTGTGCAAGAGCTCTGTATATCTCTCAGAGAACTCCAGACATACTAAGGAAGCCTCTGAATTGGAGCTATTATGTTTAGCATTGAAGTCTTAGAATTGTATAGTAAATAGCTTTTTTTTTGGTTTTCTAGAAATGTAACAATTTTATGTGAAGCTGTATTTATTAGATATTAAAAATATTTTTATTCATTTTCTTCCATTTTGCAAATAAACTAATAGTGGCCTACCACCCATGAAAAATAAAATACAAATGTCACTACATCCATCATGTTCTTACTGTTCAATTCTCACTGTTCCTTTCCCCCCTGAATACTTCAAAGATACAAGCTTCTCTTCTTTTCAGTCTTTTTTCATCTGTTTTCCAGTGTCTATTTTGTTAATTTCTTAATAGCCCAAGTTTTATCATCTGTTAAGAAATTAAACATACTTTATTGTCTTTTCATTCATTGGTTATCATGAGAATACTAACTGATATACATAGTACCCTTTTTATTTTGGGCACTAATGATAGAACAACAGTGAAATATATGCGTTGAATCTAGACTTGTGCTCAGTGGCATGCTGCTGGTATTGGAGGAAAGGGGGCAGTGTGATGATTTTCTCTTGATTACTTCTTCCAGTTACAGACTTAATGACCTGATCCCATGTTGTTCTGGTAAACTGGAGAACATTCCAGAGCAATATGGGGACTGAAGAGAGAAATGAGAACTAGAGAAAGCACTCTCTGCATGAAGCTTACATGTGTTGCCATTTATGTCAATTAGTTCTAAATGCATATATCTACAATAGCTTGTAATGCAGTGGTTCTCAACCTGTGGGTCCCCAGATGTTTGTGGACTTCAGCTCCCAGAAGCCCTGAGCATTGACCATAGTGGCTGGGGCTTCTGGGAGCTGAAGTCCATGAACATCTGGGGACCCACAGGTTGAGAACCACTGTTGTAATGGTTTCAAACCATGCATAGTAGTGTTAAAAACTACATAAAGGGCATATTGAAATGGGAGGGGTCACCTATTGCCAAAGCATATTGCTTTATTGTCTTACTCAAGTCAATTGTATAAGTTGCTGGTACATCAGGGTTTCATCCAACCAGTGTTAAATGTAATGATTTTACTTAAGCTCCCCATATATTTCAGTGGCAAAATGAAGTAATTATGCATTTGTCTCATTGAGGTTAACAAGGATTTTTTAACTCACTGAGTAGTATCAGTATACCAGCATGTACCTGAGTCATTTTGCCTAAAGATAAAGTTTATAATAATTAATATCCCTTGGAACAGGGGAACAGCAACAGCCAAAGAAGCAGTTCACTAGCAGGAATCACCGACTGCCACCACTGTTAGAGATGCTGAGGTGGAGAAATTATTTTTAGTGACAGCCAGTGGGAAGTTATGGTGGAGTCAAAGGATGGTCAGCATTCTCCAAGCATGTTGCTGTTTACTAGGAGCCACTTCTGCGCATGAGGCACCATGGCTCCTAGTATGTGATTGCTGGGCACCAGGTAATTCATACCATGAAACCATTTCACTAGAATACTATTAGTATGAAAGTCATAATGTGAAGAACTTTACAACAGCAGCAACAAATGTCTGGTTGCTGACACAGCCTGAAATTCTAACAGAGAAACATTCATCCCTCCTCTTTTGGCAGCCTCCTGGAATCTTATATAAAAACATTTCATTAGGATTATGAAAAGTGTGTGTCACTTATACTTCTTCTGCTGCTTGACTGCCAGTTTGCAATGTGGTTTTGAAATTGTAAGTACCTTAAATGCATTGTGCAGCATGGCAGTAAAGAGTTTTTAAAAGTTCTATAGTACAAAAGCAACTTCTTCGAAAGCAAGTGTAGATTTAGACTGAAACAAGTGAGAACATGCAATGTGTATACACATTTTGAAATGAAACTTAAAATTTTTTTTAATAATGAGCGTAACTTCTAACATTAAAAATGCTGCAGAATATACTTTGAACTCACAGAAAATGTTTGAAGTAGGAGTAAATACATGTAGTGTGTTGGATAATCACATTGGACTGAAAGCTGAGCACTGTTGATTTTTTATTTGTACTTAGCTTTGATGTGAAATTTTGTGATCAGTACAACTTTTTTTTCATTTTTGGATGTTCAATAGCTTGTGCCTTAGTCCTCAGGAAATATGCACTTTATTTTTTTGAAAATCATGATCATTTGCTACCTATCCTCATCTTTATATGTATTCTATACCTTTTACATTTCCAAATTTGTATCTGATTTAGGCCATTTCCACACTAGACTGTTAATAGTACTATGATTCCACTTTCAACATTCTATGGAATCCTGGGGTTTCCAGCTGGCCCCTCCCGAAATGGCAAACCTCAGGATTCCATAGGATGTTGAAAGTGGAATCATAGTGCTGTTAACAATCTAGTGTGGAAATGGCCTTAGTCATAAGAGAATCATGGATCTATGGCTTTTACAGAGCTATTTCATGTTTGTCTTCCATCACTTGCACATTTCTGTACTCAAAGTTGTGCATAGTAATTTGCAAAGACCCAAACAGATTGTCTTGAATGATAACCCTTTGTTATCAGAGTGTAGAATTCCATAATGCTGAGCGATTCATTTCAGTGCCAGAGGGTTCATAATTTTGGTAATTTAAATGAAGATTTGAAAACTATTTAGAATCACAATATTTATTTATTTTTAATTATGTAAAAATATTTGCCAGTATCAGAAATACCCTGACTCACATCGTGGTTGACAGTGACTATTCCAATGCTGGTTATTAGTGTCTTGTGACACTTTAATCTCTTTGATAGTCAATGAGTCCTGATGACATGCTGAACACTGTAGTGGTAACTAAGATTGAAAGTAATCTACTGCTTATTTTACTTTATATAAAAATTATTTCCTCATGTCTAATTAAAAATGATAGTGTTAAAGTAAAACAGTGAAGGAAATAGCTTTTACTGTACATAGATAAAAATGTTGCCTTAAAAGGTGTAAATGAGTAAATTTACTGTGCACTGATTCACCTTGGGGTGAAACCTAATTTATAGACAGTATGTTTGCATTAAACACATAGAATAAATAGCTGAGCACTTTTTTAGATGCCTTGATTGCCTCCTGGGTAACAAACTAGGGTGCTTCCAGACAGAGGGCTCTTCATGTTACTAATCAAAAGGCATTGTTGTAGCTGTTCAGTGTCTTCCCCTCTAAATTTTTTGTGGAAGAGAAAAATAGGGAAGAAGTGTTGAGAACACAGAACAGAGCCTAGGAGAAAACATGCTAGAATTCTCTTGGTGACATATACAGCTGTGTGCCTATTTTATTTTTTTTAAATTGTGGGAGGAGGTATCATGTACTTCTTCCTGCAGTGTCCCTTGCCCTGGTCATTCAGCAGCAGCTGGGTTATTCATAAGTGCAGCTATACCCCCCCCCCAATGACTGGCTGCATGGATTCATCCAAGCATGTTTCAGCTGCTCTTGCACATCTGGAGCATCTCTCAGGGCAGAGGTTGCTCCTTCTTCCCCTAGTGGACGAGGACATCTGGAGATACCTATGCATGCTCCCGTAACATATTAATGGCCAAGGGGCTGAAGCTGCTCATGAAAGGGACCTGTTTTTGCACACCTGGGGAAGAAGTTATACTGCATATAACAGTAAACACATGCTGGCAGAAATTTGTGTTCTGCCAACATACTTATTGGATCTTAGCCACTGATTTCAAGATCTTTGTGCATGTCTGTGTTTGAGTGATTGTATAATTAAAAGCCTTATCCGAAAGCACTCCTAGTTTACTATGTAAGTGGCCATACTTCCTTCCCAGGAAATATGCTTTTTCTGATATTTTTAAAAATGATTTTTTAAAAACTCTGTTTTGCAAGACATCTCTTGTACATTTTTTTTAGTATCACATTTAGAATACAAAAAATATAATGCCATGCTTTTTGATGTAGGAACCTGAAGAACTCTGCTGTAGATATGCACAAACTGTTCACAATTCTGTTCTTACAGTGTTTCATACTTCAAACTTATGTAAGGCACGTTATTCCAGATTATTGAGATAATCAACAAAAACCATACAAGGTAGCATGTCAAATCACTTAGCACTCAACAGAACATTTTATTTTTCCCCTTTTATTTCAAATCCATTTATCTGTATGTACAATAGTCTTATAAAATGTGCCCTTTGTAAAGGTAAGTTCTAAGTGTAAAATATCATGGATAGATATAATGCATTATAAAAATGCACTGGTCTGCATTGTTTAAAATGGTATGTATTGTACATACGTTTTGTAAATCAGTTGTCTTGAAGTCACTAGTTCGTTTGTTGATCATTAGTACAACATACTGAATGTATTTTGCTTTTGTTAAACTTGGTCAGTAATTTAATATTTTTGGCAGTAGGTAGTGACATAGGTGCAGTCCATTACTTAAGACAGTCCATATTGTGAATACTCATTTAATTTAGTGAACCTATAGACACATAGTTGTGTCGATATATACTTGTATTCTGAATATGTAATATTTGTCTTGTGATTTTACTATTTGGAATTTTTTATTTTGTAACTTTTTAGTAAATTAGTCAATTATAGGAAAATGGTTACAATAATTGGTGTAAAAATAAGGTTTTCATATTTAGTACATATTGTCACTATTTGGCAGTCTTGAAGTAACTTATTTAATAGCCAAGTTTTTATAATGCAATTTATTAGTAAGGAGATGCCTCCTTTAATATTTTGTTCTTGGTGTTTTATTTTGTAAGTGTGTCTTCCAGCGTTCAGGACATATAGCTGAACAAAAACCTGTACTTTGATTTGAGGTGTAATTCCACACTTCATTCCAATTTTTATGACAATTTTCTAATTATGCATAAGATTTCCTTTTATAATAAAATCCAAAGCAAGTTAATACTGCTTCAAATGTGGAAACTATTTTATTATTTTATATGTTAACAAAATTATCTCCAATATGTAATGTGAAAAATCCAGCCTTTATAATTTGTTTAATGACAGTTGCAAAAACTATTTTTTGTAATGTTTCAAAATGTTGACAAAAAAGCAATAAAATATCAGTGACTTTAACAGTTTGAATTCATCTCTAATTCCATATAATTATACATTGCTTTGCAGGAGTAAGAAAGAGAAATTATCTAATGCTTCTTGCTTTTTCTCTATCCATTCTAGGTTAGAATGAAATTTTTGCTTGAAGTATTACTCAACAAGCAAATGAGTGCAAGAAATACAATGATTCTACATTATAGCAGTGTCACTATAATACAATATAATATAATTATGGTGGGCAGGGGAAGTAGTAAAATGATCAATATATTTCAAGGATCTCCAGAGGGGAATGAGTTTCACTATGTTTCCAATAGGAGTGAATGGCAATCATTCACTTGTAGAGACACCACATGTGCTCATGGACAGGAAGGGGGTTAACTTGCTCATAACTGTCTGCCCCTCTCTCTAGGGGCGTCACCAGCCATGAAACTCAGTGGAATCCTCTGAGGGTAGATGCTCTTGTATTCTCACCCAGAATTTCATTTGTTGGTGATTCAACAAGTGAAAAACCTTAAGAAATTGACATTTTCTTCTATGACTGTTATGTTAATGTAGTATTATTTTTTACAAAGCACAGTGAAATGTGTGTTCCCACATTCTGTTCTAGTATCTTCCTGCCATAGTTGGTTGTTGAAACAGCAAGAAAGCAAATATTAGGCACAGGAAAGAAGAATCTCCATTACATTACTCTGCGCTGCAGAATTTATTCAGATTTTTAAAACAGTAAAAAGCAAATGATGTATCTGTTTCATATCATGTCTCTTTTATGTATTCATGCTGCAAAGAAGACTGTTTAGCTTTATTGCCATAAGGAAACACCAGAAGGATGACTGAATAGCATTTAAAGATACTGAGGAGTAATTACAGGAACAAAGGTTTTCTGCATGTCTGAACTGGCCATTCTGATATATCCGTGTTACCATCATACATTGTTTAAGAAATCATCTCAGTTCTCTGAGATCACTCACTCCTTCAACCAGAACACCACCATGCACACACAAGAGTTAACTAGGCAGGAGTGACCAAGGAATAAAACTTCAAGGGGAAAACACTTGCTCCAGTACTTTAGTAGAGATGGAACATACTCTTTCGGCATGGAACATTGGGAGAAGAACTGGGGTGAGGAGCAGATGAAACAGAAGTATCTGGATGCTTAATATCAACTCCTAGTAATGCAGTATTTTATTTTAGGTCCCACTTAATGTATTCTAGTAGCAAGCTGAAATGACTGAGATGCCACTAGTTACATAATGAAAATAAGACAATGTCAGCAGGCTTAGGGAAACTCCACATTATCGTAAGTTCAAAAAATACTGAGAGATACAGTCCTGCGCCAAGTAGCCAAATGAGTACTGAGTGTGCCACTAGCCACTGAAGATGGGCTTTCCATGGGAAAATCAAATGCAATAATATAGAAAGAGGCTTGTGCAATTAATGAGTACATTGAACACTGCAAAATTTTGTTGCTTGCCTCACTATTGCCAAGATAAATTGGCCTTTCAAATGTTGGGTCCTCCAAATTTCACCAACAAGAAAGTTATCTTGGGAATATGAAACCAATATCTGGAGTCTTTCAAGTTCCAAAGCATATTATTTAAAAATGATAGTGTGTCCTTTTTGTAGGGACTAAAATAACAAGGGTTTTCTTTTTTCATAAAATGGATTGCTCAGATATTTGAGACTATTTCAGCTTTGAAATTTTGGGTTCTTAGATATTAGGCCAAGATTCTGTTGAAAGCCAACAGAGTGTAAAGGGCTGAAGGTATACCTAGGTCAACAAACACACGCTATGCAGAAAGAGAGAAAGACACATTTTCCGCTACTGTTCCTCAAAACTGCAGTCAGAAATCATAGATAAGGTCATATTATTTATGCATAGAGTTTGGTCACCAAAAGAAACAAGTTACCAAATTTTGCTTGATAAACAGTTTTAAGGAAAGCATGAAAATCTTTTCCAGAGAAAGAGGAATTAGAGGGGGGAATGTCAGAAGGATATGAAAGATGCTGTATTGTACTCTTGGCTAGAAATTTGTGCACACAGAACAGTGTTTAGGGATAAAATAGTGCCTCTGACAGTATCTACCCCCCTAAATTTTTTTCAGGCAAAAATATTTATTTTGAGGTTCAAGCCAGTTGGGTGAGTTAAGGGCCACACAAGACCTCCCCTGGCCACATGATTCCTATCCCTGCTGTGAATAAATGTTTTTGTAAAAAATCTGTTCTGGATGCTGTCACGTCATACAAAGGGACTCTCCAGAACCATTTTTAGCCCCCAAACCATTAATAAAATAGGATTTACCTGCCCAAAATACTGGGGGTTGGAAAGAAATTTTTTTTCATGTCTCTCTACTCTTTTGAGTTGCTTAGGCCCAGGAAAAGCTTTTCTCTGACCCATGCTCTGTAGGGGATAATGGAGAATTAATTTTAACAACTAACATATCCCTCCCCCCAATGGTGGTGGTGTCCAGTGAGGGCTGAACCCTTGGTAACTGCTAATCTCTGTTATGTACAATAGTCATTCGGCACAGGTGTGTCAGTGAAGACACAAGGGGACTACTGCAGCAGGGGCTGATATTACACTGTCCCATAAAGGATGCTTGGTGCTGGATTGAAGGCAAGACCAGGAGAAACGGAGATTGCTGAGTAGATGAGGTCTGTGGGCACATGACAGCAGGATAAGAGCTCCTCTAGGGTCCAGAGAAGAAGACATCATCTGAGAAAAAAAATGGTAAGATATTCCTTCCTCAGAGCATGAACACACACATGCTTCCTGTTTCAGTTCTTCAGAACAAAAAGCTGAAAATGAAACTGCTATTATTGGAGTGCCCTGACTGAAATCTTTGGTGTGTCCACAGTTGGTATGCTGTGCAGTTTGGGTCACTGCAAAGACAAAAGAGATTGTCAATCTAAAAAAGAGCATAGTTCAGCTTACAGAAATTATATATGCAATATTTGGCAGACACCATGGATGGCTTTACAGGGAAGACAGACATACAAATCTTCATATTTATGAACAGTAAAGCCGTCTGTGGCTACTTGTGAAGTTCTCAGCAACAACTTCCACTTATGTACCACTTGGAGGCTTTCTATATACATCTTTTTGGCCACCACAGAACAGGATCCTGGACTAGCTGTCCCTTTCGTCAGAACCATAAATCCTGCTCTTGTATTCTTTACCTTCGCTTTTCATCCCTGTTATGTTCTGACTCTAGAGTTCATTCTCTAGTCTCAGACAACAGTTTTATGAGAGGTGAAGCCCAGGACGTCAGCTTGGGGAGAACAAACTAGTCCAGGCAGTTGTCATTCTATCAAAAATGGAAACCGAGTAACCGAAGCCTTTGCTTTAGTTTTTGTGGTTCGGCCTCTTCCATATTTCCACAGGAGGGTATGATATTACACTTGCACAGTGCAACATCTGAGGCTGGATGCAGAGAAAGATGTTGTGAAAGTTCCAAATGAAATACACAGGGTGTAAATGTCCCGACAATTCTCTCAAGTTTAATCAGAACTTGGCTGAGAGATTCTGGGAGCTGTAGCCCAGAATAACTTTTTCAAGCGTTGGATTTCAGCTCCTTGCTATATCAAACAGTGGTGCATCTTTTGCTTAGACCACACGGAACAGCTCGGGGGAAATCACGTCCTATTTAGGAGACATAATCTCTTCCGCTTCCCCTCTCCAAACAGCAGAAGCCAATTCTGTGCCACCTTCGGTGTGTAGGGCACCATCCTCTATGCACTCTCAGAAACACCATTTCTGAAAAAGCACTATTTCAAAGACTGACACTTCAGGAAGACTAAGTCTGAGAGTTCAAAGGATCTGGACCTTACTTTGGCCCTCCAGATATTTTGGCCTTCAGTCTCCAGAAGTCACAGCCCCCAAGACCCAGGATAAAGTACTATGGGAACTGCAGTCCACAACATCTGGCAATATTTCCACTCCCCTGGCTCTCCCTGTTGCTTTTTGCATCATTCTCCTGTCTGTCTAGTAGTCCAAGACATTTGGTGAAGGTCACTGAATTTCTGGGAAACGAATTTCCATTCGCACTCGCTGTTGTCAAACAATGAAGGAAAAAAGCTTTACGTTTTGGCCCTAAGGTGGTTGTTTTTTTTACGAGGCTTGACTTTTTCCAGGAGCCATGCAAGCCAAATGTTATTTCAAAATCCTTTCGAGAGAATGAATTGACTGGGCAATGGCCTCTAGATCTTAACAAGGAACGAAGGCCTCCTATTTAGTTTCCATCCCCGTTTAGGCTTCCCCTGAACTACTGTCCCGGAGCCCTTTGCCAGCAACACCCCAACCGCCGCCCAGCCCGCTTTTCCTCCTTGATGGACAGCAGTCACCCCGCCCCCGCCCCGGGTCTCTTCTGCTTTTAAACTAGGAAGGAAGCATCGGCCAATCGGAAGAAGGGGCGGATGCGAGCTCTGGCTCGTTATTCGACGTCACCGATGTAGCCACACCCACGGGAAGCTGAGCCAATGAGTGCTTTCTTCCCCTCCCGTCGGGGCTCAGTCCTCGAGATGCTTGGCCGTTCCTATGGCGACAGTGATGGCGTTATCCGTTTCCTGGGAGCCCACTGGCGTTATCACTCTCCAGCCTGTCGATTGGACAAGCAGCTGGCCTCGGGGGAGAAGGCGCACTTGGATTGGCTAAGGGACATTTCAGTTGGGTCGATCGAAAGGTACGTGGGTGTGTGATGCCTTTTTTTTTTTTTGCTCTAATTAGGAGTAGTAATAATAAACTGTCGCGCTGCGGTGGTGCCGAAATTAGAACTGCGGGCGGGGGAGGGACGAAGAGGACGAAGAGCAGCGACCCTGCCCATGCCTCCCCTACGAGGGCGACGTGAGTAGAAAAGGCAGGGAGAGGTGGACGGCGGGGCGGGAGGGAGAAGAAATGAAGGGTGGTGGAAGCTCATGTGGGAACCTTGTCGCCTTCCTGGGGTCAGTGCTGTATCGAGGCATTCCTTGGAGAGAAGAGCCAGAACGCGTTTTGCTTGTCTGATGTAGCCCTGAAGCATGTGAAAGAATAGTGCCCCTGTGCACGTGAAGAGCGCCATTTTGCCTCCCCCGCAACAAGTTCATGGTATCTTTAGTTAATCGGTGATTTCTTATGGCGTATAAGTATGTTTGGACTGGTCCCCCTTTCTATCAGAAACCTGACGGGTTGTCCTTATTTTTATGTGTGTGTGTGTGTGTGTGTGCTGAGTTTACCAGAGTGGAAAATAGAGAAGGCTTCTGTGCCTTCATTGGTTTTACAGAAGAGAGAATTTCAGCAGGTGTTCATCAAGGAACTGGGGCCATTTCCGCACGAGGCTGTTATAGCGCTACGATTCTACTTTCAGGTCCTATGGAATCCTGAGGTTTGCAGTTTAGGACCTCAGGATTCCATAGGATGTTGAAAGTGGAATCGTAGCGCTATAACAGCCTCGTGCGGAAATGATCCAGGTAACAAGCAACACCTGCTGAAATTTCCCGTTCTGCGCAACTGGGACCGCTTCCAGTTTCTACCCTGGTAACCCTAAATATGAATAATGGAGTTTAGACTCATTCAAGGTATATCTATATCTCAAATGTATTTATTTGTTTAAAATATCTGTATCCCATTCTGTATCTGACCATTTCAGGGTACAGGGCAGCGTACAATAAAATCAATTTTAAATGGTAAATATCAGTACTGTTATTCAAAAGATCAAAAAGTACTAAACTATTTAAAGTAAAACAGAAGGAGTTCTGTGAAAGACAGAAATCCAGAGAAACAGGAAAGGTTTAAACCTGTTTCTCCAGCCATTCTCTTATCTGTATGTATTATAATTCAGTGTTTGACAGCAGCCTGAGAAGCCCATTAACACATGAAGTTCTACAAAACATCTTTTTTTTTTCCTGCTACAAATTAAGTCTAGTCCTTCTCTGGAGGTTGTTTTGTGTGATTAAGGTTTCCAGGTGAGGTGAAGTTTGAGGAGCCTAACATAATTTACATTCCATGTTGATAAAAGAAAGTGCGTGGACCCATATATGAGTGCATGGAGGTATGTGTGTTATTTCTGACATTATTTGAAAAAGCACCATGAATGTAAATCAAATTTGGAGTTATTTTTTCTCTTTTGATGTAGTGTTTCTACTGCATAGGTTAAATGTACAAGGTAGGTTACTGTATCTATTTTTATCAGCATATTAAGCACATTTTCACTGCATCAGCAAAAAGCTGTCCCCACCTACTTTTTGCTGGTTGTACAAATCCTGTCTCAAGTGTCTCCTCTCCCTAACCTTGGCCCAGTGCTTCTAATTTAGGGAAGAAAGTCATATGAGTGAACAGGTAAAATTGGATCAGTGCAGCTGGAGGCTTTAACTAGGTGCCTGACATAGTTTTGTGCTGTGACCAGGACATTTCTTTTTAAACTAGAAGAGTTTCAGGTCACTGGTTTCCAAATCACTACTAAATTGGTGGTGGCGTTTTTTAAGGGAAACTTCTCTTGGAATATTCTTGTTCTAGAATGTATCAATAATACTAAAACAGCCTACCAAAGAATTTGGAAATGTTATTGCGTATTTGTGACCAAGATCTGGACGATCTACTCCATAAATTCTATGTTTCCAAGTGTATTTTGCGTTAGAAAACTAGGAAAAGAAGTGGTATCTTAAAAGGGATTTTTGGTATTTGGTGTTTAACTTGTTCGTATGGTTTTGAAATAATGGGGAAAAAAATCCCACTTTTTTTTTCTTACATATGTATTTGTTGGAGTGATTAAATAACATAAAAGATATTCCAGAAATTAATTCAAAACCATCACTACTCTGCATATGACTAACAAATTAATTATCCCAATAAATAGATATAATTATATAAATTTAACACTTGTATTAATGTTTCTGCTACTATAACCCTTCCTTACCCCCCATTACCCCCAGAGCAAAAAGTTAATTTTTATTTAAAATCTTTTTTGTTTCATATGGGGAATCATATTAATTGTATATCTTACCATTTCGTATCCCCCATCTTCTGTTGTTTCTGTTAGTTTATTCCATTTCCTTAGCCAATCACGTCCTTTCAACTGATCCATACACCCCATTCTTCTTTCTAATATACAATCAAACATTAAATATTCCAAAATATAATATTGCCATCTACCTTCCATTTTTGTTCATCTTTCCATCTGAGTACTTTAACTGCCTGAGCTCTCCTCAACATTTGTTTCAGCAAATACTCTTCATCTTTGTCCAATCCCAAATTCTTTGCATTTAAACCCTGCTAGTAAATGTGAAACTGGTGGGCCAGTCTAGAAAAGTGCTTTCAGTTGCAGGTTTGTATTTTCAATGGTTGATCTGTTACAATTTCTCAGTTTCTTTCTCTGTTGACCTTCACGGATTGACAAAATAATAACTGCCTTCTTTACATTTTGTTTTCCATTTAAAGCCACAATGTGTTCATCCTGATGCCTTGATGTTTTACGATGCCTGATCAACCCAGGAAGGTGAAGACTTCAGAAAAGGCAACAGATACCAAACCTCAAGGGTACTGTGCTTTTCACTAAATGTCAGCAGTGACTGTCTGGAATTTGCACCAGCTGTTGAACAGAACAGTTTAATCTGAAATGCTATGTGTACTTGGTAACTGTTACTCTGGGCACCAAGTTTATTCAGACCTTTTAACTTTGACAGAGACAATGAGTGGTTAAGAAATGTGTACAAACATGGGGTGGAGAGAAAAGGGTAGGCTGCTGAAGCGATACTAGAAATGTTTTTCTTCACAGAAATATCAACATGAATATGATTTAACTTGCATTATATATTGAGAAAAAGAGGTAATGTAATAATGTGTTATTAATATGTACATAATTTATTTTTTCTTAGGGATTACTCTGATCTTAAAAGGCTTCTTGCACTTCTAAATGTCCAGTCAAGCAAGCAACAGGTATTTTTCACTAGCCAATATTTGAGCAAACACTTTATTAAAGTGGGCTGTAATTACTAATTTTATTCAACTGATCTGTTTATTAATACAAAAACATGAAGTTAGGAAACCATTTTTAATTTCAGTTTTGCACAGTGTATTTCTTGATTTCAAACTATTGCTGTGTGATGAGAAACAGATCTCTTTTCGAAGCAGAAAGTGTTGGGAAGAAAGAACTCGCTGAATCTGCTTTAATGGTCATGTGCCGTGGAGAGTTGAATTTTTTCTTCCTTTTGTTCTGTTTTCATACAGAAGATACTACAGACTTCTGAAAAATATAGAAAGACAACATCATCAGTCTGCATGAAGGACAGGCACTAGATAGTCTATCATTGTACTAAGTGATGTCATTTTTGCAGTTACTTGTTGAGACAGACCGCTACGAAAGCAGCCTGTGCTTGCTGTCTCAGTAAATCAGGGCCATGGCTTCCTTGATTGAGTCTGTTCATCTGTAGTGTGGTCTTCCTCTTTTCCTACTGCTTTCTGCCTTACCAAGCATTACTGCCTTTTCTTCTAATGATATATCCAAAGTATGACAGTCTCAGTCTCTAAGCTATCTTGGCTGTTAGGGAGAGTTAAGGCTTGATTTGTTCTGGAACCAAGTTATTGGTCTTTTTAGCAGTCACAGAACTCTTCTCCAGCACTGCATTTCAAATGAATTGATTTTCTTTTTATCAGCCTTTTTCACTGTCCATTTTTCACAACCACATGTAGAATTTGGAAATACCAAGGCATGAACAATCCTAACTCTGGTATTCAGTGATATATCTTTATACTTGAGCATCTTGTCTAGTTCCTTCATAGCTGCCCTTCTAAGTCCTAGTTTTCTTCTGATTTTTGGACTGTAGGTTTCACTCTGAATAATAACTGAGCTAAGGTATGGAAAATCTTTAACTATTTGATGTCTTCATCATCAATTTTAAAGTTACATAGATTATGTGTGGTCATTATTCTTGTTTTCTTTATTTTCAACTGCAAACCCACCTGTGACAGAATATCCTTGTGAGGCTGGCCTCACAATTCCAACCCTTGGAATTCTGCCGCTCATCCTGTTCTCCCTCCTCTACTGAATCTTTTTTTGGATTGGGTTCCTGGGCCTCAGGGAGACCCCTTAAAAGTGAATTTGTAGGGGTATTGTTGTGTGGGTTCCTTATGGTAGGCATGGTCTGACTCTTTATAAGGCTTGAAAGGGACAGCTAGAGACAGGTTAAAAGAATATTAAATATAGATTTACATTAACTCTTGAATATTCTGTTTTTACATGGCTCTCTCAGCACCAGAGTCCATTCTCCTTGCTGACTAACTGTCCTGTCTCTCTGAAATCTACACCTTGGGTCTGTCAGCTCCAAACCCTGTCTACTTCAGCTCAAAACCCTATCTGTTCTCTCAGAGACAGCCTCTGTGTTTTTTTTTTACATTCTTTTCACCCACAGTCCCCTTTCACAGCACTCCCTGGGCTGCGATTGGCTGCTGTTAGCCAATCAACCCTTCTCCTCCTTCATGCTGCGTTTGTACTTTCTGCCTTTACTTTCTTCAGTAATCGTTCCAAGTCTTTGCTATGTTCTGCTAATAGTATGGTGTCATTGGCATATGCTAAATTCTTGATGTTCTTTCCTCCAGTCTTCAGGCCTCCTTCGTTCCAGTCAAATCCAGCTTTTATCTATGATATATTCAGTGTGCAGGTTAAACAGATAGGGTGATAAAATGCAGCCTTGTTTGACCCCCTTCCCAATTAGAAACCATTCCATTTCTCCGTATTCTTTCCTGATAATAGCCCCTGGTCTGAGTACAGGTTATGCATCAGGACAATCAAATGTTGCAGCACACCCATTTCTTTAAGAGCAATCCATAGTTTTTCATCATCCACACAATCACAAGTTTTCCTATAATCTGTAAAGGACAGGCTCATATTCTTCTAAAATTCTTTGGTGTGGTCCAACATAGAATCATAGAATCACAGAAATGTAGAGTTGGAAGAGACCACACGGGCCATCCAGTCCAACCCCCTGCTATGCAGGAACACCCTCAAAGCACTCCCGACAGATGGCCATCTAGCCTTTGCTTAAAAACCTCCAAGGAAGGAGACTCCACTACACTCCGAGGCAGCATGTTCCACTGCCGGACAGCCCTGACCGTCAGGAAATTCTTCCTGAGGTTCAGGTGGAATCTCTCCTCCTGCAGCTTGAATCCATTGCTTCTTGTCCTGGTCTCTGGAGCAGCAGAAAACAAGCCTTCTCCTTCCTCTACATGGCATCCCTTCCAGTATTTAAACATGGCTATCATGTCACCTCTTAACCTTCTCTTCCGCAGACTAAACATCCCCAGCTCTCTAAGTCTATCCTCATAGGGCATGTCTTCCAGGCCTCTCACCATTTTGGTCGCCCTCCTCTGGACTTGCTCCAGCTTGACCAGGTCCTTCTTGAATTGGGGTGCCCAGAACTGGACACAGTATTCAAGATGAGGTCTAACCAAAGCAGAGTAGAGTTGTACCAGTACCTCCCTCGATCCAGACACCATACTCCTGTTGATGCAGCCGAGAATTGCACTGGCTTTCTTGGCTGCCTCATCACACTGCTGACTCATGTTCAGCTTGTGGCCTATGAAGACTCCTAGATCCCTTTCACACATACTGCTATCCAGCCACGTGTGCCCCATCCTATATTTCTGTATTCCATTTTTTCTACCTAAGTGTAGGACCTTACACTTCTCTCTGTTGAATTTCATTTTGTTAGCCTTGGCCCAGCTCTCCAATCTATCCAGGACATTTTGAATTTTGATCCTGTCCTCTGGCGTATTAGCAACCCCTCCCAATTTGGTATCATCTGCAAATTTGATGAGCATGCCCTCTATTCCTTTATCCAAGTCGTTGATAAAAATATTAAACAGCACTGGGCCCAGGACAGAACCCTGTGGCACCCCACTAGTCACTTCTCTCCAGGATGAAAAGCAGCCATTCGTGATCGCTCTTTGGGTTTGGTCGGTCAACCAATTACAAATCCAACTAACAGTAGCCCTGTCCAGCCCACATTTTACTAGTTTCTTTGCAAGAATGTCATGGGGTATTTTGTCAAAGGCCTTACTGAAATCGAGATATGCTACATCCACAGCATTCCCTTCATCTATCAAGCTAGTAACTCTATCATAAAAAGAGATAAGATTAATCTGGCATGACTTAATTTTGAGAAAGCCATGTTGACTTCTCGTGATTACCGCCTTGCTTTCTAAGTGATTAGAAACTGACTGCTTAATGATCTGCTCCAGGATCTTTCCGGGTACTGATATCAGGCTGACTGGGCGATAATTATTTGGGTCCTCTTTTTTTCCCCTTCTTGAAGATGGGGACAACATTCGCTCTCTTACAGTCTACTGGAACTTCTCCTGGCCTCCAAGATTTCTCAAAGATTATAGCAAGCAGTTCCGAAATGACCTCTGCCAACTCTTTTAATATCCTAGGATGCAATTCATCTGGCCCTGGAGACTTGAATTCATCCAGTGTGGCCAGGTATTCCTGTAGCGCCTCTCTACCTATTATGTGCCTCATTTCCCCTGCTTCCTCACCTGCTCCCCAACCGTCAGGTTGAGTGCTTGTATCCTTTTGGGAAAAAACTGAGGCAAAGAAGGTGTTAAGTAGTTCTGCCTTTTCTCTTCCCTCTGTGAGTAATTGACCATCTTCTCTGCGCAGCGACCTTGTCGTCTCCTTCTTTTTCCTTTTGCTGCGGACATATTTAAAAAAGCCCTTTTTATTGTTTTTAATGTCTCTGGCCAGCCTATGTTCGTTCTGTGCTTTAGCCTTTCTGACCTCCTCCCTACATCTCCAGGCTACTTGCTTAAATTCTTCTTTGGTGGTTTCCCCCTTCTTCCATTTCCTATACATGTTTCTCTTAACACTTAGCTTACTGCACATGTCTGCAGTATTATCTTTACTGCTTCTTCCTTTCATAAACCCAGCTTGGGCATCTGGCATTTCTTGCTCCATATATGGTAAAGTATTTGTTTTAGAATTTTGAACATCACTTTGCTTGTCTCAAAAATTAATGCAATGGTAATGTGATTACTGCAATTGGAATGTATAGAGCATTTCCAATCTGTGGGCCATCCTTTTATTTGTCAGAAAAGGTTAGACTAAACCTCAAGAAAAATACTTTGTGATGTTAAGTGTAAATGTCATGTTACTTTAATTGCTTTAATTGTTAAGTGCACCTGTGGAAAGGAATGTGACTAGCTAGTTTGTGCTGAGTCATTCTGATGAGCACCAGGTGCAGACAATGCAAGGGTTGGCTAGGATTGCCTAAGTGTCTGTATAAAGGTAGCACAATCCCAGCCAACAAATGCACATGTTGCCTGATGCATGTTACCGGAGGCCCTGCTAGAAAGAGCAAGCTAGATATACTGGATAGCCATCTGGATTTTGTAAATATTGTATATATTATGTAACAAAGAATAAAGAGCCTCCACATTGGAAGATTACAAGCTGAGTGGGTGAGTGTTACTGGCGTAGTGCATTTGCTGCTAAAGGTGTTCTCTGCAGGTTGGCAAGCTTTGACAGCTGTGCGGAGCTATCTCTGCTTATTTATATAGAGTTTTTCTTGGCTGGCTTTTCTTTATTTTTCCCCTTGTTCTTGGGACATTATTTTCCATATTTGTTGATAGATTTTGGTTAGAACTAGAGTAGTTTCTGTCTCTGTAGCTTGAAGTAGCTCTATTGGTATGCCATCCATTCTGGGTGATTTATTTCTCCCAAATACCCTGAAGGCAGCTCCCACTTCATTTTCTAATGTTTTAGGGTGGTCTTCAAATGGTTCTTTGAATGAGTCTTTCATTCTTTCAGCTCTTTCATATAGTTCTTCAGTGTATTGTTTCCATCATCTTTTTATTTCTACTTGGTCATGTAATATGGTCCTCTGCTGGTTTTATAGCATTCCCACTCTTGGTTTAAATTTCCCTTTGACCTCTTGGATCTTGTGAAGAGGTCTCTTGTTCTTTCTTTTTTGCTGCCATCTTCTGTTTGTGTGCATGGACTATTATAACAGTTCTTCCTATCCTTCACACAAATTACTAAACAGTTATATTCACAGTTCTGTCCTTAGCTGCTTGTACAGTTTCATCTACTATCCATTGAGCCTTCTCTTTCTTTTTGGCTGCAAAGAGTGTCGTTTTGCTTTCTTCCCTGACAATATCCCTGGCTTTAGTCCGGAGTTGGCTCCAGGTCAGTTGGGGTAATAGTGCGGATCTGTTTTTCACGTTATTTTTAAATTCAGTGAGGACGTTCTCCAGACTGTATTTTGTCAGGGTTGTTGGTTTAGCGATCTTTTTTACCTTTATTCTAATTTCAGCAATTCATGTCTGTGCCACAATCTATTCCTGGTCCTGCTTTTGCAGAGAGAAGGGAGCTTCTCCAGCTTCTGCTTCTGCTGTCTATTTGATTTCTCCATAGACCATCAGGTGACATCCACATATACAGTCACCACTCTGGTAGAATGTGTTTGCATTTGAACAAACTGTTGGTCTCACAAAATTAAATCAACTGCTCTTCTGCTTCATTTCTACATCTTAAGCCAAATTTTCTTATATCTTTGATTCTGCTCTGTTTCCTACTTTTACATTCTAATCACCTGTAATTAACAAAAAGTCCTGTTTTGGTGTGTGGTCAATTTCCTTCTGGACTCCAGCATAGCGTATTTCAATTTCTTTTTCTTGTGTCTGTGTAGTTGGCGCATACATTTGGATTATATTTTTATTGATAGATTTCTCCATGAAGTCTTATTGATGTTATTTGGTCAGCCTTTGCCTTGTTTCCTTTGAATGCTTTTGCTACATCTCCCCTCTGTATAATGTACCCCATTACATCTTAAATTTTCATCCCCTTAGTAAAATACTGTGTAACTGTCTGACTCGAAATGTCCCATTCCTGTCCGCTTTACCTCACTCACCAGAAGTACTGAAAAGTTTATACATTCCATTCCTTGTTTTACTATGTCTGGCTTCCTCTGATTCATGCTTGTCACATTCCATGTTCCTATAATATCAGTTGTGCAGCTTTGGACTTCTTTTCACCTCTAAGCACATCAAGAATTCAGCCTCTTTTCATCTTGAGTCCAATTGCCTCATTGGCCACAGCATTCCTTGTAGTTGTCGTCTACTTTACCGCACTAGATTGTTGAGTGCTGTCTGACGTGGGATTGTAATCTTCTCGCACTATCTCTTGTTTCATTTTGGATTGTTTCATCTAGGGTTTTCATGGTAAAAGGGGTTTATCATGCCTTCTTCTGCACAGTACTAACAAGTGTTAACTATGGTGCTGCTGCTGTTGTCTCTGAGAAATCCTCCACCAATGTTACCCCCTACTACTATTGCTGCCCAGTAGCTGTTTGGCAAATTTAGTCTGGCTCCTCAGCAAAAGCCTGTGTGACCTGATAGACCCTCCCAGCAGCTCTGTTACAGTCAATATAGTTTCTTGCGTCACTGGAGCATACAGTCCCACTGTTTTGGCAAAGTAGTATTGTGATGGGGAAAAATCCTGTTTATACCCTGTTGCCTACAGGTTCAAAATTTCCAGTAATGTTATTTCTAAAATATCTATTGAGCAGGTGCTTCCTGTGTTAGGAAGGCTGTTTGAAAACCTCAGATTTGTGTCTTTTTTTGACCGGGGGGGGAGGTGCAGGGAGATTTCTTGAGAAGTAAAGATTCAAGTCTCCTTCTTCTAGGGAGTTCAACAATATTAGGTATAGCTGTTCTGCTATGCTGCTCAGATCTCTTTTTGTCTTGCATACTGCCGTTGTGAGAGTACCTACTGTTGTCATCGTGGCCTTTTCTTCTCAGTATGTGAGCTGCATCCCTTCATATGCTGTGCATAGTCATAGAGAAGAGGCATCAAGACCTTCAAGGTGGCTTTAAAACTGCTGTGTATATTAGCACCAAATAAGTGACTTAGTGTCCCAGTGACAATCATGAATATTTGCCAGGCTTGCTTAATTACTTTATGTCATTTGTCTAATATTAAATCTCCCTTGCATTAGCAGCTGCCAGCCCTTAACTTTGAATGTGCTAATAATAGTATGACCAAGTCTGAGCAATACTCCAGCAACACTTGTGAAGAGAGATGTAGAGGTCATTGGCAAGAATCAACTGAAGCTGTTGAACTTGAACATTTTAGGTATGGCATACTGGAGATAGTAAATGTTTAAATTATCTGTGTGGACCTATTGAATTCCTGTCAAATAGTATTCCCTTTCCCTTTTGCTACTGTGCATATTTTAGGTGGTAAAAAGCCTTTTTAGCCTAACAATATATATTCTTTCTCTTTCAGCTTTAAATCATATTCATTTTTCTTTATATTTTAATTACTAACTTATGTATGAAGGCTGTTTAGAAATTATGATCTTCCTGAATTTCTAGTGCACATGTATTATTGTGTACAGTCCAGAAATCTCTTCTGGTAGGAAGCTTGTTTTTACCAGGTTACTGGAGTATTTACCTGGTGTTACCTGGGGTTTTTATTTTCCTCTTAAGAACTCACCAAACTGTCTTCTCCATTTCCTTTAACTTTGCTCCATATTTCACAATGCAATCTGTATTCAGAGTTATTTACATACACAGTTTGGGTTCCTGAGGGAGTACGCTATCCTCCTCCTTGCTGCTAGGCCTCATGTCCATAGCAATCAGCTTATTTCTGTACTTGTAAATTTTCCCCATATTCTCCAATTTAATCTTTATTAGACTTGTTAACATTCAGAGGTTGGGTTCCTGAGGGAATACACTGTCCTCTTCCTTGCTGCTAGGCATCATCTCCATAGTAACTGGCCTATTCCAGTACCTGTAACTTTTCCCTATAGTCCCCAGTCCAGTCTGTGTTGTCTGGTGACGTTGATGTACTGGGCCTTTTTTTTTTTTGATTTCTGTGGAATTTGTGCAATGGCTTTATGTTTTCCTGGAAGCATTTTTTTTTTGAATTTCAGCTTTAAGATTCCTCAGATATGGAACCCATGCAATCTACTGTGTGAGGTGAGAAGACCTTGTAACTACAACCATTTTTGCACTACAGTGTTATAGTGCTATTATTCCACTTTCAACATCCTGTGGAATTCTGTGGTTTGTGGTTTACTGAGACCAAAGAGCTCTCTGGCTGAGTATTCTTAAATGCTCCTCCTTAAACTACAAATTCCAGGATTCCATAGGATGTTGAAAGTGGAAGAATAGCACTCTGACAATGTAGTGTGGAAATAGGCTATGTTGTGTATGTCACTTTAATTTTTCTCACATATGCCTCCCAAACATTTTCTGGCATCCTTATTGATGATAGGTATCATCTCCACAGCAACCAACCTAAGGCCCAAGAGCTCTCTGGCTAAGAATCCTAAAGGCCCCTCCCTAAACTGCCAACCCCGGGAGTCCACAGAATCTTCACCTAACTCAGCCAGTTGTATGAGGTCTTCATCTGCCTCACACAGACAAACAGAGAAACTCACAAACAGACGAACATTGACTTCTATATAGTATATTACTTTCTCCAGTGTGAATTTGACTGAATGGTGCTCATCCATTCTCAGAACAGATAACATGGGTAGGAAGAAAGCTCTCCTCCTTCAGCTGGTGATAGGAAGCAGTTGTACAGCCTACTATGTGGAAAAGGAAGTATCAGTCCTCGTGTCACTTGCACTTGCTGTGCAGCTCTCAGGGAATGGAATAGCGAATAGATATCAGCTTGCTAGGAGGGCACCTCGTCCATTTGTGCCAACTGTAAGCCAGCTTGAGACCAAAACTTGTTCGTGTTCCTTGAGCTGAGGCAAGCTGGATTCAGAAACTTTGTTCATTTTTTGATGGTCACTCCTAGTAAGCTCCAAGGAAGCTGAAGGCACTCATAGGAGCTGCAGTATTTGAGAAAGTGGGAGGGACTTCCATTGGTATTTGTCCATGGCTGAACAAGTATATGAATAAGTATATGAATGCAGTTCTTTCTGATATTGGATTAACTTTCTAGTTGTTGGACCTCATTAATTGAGACTTAGGAATCTTCATAACCATATTATGTTTATTAGGGTTAAGTCATATAAATAGAAATTTGTAATATATTACTTTTCTGAATGAACAAAAACCTCTACTGCCCCATTTTGTAAGTAGAAGTATTTGTGAAATATGTATGTTCTTGAACATTACCTCAATAGAAAATGTGGCACCAGAGATGGAAATAACATGGAAAGAATAGGGATAGGTTTCTGCACCATAAAAAAGAGGAACAGTTCAACATGTTTCAGCAGACGTTTTATCGAAAACTAACAAGATGCATGTGTGTAATTAAATAATTGAGTCATGTAAGCCATGCATAAGGAAATAGAAACATTTTGAACCCTGGAGGGACTATGTAAAAGCTTCTTCCAAAATGCATCCAGAGATACATTTTGTTTTCACCAGCCTACAGTTTCTAATGATTTCCATTTTAGTGGCCAGATTTAAAAAGATCTGTGCTTTTTTAATATGCTGGAGGTAGCTGCTTGTCTCTCTGCTGTTCATGCATACTCAGCAAGGGATTCTGGAAGCAGCTGCTACGTACCTTGCCTCTTGTAAGTAGGCACACATATCCTTCCAATTCCAATGCTGCTGAAAAACTTCCAGATAGAAGATAAGGAAGAAAAGGCAAGGCTGGATAAGCACAGAAAGGCTTTGATAAGAGAAGCTTCTTTGTCAGAGGGTTTGTTAACTGAGGTATATGCCTATATTGCGTTTGTCTTTTTAGTGTGAATTACAAGAATGAAAGAAATTTTAGCCAGCATCCACAGCATGAGTTGTTTCAAGATATCTTCACAGCTTTGGTCAAGAACCGTCTTACTTGCAGGTAGGAAACATAGACTTTGTTTCATTTATATCCTTCCTTTCTATCAATGTGGCTGGATTTAAAGATCAATACTAGAACCCAAAAGCAACATTTAAAAAAAAACTATACTTCTCAGTTTGTAGTAAACCTTTTAGTATTTTTATAGTTCATAGATAGTCATAGTTGGATATAGAATTAGCGAGACCTGCTCTGGCTCAGAACTGACGTCCTGTAGTTCTTCTGCATTATTGCATGGAAGATAAGTACAGCAATGTCATAGCCTGTCCAGTCTTAGCATAATCCTTATATATGTCAATCCCAAAATAACTCTTGTTGAATTCTGTGGGCTTATTCCAGATGAGTGGAAATAAATTGTAGTCAAAATTGTTAGCAGTTGCTACAAATAGATATTTTTGTTTAACGCAAAGACAAAATGCAGTTACATTGACTGTAACCATGTGGGAAATAGTCAAAAAGAGTCAATGCATGCAACACTTATTTTCTGAAAAGGGACATTATGTTTAAAGGATTAAATAAATTTCACTTTTGTGATGCACCCTCTGTAGAGAAACTGTAATCCTTGACAGTTACACTAAAATATAATATTAATGCTATAGTATCTCAAGGGTTAACAAATTTATTATACTATTTATTTTAAGTGTAGCCTATTCCACCACATGATACTTGCAACTGTTTTCTTCTTCTCGTTTTACATTGTACTCCTGTATCCTTCTGTGGCTGTATCCTTGGCTTAATATACTTGAAGGGTGTGAATCAAGCTAATATATCAATAGGTCTGGTAGGCAAGTAACATAAACAGACTAGCAAGTAATTTTCATTTTTTAATAATTAATGGTTACTTTTGGTTGGAACTCCTGTCACTGTTCCAAGAACACTGCCTGTGAGTCTCAAAAGAGAATGTGTTCCACTGTAAAAACAGGCAAATAGAGCTCTTGATTGTTTGTCTTTTCTTCTCTGGCCCTCCATCCCAGCCTATTTCTACATGTGTGTATGTGTATTAATTAATTGGAGAACTTTGATCTCCTTCCACTCTGCCTGCCTAGCTGTCTATATTGTATCAATAGACATGTGAGTGATATGACCATCTGTTAAGGTTTTTAAACTATTTCTCTGGGCCATCTAGCATTTCCCTTTGTCTTTTCCATGAATATTCCTGCTGTCAGTTCCAGGAAAATAGTGAGGTCTGAGATAGTATTCTGTGTATATTGGGTCTAAAATTTATTTGTGGAAAATGGCAACATTTTTATTTTTAAAACTTAAAGCCCCCCCATTCCAAAATTTGTACGTGACTTAATACTCCATAAAATTCCTTAGATAATATATTTTTTTTTACTCAGATGAATTTATGTGTAAGACATGTCCTTTTGTTAAAGCCCATAGGTTTTGATTCACAAAATGTCTTTGAAATTTGAGGTATAAGATTATTTTTTTCTTCATAGCTGCTTGCCATCTTATTCTTTCTTCTTTATAAAAACAGCTCTAGGGCATTTATCCAAAGTTTTTAAATGGCCCTCTGTCATTGTGGGATCTGCAGTATTTTTGACAGCACATTCAATTTGCTTCTGCCTATTAGCGAGTTATAAAGATGTGCCATATTAAAATAAGAACTGACTCTAATTTTCTTAAAACAATAGTAGATCTCAATCATACACAACATCAGGATTTAAAAAAAAATGTGAAAGTCATTCTGTGAAACCATTGCTGGTATGATTTTCTCTCATACCTTCCAAAGCTAGTGATTTTTCAAGAAAAGCTTGTGATGGGCAATTCTGCTGTGGATTAGAAGTGGGGATGTTTTTAGAAGGGCCAATGCAAACTTTTTGCATGAGCCTAATTAGTTCTTTTGATCCAGACCATTAAAGGCCATCTTTCTATATGAAGAGAGAAGAGCATTTGTGGGACTTGTTTTTTAAGGTTGGCTAAGGTCAGTGGCACAGTAAGTCATGTACCATATTTCCTGTTATTGGCTTGATGTTGAACGTAATATAAGAGTATGAAAATAATATAAAGGTATGTTACCAAACTTAATGTAATGTCAGACCAGGGGTTCATTTATTCCAGTATCCTGTTTCCTACATTTGCCAACCAGATGTATTTTCTTCAGACCTAGCATGAAAAAAAAAATAGCCCTCCATTGTTGTAACCTACCAGTGGCTGACATTCTGAGATATACAGGCTAGTATCCTTGGACAGACCTAGTCTCCATGTGGCCATGTGTTCTGGAAGTGAATTAATTTTGCATTGTATATAAATATTTTTGCCTGTCAATTTTCTTAGGTGAACCTGACATAAAGTGTTATCGTCAGGCAAAAAAGTTCACTTGATCCATTTTATTTACAGTTTCTGTAAATTGATAAACCTCTGTCCTGTCCTCACATACTTTTTTCCCCCGAATGACAGCTCAAAACATTTTAATATTTTCTATTTGAAAGGACGGGTGCTTCCTTCTCTTGATCTTTTTATTGCCCTTTTCCTCCACTCTTCTGTCTCTAGAAAATCCTTTTTGAGATGCATCAACCATAACAGTATACAGTATTCAAAGTGCAGCTACATTCTAGATTTTATAACAATATTACTGGGCTGAATTTTTTTGTTTCATTCCCCTTTTCCATAATCCCTAGTGTATGGTAGAAAGGCAAATTCTGTCCTGAGTTGGCTTTTATTAAGCTGGCTATCACAGTTCCAAGGTCATGAAAAACAGAATAGTCATTATTGGTATTGCATTCTCAGTCTTGAAGCCACCCTCCCTTTCATTAAAAACTACTAATCATATAGAACTCTTCTGATGCAACATTGTATTTTTTTTAAATTGATGTTTATTGGCATTTAATATACATTTAGGGCAACAAGAAAAAAAACAAAAACAAACAGACAACACCACAATCGACTCAAGACATATTATACTATGTCTTGCATTAAATATCATGACTGATATAATATTTTAATATCTAAAATACATATAACACCTATCACTTATAAAGTCTATACCTTTTCACACCAGATATAATTGGACAGAGTTGTAGCCAAAAACAAAAACATTATTTTGCCGCATTTTCTAACTTCCTTTAGCTAATTTTGATATATCTAGCTATTATATATATATAATATATAATAATATATATATATTATATATATAACGTAAGATCTTTTCTTTCTTCTGTATCTTTCCCATATTTTACATTTATACCTGCATTCATAATATCATACTAGATCAAAAATCTAGTTTCTTTCTTATCTTATTTCTTTCTTCCCCCACCATTTCCTATCCATGTTATCTCTTCGTTTATATGATAAAGTAGAAACAGAAGTCGTGGACAATTTTGCCAAAACATTCTGATAGACAATGACTGAGCTCTAAACCTCCTTATGTATAAAAGGGTTTTCGTTCTTAAACTTCAGAAGAACTGTTTATTAAATCAAACAGACTTGAGATATGAAAATATCTTATTCCAATTTTCTTCCTGAGTGCTTATGTTATATGCTACTTCCCGTTTTAGCTGTAAAGTTAAGCAATCTAGTGTGGCATATTCTAATATTTTTCTGTACCAATCATCAAGTTTTGGTATATTATTGTTTTTCCACCTCTTGGCAAACAGTACTCTTGCCGCCGTAATTAGATATAGAAATATCCTCCCATATTTTTTCCTAGTATAATCATTCAATTGGTGTAACATATTTAATAGGAAGAATTCCGGAGTTAGTGGAATTTGTACCATAAATATTTTAGAGATTTCCAAATGTATTTCTTTCCAATATTGCTTGGTAAGCGGACATTGCCACCACAAATGGAAAAATGTACCTATTGATTGTTTACATTTCCAACAGATATTAGGATGAGATTTATAAATTTTTGACAGTTTGTCCGGGTCCATGTACCATCGATTGAACATTTTGATATAGTTTTCTTTTAAACTTTGTGCACATGTGAATTGCATTGTAATTTGCCAGCATTTTCCCAATTTTCCAACTTTATTTCTCTGCCTAAATTTCTGGCTCACTTGATCATTACCTCCTTGACCACTTCTGACTCCAAAAGCTGTTCTAGTAATAGTTTGTAAAATTTAGATGTTGCATGTTGTGGTTTTTCAAAGCAGAACTTTTCAAATGGTGTATAAACTGTCTTAGTAGTTATTCCTTGAAGCTTCATATCAATCCTGAATCTTTCTCTCAATTGATGATAAAGAAACCATTGGCAGTTTAAACCTGAATCATTTAATTGCGACCTTGCTTTGATTATTTTTTCTCCCCCTTCTATCCTGATCAAATCATTATATGTTAACCATTTATGTTCCTTGTTTTTAAATAATGCATGAAAAGCCTCCTGGGGGAGACCCACGATGGTATTTCTCTGTAGTTCGTTCTCTTAAATTGATTCCATACCTTAAGCAGGGCTTGACGTATATAATGATTTCTGAAGTCGGGATCCACCTTAGCCTTATCGTACCAGAGGTATGCGTGCCAACCAAAACGGTTGCCCGCACCCTCTAGCAGCAATAATTGGTTGTTCCTTAACGTAATCCAATCTATGACCCAGGTGAGGGCATTTGCTTGGTAATATGTTCTCAGGTCAGGTAGGTTACAACCTCCTTTTAATTTGTTTTCTATCAAATTGTTCCATTTGATTCTAGCTCTGTTTCCAGCCCATATAAATTTTGAAATATCTCTCTTCCATGTTAAGAAGCATTTCTCGTTTTTTATAATCGGCAAATTCTGAAATAGATAATTTATCCTCGGGAGGATATTCATTTTTACTACAGCAATTTTACCTAGAAGAGAGAGTTGTAATCTAGACCATTTTATCATGTCAGATTGAATTCGTTTCCAAATCTTTTCATAATTTAGCTCAAAGAGGAAATTATTTTGATGCACTATAGTTATACCCAAGTATTTTATTTGCTGAACATTTTGAAAATCCGTGTTTCCAGAGAGGAGACATTTTTTATCCTTAGTCATATTTTTAAGCAGGAGCTTTGTTTTTTCCTTATTAATCCTGAAGCTGGCCAAATCTCCAAATTCCTTAATTTTAACTGTAATCATCTTAATGTCGTCCACTGGCTTTTCAGAAAAGAACAGTAAGTCGTCAGCAAATGCCAGTAACTTGTAGCTTTGATTTTTTATCTTCACTCCCTTGATATTCTGATCTTGTTTAATATTTAATAAAAGTATTTCTAATATAGCTGTAAATATCAATGGGGATAAAGGACAACCCTGTCTTGTCCCTTTCTGTATTTTTATCTTATCTGTTCTCTCACCATTAATTACCACTTGGGCTGTTGCATCTGCATATATTTGATGAATCCAGGCCATGAAATCATTTCCAAAGTCCACTTTTTCAATGCCGCAAACATGAACTGCCAGTTGATGTTGTCAAATGCCTTTTCTGTGTCGACAAAAAGCATTGCCATCTCCTTTTCATGGTGTTTATCGAAATATTCAATCATGTTAATTACTGTTCTTATATTTTCTTGAACCCCTCTCCCTGGTAAGAAGCCATTTTGATCGTAATATATTAGGTCTTGAAGAACGGTTTTAAGTCTCTCGGCAAGAATATTTTATAATCAGTATTAAGGAGAGAAACAGGTCTATAAGTATTAGGAGATAGAGGATCCCTATCTTCTTTCAAAATTATAACTATAGTGGCTTCTTTCCAGGTTTCGGGTATCCCTAGTTTAGTAATCTGATTGAATAGTTTAATAAGAGGAGATAGCAGTTCTTCTTTGCATGCTTTATAGTAAATTGAAGTTAGTCCGTCAGGACCTGGTGCTTTAGCCTCTTTTAGCATTGTGTTTTTTTAATATCTAAAAATTTAGATTGTATCTGTATAAATGTTACAGTGTATGTAGGATTCACTTCATTTAAACATTAATACAGGGGTGGGCCACTGTGTGGAGACAAGGGGTCTGTTTTCCCACAGACTGCCCCATCGACCACATACTCCCTCCAGGGCAAGTCCTGGTAGCTCCATTTTCTTCTACGTTCCCCCTCAAAATGGTGACAGGAAGTTTCACTTTCTGTTGCCATTTTGAAAGAGGGAATGAAGATGTAAACAGAGAAGTTTGAGGAAAGTACAGGATTCTGGGATGCTTGTACAGGTGGGGATATTTTCACATGTTTTCACTTGTTTGAGCAAGTTTTTGTGGGATTTTGGGGCAAAAATTGTCCCAATATTGTGCATCTTTTTAAAAAGATGGAGTTGGGAGGCTTCAGAGACCACAAAAATGGCTTTCAGGGGGTCCATGTGGCCAAATAGCCACATTTTGTCCATCCCTGCCTGCAAATCAAAGCCAGTATATATTTCTGAAACTATTCAAGCAAACTTTTCATATTGCTTCCAAAAATGTCAGTAGTTACTATTATAAAGATTTTGTTCTGTTTCAATTTTGTTAGCCACCTTGAGTTCCACAACCAGGAGAAAACAGTGGTGGTGATGGTGATGGCTAAGTGTCAACATATAAACTCATGAGGTTGGGTCCTTAGTCATACTTAAAATAGATAAACTGAAATAATTGGGACTTAATTATATCTCCATGTGAGACTGGATCTAATCATGGTGTTTTGTGTTTTGTTTTGTTTTTTTGGGTGAGAGGATTGAGTCAGTATAAAAGTTTACCTGGCTCTCTAGGGATGTGCAGTAGATATCATGCTATGGTTTATAGTTAAATGAGGCTAATAGCTATTGTAATCACATATTAAATGGTTGAAATCAGTCTTTTTCTCTACATGACAGAAATCAATCAACTCTTATTTTATTTTATTTTTTTTTATGTGAGAGAAGCACAGCTGTGGTGGGAACTTGGGGAAGAGCCATTGGGTCTGGTTAATTTTTTGGTCCAGAGAGATTAATCAAAATAACTTTGGTCTTGGGAGCTTACTTGCATCTACTGCAACACAGTCTTTATTTTTATCATATTATTTTTAACCATTGGCTTGATTCCGAGTTTGGAACTGGACTGTAATAGTAATCAACCATATCTATTTCTGGAAGGGAATGAGAGGGGTGAAACTATGGAGAAATGTTTTGCATTGTATTTATGCAGATACTTCGCCATATACCCTGAGGAAGACTCATCCATAGAAAAGAACAAAGTGGTTCATTCCACTTTTGGGCATGTAAAAATACATAAATATAAAATATGTATATTCATACAGATGACAAGATTGCAGACAATCTGTGTTTGTTTTCTTGTTATGTTTTTGTGAGACCTCAAAGTAAAATTTACCTGGGAAACCTGTAAGTGCTAAACCAGCCTTCATAATCCAATACCCTTCAGATGTCTTGTACTACAACACCCATTGTTATGATGGGAACTGTAGTTCAACACAGTTGGATGACACCGTTCTGGCAAATGCTGCTCTAGATAGTAAAATAGTTCAGGTTAAAGATTCATTGCAGTTCAAAGAAAGGTACATGGGTTAGATTTGGATTGAAATCAAGGGATGTATAAGTAGAAGTTTGCTGCTATTGACTATATTGTTTCTTGAATATTGTTAAAAAGAATTCCAAACTGCTGTTTCTTAGGTGAAGTTGTTCACCTGGAATTGACAAACAGAGGGTTAATAACATGTTGTTCTTATTTGCTTAATTGCAGGGAATGGACTAACCAAGCTTCATCTATCCATTTTCTGAGAGTTTTAATTTGTGTGAGATTGTTAATGAGAGATTCATGCTATCAGGTTGGTTGGTTTGTGGTTTTCCTGATGAAAAATAAAATCAGAATGTAGCACAGTTTCTGCTGGATGGTGTATAACTGGTTCGACATTTAAGCTCAGAAGTTTAATAGAATTGCACTGTCTCAGATTAAGCTAGTAAGCTGACATGCATGATTTGCCAAATCTAGTAGTTTAACCCTTACTCTTCTTATTGGCTTAATGCTACGGAATGGAGAGAAGCCTCAGTCCTCTCTCCTGTCTATTACCACTTTTCCCACTGGTTCCACAAACACTTTCATGGTAGCCCCCTTCTGGTGGTCCACCCCTTGAGTCTATATGACTTGGATGTCTGTCCCTACTCCCCTCTCACAGAAAGTGGAGTAACTTACCTGAACCCTTTCCTCTGTAGCTGGGGATTCTAGTCATGCACATCCAGACAGTCAAGCATTGGTGAGCTGAGAAGTTCAGAAAAAATACAATTTCTAAACAAAAAAAGATTTCATCACAAAGGCTGTCAGAGTCATAGGATCATGGCACTACTCCAGGTGCAAACTTGAGGAAAAACAAGCAATTCCGTTACAGCAGCTATGAAAACAGTTGTAATTCCTATCCATCCGGCTAACTGCTCCCTAGTCTTCTCTCATACGCAGGAGTGATTTTTGTGGTCTCCATGCCACTGCTGTGCTAGAAGGAGAATCAGCATTTGCCAAATCCTTCGCTGCCTGGGTGAGCAAAGTCCAATACAAAACAAAAACTTGGATGGAGACAGAAGAACTTTTGGCAAACTTTTGTTTATGACTCCTTTTCACCAGGACTTAATAACTGCTTCATCTCTTCTTGTTCTGTCCAAATTTTGAGCAACTGCATTTTGAGCAAGTTTAACCCTTGCTCAATTGGAGGTGCGTCAGTTATATAGATATAACACCTGCTGCTCTATAGTAAAAAGGATAATGGTAAAGAATCATTATGACACATTGACTAGAATGATTCAGTTCTTCTGCACAGTCTGTGAAGCAAGGCGTGATGAATTCTATGGACCCTAATTTTAGTAGAAATGCAGTTTGGATTTGTTCATATTGCAATCCTGTGGGTCAGAAATGACCAGTGAAGGGTGGTAAACACCTTCTGACCTTGGCAGAAGAATTCCCAATCTTTAAATGAGGTTCTGCATAAAAACTTTCCACTGTTTTCTGAACTGCTGTGAGCATGGCAAGATACTGCTTCTGAGTTGCAAGTACAAAGGGACCAAAAATATATTTAGTGGTAGCTCTGTTGGCCAAAATAAGGTGAAGCAGGGGTAGGTTTGTGCCCACAGCCAGAAGTATCCAAGGCTGTCTCAGAACAATGGCAACACATGCAAGTGAAAAGTAGACATCACACCTAGAAAAACATGTCTGGTCCTTTTACAGACCGATATCCAACACAGCCACACCAGGCCCTGTTGAGTGCTACACAACTCCCTAACCAACCACAAAACAGCCACATTAGAGTCACACAACTGTTTCCTATTTGAAATCATTTTCCCAGGAGAAAGCAAATCAAAATGCATGTTCCAAGGCATCCCATTTCCATCTGAGAGAGCAGGACCTTCCTCCCACATACCGCATCTCTCTCTTTCACTGAGAGAAGGCAGCTGTGTGTGCAAAAGAGTATCCAACTGGGAAGGGAAGAGGGAAACTATATGTGCAACAGAGAGAAACACCCTCCATAGCTTGCCCAAAACCAAAAGGAGTCTTTTGTGTGGACAGGAAAAAGGGCAACCTCACAACAACCCCAGCAGCTAAGTGGTTTTGCAACAGCTAAGAATCTTGCCTCCAGCCAAGCTTCTGAATCAAAGCTGATCCAGCCCCCTCTGATATCCACACTATGAGCTTAAGATTGTACCATTAGTTAACATTAGTTAAATGAAAGTTGCTGGACCTAGAATGAACTGCCACTGTAGATAATAGAATGCCTGTGACTATTTGGAAGATCAATATACTTGGTTTGTTCTGTTTGTTTGTTTTGTTTGTTTTTCTAAAAAGGAAGCTCTTTGCAACCTGGGTGGGATCAACAGCTTGGCACAGGTAAAAGTCTCTGTCTTGCCCCTAATGTTTTGTTGCATGTTTCCTTGCAATTTATAAAGATCAGAAGTTACAATAAAGCAGGTTATAGTTGTTTTTGAAGAGAAAGTTGCATGAACCAGCGTAAACACATTTGATATTTTCTGTTTCCAAGAGACTGCAAAAAAAATCCTTACTTTAGTTCAGTGACAGTTCTTTGTAATTTGATTAAACTGTTAAATGGCTTGTTTCAGAAAAAAGGGCATCTCTCTCGGTGACAGAGCAGAATTCTGACCTCTTAGCCTGGGCAATCTGGCTTGGTCTTTACAGTTGGATGTCTGTTGGACAAAACAAAAATTGAAATATACATTTCAAGTGCAGTAGAAACAGTTAAGAGAGTCAGTGCAGTATAGTGGTTTGAGCAGTGGACTCCAATTCTGGAGACCAGGGTTCGAATCCCTGCTGGCCCATAGAAACCCCCTGGGTGACCTTGGGCATGTCACACTCTCTCAGCCTCAGAAGGAAGCAAAGGCAAACCACCTCTTTACAAATCTTGCCATGAAAACGCCATGATAGGTTCGCGTTAGATACACTGAGCAATTTTTGAGTTCATCAAATCTCTTCTTTAAGCTACGTTACACCAAAAAGAGGGAGAAAGGGAGAAAAAAGACGCAACAAAGCACGAAGAACTCTGCAGTTTGTTTATTTTTCCACATTCCCAATAGCAATTAATTAATTAAAAAAAGTTTAAATAATTATCTCCCACATCTGACTTGGTGAATTTAAAAGATTGCCGACTATTTTGCCTATTAGTTGGATGCATTAAAGCAAAAGTAGGGAACCTGCAGTTCTTTAGCTATTATTGGACTCCAAATCCTGTCAGACCTAGCATGTCTAGTTTTCTGGAGCAATTGGGTTTATAGTCTATCATCATCTAAATGGCCAAGATTTCCCATTCCGCATTAAAGATTTCAACCTGCTATTACATTTACTTTTTCTAGTACAGAAATATGGCTTTGCAACTTTAGTAAACACTAAGAGGAAGCTGATTGTCATATCTGAACTGTATGAAGCCCATAGCCTATGAATGTGAAATTGTTGCTGCTGTTTCAACCAGCACTGTTAGTACAAACCATGCAGGAATTCCCCTAATCATTCATAGGTTTGGGGTTAATGCCAGTTTAGATATGATTATTACTAGCTTCCTCTTTGTACTACTAGAACTATATGACTATATGTTGGAGTATTTTAGAATTTCTAATCATTTCTTAAACTATCCGTAACAGAGTACAGTTGGCCCTCCCACATTTGTGGAGTTCTTGTAATTTTATTTTATTTTTGTTTTCTTTACAATACTTATGAAGCAAGTGCGCCATCTACTGTTGAGACACGTGTACTTTATTTTTAAATTTATCTTTCTATTGTTTTCCAGTGTAATAATGCATTTGCAATGTTTTCTCCCCTATAGTATATGGATGCAGTAGCAAATGACTATCTTGGCTATGGAGAACAAGAACGTAATATAGACAAACTGGTCAATATGACATGTAAGTTTGAATCTCAAGACTAACATCTTTTCTCAAGACTAACCTTTATTTTGCAGTGTTGATTTTTTAATAATGTCAAAGAATCTGCTAATATGTGAACACAAATGGCTATTTTAGACATAACCTAGGTTTTTGGGTTTTTTTTCCCCTAGTTAGAAAAAATAACTCCTTTGCAGAGGCCTGTGACTTACTCAGTTTTCCTAACTTCACAGATATTTTTCAAAAGCTATCAGCTGTTAAAGATCAAAGAGAATGGATTATAGCTAGTGGAGCACATAAAGTAAGTGATCTATGTCTGCTTTTAAAGGGCTGTTTTGTTGTTCAAAGATTATTTTTAAAATATAGCAGAATTACCTCACATGTGAAAGTCATTGTACTTTTAAATTTATGATTTGGTCTGAAAGTGATGAATAAATTAATTATTAAGTTGAAGTTGACTCTGGCCATCTCCACACTACCATGGCATAGTGCCATTGTTCCACTTTGAACATCCTGTGGAATCCTGGAGTTTGCAGTTTCGGGAGGGGCCTTTAGAATTCTCAGCCAGATTGCTCTTTGGTTTCCATAAACAACATATCCCAGAATTCCCCAGGATGTTGAAAGTGGGATAATAGCATTATAACAGTGTAGTGTGGAAATGGCCTAAGATTATGCACTTTATGTGATCCTTGAAACACAAAATGATTTGTTCGTTTTACTAAGCTTCTTGAGTTGGTCTGCATACTGAGTTGTTAGTAAGTTGTGAGCAAAGCAATGGAAGTAAACTCACTAAAAATAATTTCTGAAAAAATGAATGATCACAGAGAATAATCACTGAATGATCACAGAGAATATACTGGACTGCAGCAATTTCAAAGCATAACTTTCTGGAACTGTAGTTCAAAAAATGGTAGTTCCAGGAAAAAAAATGGCTAACGTGGAAGCAACAGTTATATAGAATCACTACAAGCTAAGGTTTGGATCATAGTGATCACCATCATAGTAACATGGGATCATCCACAGGTGTTACCATTGGGAATATATAACTTCCACTTGTGCAGTGAGATTCAAGATGCCTCAGTTCATGAGTGGCAAAAATGTTAAACCATCAGGATTAACAGTTTGACACCAGATCCAAGCCAAATTCTCTGAGGAAGCATTTTAGAGGCTTGCAAGAGTTAAGTTTAAGCCATACTGATGCATCGGTGGGTGGGAAGCAGTTTCTGCCATTTTTTATAATGTTTTTTCCAGACTGGTTTGTTTTCAAGAATCACATGAGTCTGGCTGGTTGTGTAGTTCCTATTTATTGTGGTTGAGCTGGAAGAATAGACAATACTTAGGTGGAAAGAAGCTGCACACTTAACCGCCCCAATGTTCTGTTGCTATGTAATCCCAGGGAAATGTAAACAGAAGTCAGAGGTGGCATGGAGGGTCCCACACTACTGTTGGTTAAGTGTGAACTGGACCTGTTGAGTGCGTATCTGTTCTATGAACTGTTTCATTGTTGCCTATTATTTGTGTGAGATAAGTTCTTGCTCCTGTTTTACTTACGTTATGTTACTAGGTATAGTAAGGGATGTGATTTTACATTTTTAAATGCCAAGGGTTGTTTTTTTTTGTGTGAGATCCTTTAGGAGTTTTGTTGACTTAGAAAATTGCAAGCAAGCAATTTTATTTGTATGCAAACATTCAGACTTTACAAACAAATACAGAATAAAGCAATTAGTTTTATCTTGATATTATTTAATGCAAAATGATGCTAAATTTTCCTTTTCTGTGTTTGTAATAGTTGCTAAACTGTAGCTTGCTTTTATCTTAATTAATTTAATAATTATTTTCTAGACTTTAATCAATTTACTTGGAGCTCAAGAAAGTAATGTACTACTAGGTGCACTGCTTGCTCTTACTAGCTTAGCTGAAAGGTAAGTTTCAGTATGATGATTTCTGATTTGTTTTTGATTGGGAAAAATGGGCAGTGTATTTAACAGGAGCACCAGGTTAATAATCAAATTATAATCTTATCATGAAAACACGAAGGTATATATTATGCTTAAATTTTTAATTCCATTCTGTCACCCATTGACACTTCTCCGGGTTTCACTGTTGGCACTAAAAGATGCACTTGTGGCATGGTTTCCCCAGTCATATGGCAAAACAGAGTACATGCTCACACTGAGACTGCTTAGAATGAATTCATATTTTGCTTATTGATAACTGTAATATGAAGCAACTGTTACTCCTCTCTTGTATCACAGATTTGATTATTCACAGGACACATACGTGTCTCCCCCCTCCGTTCTGCTCTTCCTGTTCCCTTGCCTTTTGCTCAACACAGAGAAGGAAGGCAAACACTCCCAGGCGAAAGGCAAGGGAATCAGAGGCGAGGCATGTATGCCTTCCTTCTCCCCTCCAGAGCTTTCTCCTCCTATTCTCTTGCATTTTGCCCAGTGCGAAGAAGGAAGTATTGCATGCCAGGGCAAAAGGCAAGAGAATCAGGGGGGAACCACAGTAAGCAATGGGAAAGGGAGTGCGGGGGGCATTATTTGCAGTTTTTCCACTTTCACAAGGGTTCTGCATCCTGAACTCTTGCAAAAGTGGATGGGCAAATCATCCTGAACTCTTGCAAAAGTGGATGGGCAAATCAAGGAGCATTTAATAAATGAATTATACCTCAGTTTCCATCACATGAGAGCTACGGAAAGCTTCGAAGTATGACCATACATCTTGTAGTAATGATCACTTGCTTTAATTCAAATTTAGATTTGTTTTACATACTACTTATATAAGTTTGAAATTAATGCAATTAGGCAACAAAGAAAATGACACCCTAGTTAATGCTGGGATTTCCTGTGCTGCCTTTCTTTCTATTCTGTACAGGTATCCCCTGCTTATTTGACTGGTTAAGGACCAGAGCACTGCTGGAAAAGTAGAAATTGTCAAAATGAGGAAGCAAATTAACTCAGCACTGTCTTTTTGTTCAGACTGGGTACACTCTGTACACGATCTGTAGAAAAGCTGGTGCCGAGTCAATTGAGAGGAAAAGCAGCCCTCAGTTCTTTGGCAGTCCACTCTTTTTATCCTTTTTAATTATAACCAGAACCCCATATAGTTGACATGTAATCAAAAGAGCAGACCACATGTTGAATATACCCAGTAATTGAAATGGGTTGAAAGTAGATCATCGGAAAGTGGGAAATTCTTGTGTGTGTTTCTTGTTCTTCATGAATTTTTCTTTAATTTCGAAAGGACATTCCAATGTAAACAAGCTGAACTAGAATTTATCGACAGATTTGTTGCTACCAGTTTGTCTTCCCAGTACCAGGACTTAATATGGATAAAGGTGTTTTTTTTCCCTTCAAAATAAAGCCTAGTACATCTGTTTACAGGTTAAATGAGATAACAGGTTTGAGTTAACAGCAACTGCTGCTGAAGTAAATAGTTCATTGTGCTGATCTACTATGTAAAAGTCAATATTTGTCTGTGAGTTTGTGCGTTTGTCTGCGTCAGGCAGGGAAAGACCTCGTACGATTTGCTGAGTGAGGCGAGAAGACCTCATAGGATTGGCTGGCTGTGAAAGTTCTATGGAATCCTGGGGTTGGCAGTTTAGGGAGGGGCCTTTAGAATTCTGAGTCAGAGAGCTCTTGGGCCTCAGGCTGGTTGCTATGGAGATGAGACCTACCATCAATAAGGATGCCAGAAAACATTTGGGAGGCATATGTGAGAAAAATTAAAGTGACATACACAACATAGCCCATTTCCACACTACATTGTCATAATGCTATTATTCCACTTTCAACATCGTATGGAATCCTGGGATTTGTAATTTAAGGAGGGGCATTTAAGAATACTCAGCCAGAGAGCTCTTTGACCTCAGTAAACTACAAACCCCAGAATTCCACAAGATGTTAAAAGTGGAATGATAGCACTATAACAGTGTAGTGTAGAAATGACCTTAGTTACAAGGTTTTCTCGCCTCACACAGTAGATTGTACGGGTTCCGTATGTGAGGAATCTTAAAGCTGAAATTCAAAACAAAAAATGCTTCCAGAAAAACGTAAAGATGTTGCACAAATTCAAATTCAAGGGGAAAAAAGCGCCAGTACATCAGCGTCACCAAGCAACACAGATTGGATTGGGGACTATGGGGAAAAATTACAGGTACTGGAATAGGCCAGTTGCTATGGAGATGAGGCCTAGCAACAAGGAGGAGAACAGTGTATTCCCTCAGGAACTCAACCTCTGAATGTTAAGAATTCTGAATACAGATTGGATTGGGGAATATGGGGGAAAGTTACAGGTACTGGAATAGGCTGGTTGCTGTGGACCCAAGGCCTAGCAGCAAGGAGGAGGACAGTGTACTCCCCCAGGAACCTACACTGTGTATGTAAATAACTCTGAATACAGACTGCATTGGGAAATATGGAGCAAAGTTACAGGAAATGGAGAAGACAATTTGGTGAATTCTCAATTATTAAAATAATAAAAAACCCAGGCAACACCGGGTGCATACACTAGTGTTTTATATATTTAACTATGTATAAAATACTGAAGCCTTTAGCACTTTAGTTTTCCTGGGACTGGATCTAAACCAAGTGAATTGTACTTAAGTTCCATTGAAATCTCAAGGCCTTTTGTTATTCCATGTTTACAGTTTCCATATGTCACAGATTCTGTGATGTTTCTACTTAACCCATGTAATTCCCTCTATGGAGAACTGAGTGTGTTCCTTTGCTGCTTTTTATGCCTTGATGCATGTTGGTAATGGAACGCTGAAATGTATACGTTATGAACAACCCCCAAGTTCATAGAATTGTTTCAGAATGTAGATTGGTAAAGACTTGAGGCATGGGGCAATATGTGTCTATATAATCCTGAAATTGAGTGCTTACCCAGTAAACAGGAAGGCCTTGGTTCCTGCATTATACCAGTTCTGTTGAATTTGTCCTGGATTTTTATAATCTCTGTGAAGCAATGCAAGGTACATCATTTAAAGTCTGGGCCTTACGAATTACTTAACAGTCTCTTGATAACCATGTTACAGGTTCACTATGTTTGAATGACAAGTTCATGTTTAGAACAGCTGTTGTAGGGTTATACAACGTATTTCTCCTGGCAGTTCACCAGGTACCAGGCCTGTCAGTTCAGGAAATAGTGTTAAAGTCATTTGTTTTGGCTTCTGTTTTGGGTCTGAGAGTAGTTGTTTTGTTAGCTGGCATTTGTTTGCTTCAGCTGAAGTTTAATTGAAACTTGCATCATTTTAATTATGTCAAATGTCAAAATCTTTATTGAATCAGTCTACAGACTATATCAATTTTAATTATGACATAGAGTAAATTACACATCTGTATGTGATATTAATTGTGTGATTTCAGGGAACATACATTCAGAGAAATGCTTTGGAAGCCTACACAGTCTCCAAAATTAATACACGTTATGTTTTCATTGTAGTCCTGTATGCCGAGAAAAAATAAGTGAGCTCAATGTTGTGGAGAATTTGCTGGTGATATTGCATGAATATGACTTGCTCTCAAAAAGGTAGAGTACTTCTCAGTTTACATTTTATGTGCAGAGAATTTCCAGATGCTTAGTCAGTGCTCACACCAACTGTTCAGCCATTCACCTTCTGTTTCTGAAACAGAAGATTCTTTTTCTCAAATGGAAACATACTTCAGAGATAAATCTATGTCTGAGTAGGGCATTTTAAGCATGCTGTGTGCACTTCTCAGGTATATCTGTTTCAGAGTCTAGCATTTTAATACAGCAATTTTTTTTAATGGAGACATAAACTGGTCTCTCACCAATGGTGCTACCTTTCTGCAGTGGTGGGCTTGCATGTTCCTGTGAGGCAAGAGGTTATGGTGACAGCAGCAGTGCTGCTGGTAGGTTCTCCCATGTCAGAAAGGCTTTTGCTGAGGAATCACACTGAATGTGCCAAACAGCTACTGGGCAGCAGCAATACTGGAGGAGTGACACTGGCAGAGGATCTCTCAGAGATAACGGCAGTGGCACCATAGCTAACGCATGCTAGTACTGCACAGAAGGAGATCCAATAAACCCCTTTTGAATGTCTTTTACTATGAAAACTCTGTGATAGGACAATCCAAAGTGAAACAAGTTGTAGATGACTTGATGGCAGTTAACAACAAGTGGCAGTGCAGGGGTAGCAGCAGATGCCACCTTTGTTAGGAGATAAAGCTGTCCTGCTAGCTCCCTAACTGCTTGGAAGCTTGGCAGGACAGTTTTATCTCCCAATAAAGATGGTTTTTCGCACTGCTTTCCTGTCATCACAATGCTTGTAGCCACTTTACTTCTGCTGGTAAACCTCCACCTTCTCCTATGTCAGTCTAATTATGCTAGGCTGATAAGATCTTCGCCATAAAATTTATGAGATTAAATTGTAATAGTTACACGGAATAAGTACTTGTGAAGTCAGAAGTTGAGAGTTTTTCAATAGATAAACCTCATATGCATCTAGGAACTATGGATTTATGAGAGAAATTTGTTTGGTTTTTATTTTAGCAAAAGCCAGCCTGCTTTGCATTTCCCACATCAATACATAAGCTGGAACACAATTATCCTTTAGCATTTATGCTTCTCTAAATTTTGCTGGGCAATTCCTCAGTCCCAGAAATGTGTACAAAATGCAGTCAGGAGAAATGCATATAGAATGTGGCATATATGTATACATTTCTTCAAATCTGTACATTGGGAGAAATTCATACGTTGGAGATATGGACAAAGATGCCTATATTAGAATGCATATGAAAATATATATGAATTTTGGATTGACCTTTTACTAAATATTTCACCTACCAAAATTGGCAGATTCATCTACCCTTCGTTACCTGGTCGGGATATTTCAGAGCCTTAAGCTTCTGTTGCCCAAATTATATTAGATAATTTGCCTCAAAGCTTATTTCTTGTTTCTTTTTTGCATGAAAAGTGATTGGACAATAATATAAATCATGTAAGAAAAAGTCAAGGACATATTAAGCCTTGCATGTAAAAGTAGTATGCTTTGGGAAGAGAAAATGCAGGTTCTTTTTTTAGTTTCTTTGATAGCTGAGCCCATATGAGATGTCATTATGGAGAAACATAGGAAACATCATTGACTACTGTAAGTGACAGCCCCTTTTTATACTCTAAGATATTTTTAGAGTCTTATGCAGAGATCTTTCTTAACGTGTGATATCAAATCCTTTGTGTACTGTAGGGACAGTAGGTTGAGCTCTGCAAGGATCATTTGTCTTTATGAGAATAAGTCTATAGGAGGCTCAGACTCTTAACCTCCTCCCTCCCTCCTCTTTATACATGAAAAGAAATAAAAAGCTTTTGCATTTGAACTAATTACAGTTTCCCATAACAAACAAACCAGCAAAACCACTGTTTGTTAGAACAGTGGTTAGTAAAAAATAAAGCAGGATCAAACTGTGATGTGATGTCCTAGTTTGTCAATTAACTTTGGTCAGATGCAGAGTTTCTTCTGTATTAAGCTGTCCCAGGAAACTGTGGATTCTTCAGAAACACAAATTTATAAGAAAAAAAGATCATGCAGCCACAAGATTTGTGTAGTTTTATTTATTTATTTATTTCATTTGTATATGGACAAGTCATGCCTTTTCTGAATCAAGATCTTTTCTATTTTTCAAACTTCCAGGAATCCACACACACAAAATTTGTGGCTTATGAAACTGCCTAGTAAGCACACATCTGTGTGCTCTTATTCTCAAAATTTAGGTGCAAACCTTAATTTCTTGAATATGTTTTATCACTTGCATCCTTTGAAAATGAATAAAGAAAAAAAAGAAGTAGTGTTCTGAGGCAGTTTGCATTGCATCTGCATTTTATTACTTACTTCAGTATTTGAGTGAAAAATGCTGAACTGTAAATGTGTGTTCTCTTTTACTTATTCCTAGACTTAATCAGTGATGTAGACTCAAGTCGATTGACTCAGACTCAAGTCAAACTTAAGACTTGACTCAGACTTGATTTGGCAAGTCAACACTGACTCGACTCAACTTTTTAGTGACTGACTTGCTGCCCTTGGTTCAGTAACATAACACATTCATCCAAAAATCTTACAACTTACTGGTCACAAGACGATTGTCTCAAGCTCAAACTGTGGGCGCATTTCTGAGGGAACAGCAAAAGGCAATGGGCTTGAGGTGGGCTTGAGGTCTGCTCAACAGCATGTCACCACTACATGTAGGGGGAGCTTTCTAAAACTTCTCCTGAGAGCAGAAGGCAAGACTTATGCCCTGAGTGCAAAAAGCGTATCTCAAATATGTTAGGGAATGGTCTTGAGGAGGAAGGATCCTTGCTTCTACAGCAGTTGAAGCTTCAGTAATGGAGGAATAAGAAGGATTCTCTTCCTCTCTTCTGAAAAAGCCTCCAGCTTTGCAAATGGGAAGTAAGAAGGATCCTATTCCTCACTTCCACACCTGCAAATGACAAAATCTCAAAAGTAGAGGGCTGACTCTACTTAAAAACTGACTTAATTTGACTCTGTCCAGAAATTCCGGAATACAGGTTGAGGTATAAAGTTGGCTCCCAGACTTAAGACTTGACTCAAGACTTGACTTGAAAGTATCTTGCAAGGACTTGAGACTCAACTTGAGACTTGAAGGTAAAGACTTGAGACTTGATTTGAGACTTGGAGTAAAAGACTTAAATACATCGCTGGACTTAATGCATTTGACTAATAAAAGAAGTATAATAGGCAGCTGTAGAATGTGTAATGCTAAGTAATATATTCATAATTATTTTTGTCTGAGTGAGGAATAATGTGGTATTTGTAGTAACTGGGTGAAGAAGAAAATTGACAAGTCATGCTGTGTACGTGACTTAAACATATCTGCCCTATAACTTGCTTCTAGGTGTTACAGTGGATATATGCAGAGATATCTGTCTGAATGATTTAGTAAGGAAAGTTAAATTGTTTACAGAGTTTAATTGTTCATCAAAATCTCTTGGTTTTCTTGTAGGCTGACAGCAGAGTTGCTCCGCCTACTCTGTGCAGAATCCCAAGTCAAAGAGCAAGTCAAAATATGTGAAGGTGTCCCCATCCTCCTCAGTCTGCTCCATTCAGATCACATAAAACTACTGTGGAGTGTAGTTTGGATTCTAGTCCAGATTTGTGAAGATCCTGATACTAGCGTTGAAATCCGTATTTGGGGTGGTATTAAGCAACTGCTTCATATTTTACAAGGGTAAGTTTTTTACAGTTGTAAGTAATGGGAACACCTACCAGTTTGTTTCATATTTCTAAAAAATGAGCTCCATAGATCTACTTCAGTGACAGATGTATTTCTAAAAATAACATTCATTCTCAAAGCAATCTATCGACCCAACATCTTGTGAAAATTGATAGCTATTAAGGCAGAAGACTGACTTCCAGTAATAAGGTTTTATTGTAACATTTTGTCAGTATTTTAAGTCATAAGAGTGTAAGGTATCACTTGTGAAGTCTGTATTCTACCTGTTCCTAAATAGAAAATAGATCAGTACCATGGCAGTGACAGTGTGGCTTAAAACAGCAGAGTGGGTGGGATTCATACTAATTAGATTGCAGTTCAATGCAAACTTAGTGGGAAGAAGTGCCACTGAATCAGTATGTCTTATGTGTGAACTCAGTGCCTCTTATTTCTTAAAAGAAATACATAAGATTATGCTGTTTTCTGCTCTTAGTTTCATTTTAAATTCATGTGACTTATATTATATCATTTCTGATAACTTCAGCAGGCATAGTGTGCAGCTAACATAGCCAGGAATATAACCCAATAAGCCCTGATTTTGCATGGAGTTGAATAGCCTGTAATTGTAATCCCCTTGACTAGAGCTACATGCATCCTTCCATTCATTTGGAAATTCTGTTCCTCAGAAGCTTGAACTACACATTTGGTGTGTCTGTTCTTATTTATAGTACTTTCTGTCTCATCTAATTTCAACCAAATATTAGAAAATGTACAAGGCAAAGGTCAGGATCTAATAGTATTCTTCTTCTTCATAGTCTCTGTGACTCCCACATATGGATTGTCTGCGCCTGCACAGTGCAAACTACGGAAACTTCTAGAGCTTAGGCCTAGCATTTTGGCAGGAACTCTGCCCTCTTCCCCAGTTGCTTTTAGTTCCCTTTCTTCCACTGTGTCTGCTGGCTACCAGAGCTTCTACGGAGCATCCTTACTGATCTCCATCTGATACCAACTTTCTGGCTTCGTCTGACTTCATCTTGACTCCTGATCCAGCTCTTATATATGGCATCGACAACATTCTTCAAATGCTGTAACCTTCGTAACATGAAGATCTTGGGCTGCAGTGGATACTCTAAGTGCCTTGTCTGTCTCAGTGAGACTCACAGTGTGGGAGCCTGTGCTCATTGCCAGGGCTTTCACCCCGTGAGACTAGACATCGGATTCTCCTTTATGAGCAAGCCTTGAAGCCCCTGACGACTCCATCAGCATCGGCAACCTCGGCCTCTACAAACCCAACGGACAAGTCCATGTCGCAGGGAACATCCATGATGCATCTCTTGACATGGGCATCCCAACAACCACCATCAAAAACTACATCTTGGAGTTCATCAAAGAAGTCTCAGGGCTTGAAACATCCCTCTTGCAAATCGAAGCCCTTGATCTTGAGGCCATTGGAAGTGAATCAGCCGACACCGGGCCACTCCTTGGACAAGGAGCTGGCTAGATCTCAGAAAAGGAAAGAGAGAGATGAATCCATTTCCCAACCACTGATTGAACCTCTCACCGTGGTGACCATCTCGGAGATGAATGCTCCGCCACCTGGGTAATCACCGCAACAGTGATCACCCCTCAGAGCAGCCACGCTCGAGTCCCAAGCCCGCTCTCACTTGCAATCAATGCACTCTCAGCTGTCAGAAGGAGAGATTGTTGAGCATAGTCCAGCCTGAGAACTTCTCAGAGTTCTGGGAGATGACACCCAAGTGGAGCTAATACCAGCCCGGGAGGATTCACCAGGGATCCGGCTGCCTCCACCACCTGCACGTGGGACCTCCCTTGGCACAATGACTCCAACCCGTCACCCCCATTCCTCCCGTTTCTCAATTTCTGCTACCTGGGCAAATGCCATCCCCGCAGCTCTTGGAGGCATTGATCTCAATACTATCAGTATCGAAGACATACCTACTGGGACGCGTCTCGATCTCCTCACCGTCAGGCTTACATCTACTATTCTCTCTCTGGTTCCTCTTCTCGGAGAAAGAGTACATTCCTCAATATTGATGCAGATACCAGGAACGCTATGAAGAGGTGGCCCCTTGACACCAGCACAGATCCCCAACACCACCCTTGAGACATAGGTCCTTACCGCCCCTGAAGTGCCCTTGCCCTCAGACGACGGATGAGGCACCTGTTCAACAACTGCTGTCTACATTCCCCCAGCACCCAACCACAGGGATGCAACCCACCATCAGAGCACAGGAGGGATCTCAAGCAGGAACACCGTGTACACCTCTTTGCCGGTCATTATCTAGATCTTCCTCTACATCCACAGACACCACAGCTCAGGGAAGATAAGCCTCCAGAGACTGCTGTCTCACAAGGAGAACTGATCTCGCACTTGAGCGACGTCAGTGCATTCTCTGATCTGGTCTCGAGAATGGCAAAGAACTTGAATTTTACCACAGAAGCGTCTAAAGAAATAATAGAAGATCCAGTGTACCACCAGCCTCAGCAACAAGCACCAATGGTCTCAGCCATTCCACTTCTCCCGTACCTCCTGCATGTCTTCAAAAAGCCTTGGTCGGCACCCTCCTCCACTCCAGCCACTACAAAGAGACTGCAGTTGCTCTATAAGGTGATTGATAATGATGAGTCCTGGCTACAGAGCCATCCCAAAGCCAACTCGATCATTGTCGATGCGGCGGAGGCCAAAACCTCCCAAACACTGCACACTGTCCCTCCTGACAAGGAAGAGAAAAAGTTGGATGTGGTTGGCTGTAAAAATTGCCAATGCAGCCCTGATCTTCAGGATGGCTAACTATTTAGCCTGGATGTCTGCATATGACCAATGGCTGTGGGACAAGACCAGAGTTTTTGTCATCATTCTCCCAGATGAAGAACGTCATATGGCTGACACATTTCTGACTGAGGCTTGATGGCTCACCGACCAACAAATAACGACAATGAGGCATATGGTGGACTATGCTTCCAAAGCCTTTGCCTCTGTGGTATCGCTTCGTCGCCACTTGTGGCTCTGATCCTCTAGGCTCTCCCATCCCTCACAAGCCCTGGTTGAGGACCTCCCATTTGATTCAGCTGGGCTGTTCAACAGCAGCACCGATGAGAAATTGGAGCACACTCCTAAAATGCACTTCTCTGTCAAAAAAATATGGGATGCAATCGCATCATCGGACCCCATGACATCGTTACCGTCGGTACCGATCTTTGACTCACTGTGCCTACAGCCTGTACTTACTGCAACGTACCTCTCAGCCAACACCACTGGGACAGTCCTTTTGATGCCTACCACCATGTCCTTCCGTAAGAAGTCCGATCTCACCAAGCAAAGGGTTTGACGGTGTAGGGGACAATCCCGAGATGCCAGATACCGCTACTTCGGACTCATCCAAATCCACTGACGCTACAGGCACCATAGTTACTTTGCCTTCTTCACTGATGCTGGGTGAAACCTCCGACCCTTTCTTCAGATCCATACTCCAGGAGCACCTTGATGTCTGGACTACCATCACGACAGACTCTTGGGTCCTTGACATCATGGCAAGAGGGTATGTGATTGAGTTCACTTTAATACCTCGAGTCAGTTGCATCCGTGTGTCACCTCCATCGACCCCTCTCTTGGAAGAAATCCTGACACTTCGACAGAAAGGTGCCATAGAACCAGTACCCTTTTCTGCCCTCAGAATGAGCTTCTCGTTGAGGTCCTTCCTGGTCTCCTAGAAAGGGGGATGGAAAACGACCCATGCTGGACCTTTGGGGTGTGAACAAATACTTCAGGCCTCGCAAATTCTGGATGATGCCCGTAAAGTACATCCTTCCCTTCTCCACTGGGGAGATTGGTTCGCCACTCTGGACTTAAACGACGCTTATTTTCATACCGCTATCTATCCGGAATACAAGAGGTCCCTCGCCTTCACCATGAGCAGAAGGGCATTCAGGTTTTGGGTGATCCTTTTTGGCTTGAACACAGCCCTAAGGGTGTTCACAAAATGCATGTCATTGGTGGTGGCAGCTCTCTGGAAGCACAGGATTGTCCTGTTTCTCTACATAGATGACTGGCTAATCATCTCCCACTGCAGATTACATCTCCTTCGGGATATAGACACGACACTCTGTCTTCTCAGAATACTAGGCCTCATGATCAACCTGGCGAAATCCCATTTCAAGCCTGTTCAACGCATACAGTTCATAGAGGCTGCTCTAGATTCAGCACACAAACTTGTCTTTCCACCAACAGATGGGGTCCTCTGTCTGTCCAAACTGATATTGACATTACAGAGGAATTGACGGACACGCGCCCGCTCAGTCCAGGTGCTTCTGGGCCTTATGGCATCAACAGCAGTGGTCATCCCTTTCTCCAGACTTCACATGAGACCACTTCAAAGTTGGTTCCTAGCTGTCTTTGACCCTGTAGTCAGTGACCCATACCGGCTTCTCTCAGTACTGAGACATATTCTCTGATCCCTCAACTGGTGGAAGGAAAGGAGGAACGTGTTGGCAGGCATGCCTTTTCACCTTCTGGACCCCACAATCTTGATCACAACCGATGCGTCCCTGATCGGATGGGGCGCACACACTCGACATCTCACAGTATGGGATCACGGTCGAGATCGGTACAGACACTCCACATCAATGTCCTGGAACTTTCGGCAGTCACCAAGGCACTCAGGGCTTTCGAGGACATGGTCTTGGGACAGACAGTTCAGTTCCTGACGGACAATACCACAGTCGCGTACTATATCAACAAGCAAAGGGATACGTGATTGAAGGCCCTCTTGGATCTGACACTCGAACTGTGGACTTGGTGTCTTTCTTGCTGAATCTACCTAGTGGCTCTCCACTTGCCAGTAATCCAAAACACGATGGTGGACCAGGTCAGCCAAATGCTGATGATCTCCCATGAATGGAGACTCAACGAGTTGGTTCTCAAGGAAGTCTTCGCAGCATGGATGACCCCAAGCATTAATCTGTTTGCCTCAATTAGCAACACTCATCTCCCCTTCTTCTGTTTGAGACGAGGAGAGGGAATAGGCTCCCTGGGAGATGTGTTCCTCTTCAGTTGGTTCAGTCCAGTTCTCTACATTTTTCCTCCAATTCCATTGATCACAAAAGTACTGGAGTACTGGAGCATCGGCTATCCTCGTCACCTGATGGTGGCCGCGCCAGCCCTGGTTTGCCGCACTGCTGATACTGTCAAGGTCTCGGTACTGGAGGCTTCCGCCCATACCAGACCTCTTGACCTTGGACAACGGTTCAGTGCGTCACCCAGATGTATTCCACCTGTAGTTGACAGCATGGAACCTTCTCCGTTGACTTCTCTATGTCCTACTGTGCGTCGCTTTATCAAGGTAGCACACAAACCATCGACAGTTCGAGCCTATTCTTACAAGTTCTTGAGGTTTGAAGAGTTCCTATGGCATCGACCACTCAAGATTAACTGCTTTGATACAGTGCATGCCCTGGAGTTTTCCTCTTCGTTGGCAGAGCAAGGTCTCTCCCTTTCATCAGTCAAATGCTATTTGTTAGTGATATCTTTCTACTGACCCTCTTGTTTCAGAGATCCCTTGCTGCGGGCCTTCCTCAAGGGCTACAAGCATCTTCATCCTCCAGTGACTCTGCTGGTCCCAGTGTGGTACCTTTCTCGACTTTCGAAATGACCCTTTGAGCCCATGGCTACCTGTGACCTTTGTTTATTATCTTGGAAAACGGCTTTCTTGGTTGCCATTTCTTCTGCACAAAGAGTGAGTGAACTTTGTGCTTTGAAAGTTGATAAGCCATATACTCACTTTTGCCAAAACGAGGTGGTTCTATGAACAGACTACACCTTTTTAGCCAAAGGTGGTTTCAACGTTCCACCTTAACCAGGATATTGTTCTCCCTGCGTTCTTCCAGAACCCAACTCTGGACTTAGAATGCTCCCTGCATGCCTTAGCTGTTCTCAGGGCTCTGGCATTTTACACACAGCGCACTGCTGAGTTTCAAAAGTCCCAGAGACTCTTCCTTTTTTCACTCCTCCAGGTGGAATGGGTTCCCAGTCTCATCACAAAGACTGTCCAAATGGATAGCATTGGCTATCCGGCTGGCATATGAACTAGCGGGGACTGCTTCTCCTGCCCAGATCAGGAGCCATGCAACCAGAGCCCTTTCTGCCTCTGTGGCCTTCGTTAAGGGTGTGCCATTGCAGGACATTTGTAAGGTGGCCATTTGGTCACAAACTTTGTGTCCCGCTACAGGGTGGATCAGCATTTGGCTGCTGACACTGCTTTTGGGAGGGCTATATTATTTTCTGCCGTCCATTGATGTGGTCTGTAGTATGCCTTTTTATGGTTCTTGTTGTTTACATGCTTTACTGACCTTTCTGTGTATTTCTTATTATATTTTTGAATTCTGCACCTTGCTTAGCATTTTTTTTGGTGAACCTTGTCACTTGGTACTGTGGGGACCACTGCATATGGCACTCCCTCCTCCTGGTTCAGCTTGCTAGTCTCCCATATATGGGAGTCACAGAGACCACGAAGGACAGGTTGCCTACCTGTAACTGGAGTTCTTCGAGTGGTCATCTGTGACTCACACAATCCTGCCTGTCCTCCCCTCTGGTGGTGCCATGTTCCGGCTGCCAAGCGCGTGGTGGCGGTCAAGAAACTAATGGGAACCGCGCCAAGGCCAGTATCTAGCCTCAGGGGAAAGGGGCGGAGTTCCCACTAAAATGCCAGGCCTAAGCTCTAGAAGTTTTCATAGTTTGCATTGCACAGTCATCAATAACCTATGTGTGTGAGTCACAGATAACCACTCGAAGAACTCCAGTTACAGGTAGGCAATGTGTCCTTCCACTGCATGCTGGTCCGTCTGTTAGAGTTAGCGGCAATCCTCCCCAAATTCCTCAGAGCCTCTAGTTCACCTTAAAAATCTGCTCTGGAGGTCTAAGAAGCCCTCTGAAGCAAGTGTTTAGAATGAATGTGAAGCGATAGGATGAGGGCATGAACATCTCAATTCTATTGGCACTGGGATCTTGACATACACTGTTGACATATACTCTTGACATATATTCATCAAAGTATGTAGAAAGTTCTTTTTTTTTTAAGGGAGATTATAATGGAATGCACAATTGAATATGCTTCCTAATGCTAAGTCTAATGCTGAAGTGGTGACTTTTTAAAATAGTTGTAAATGGTAAATATATTAGAATGTGTTACCTTTTATAAATAACTTCTTGCAAATTTATTTTTATGATATATGGATATGTAAGTCTACCCTTACCATATTGCTTTCTTCAGACCAAACAGGCTGACCACAGATATAGTCTTCCCTTTCAAGATTTTGTAATCAGTTCTTGTTCTTTGTCCTGGGTTTGACTATTCTTTACTTTAAAACAGAAACTTTTCATAACCATGAATTTTTCATGCGTGTCTTCCAACACTAATTAAGATATGACTAGATATTTTATTGATGTTATGTTTTATAGTGTTCTTTAACTATTACTCTGAACTGGCAAGCTTATTTTTTACTATCACACTTTAGGATGTATAGAACATTTGTGCTCTTAATTTAGAAGTAATCAGCTTTCATTTGCCAAATGGCTAACAGAGATATCCAAAATTTTGACTGCATTATGTTTTTATTTTTTCAGAGAGCGAAGTCTGTTTTCAGATCGTTCTTCCATTGGAAGTTTATCTAGCGCAAATGCAGCAGGGAGAATCCAACAACTTCAATTCTCAGAAGATTTAAGCCCTCATGAGATACAGGAAAATATGTTTTCTCTTCAAGCTGGTACATCAGTTATAAACTGCTCTATTAAGATTTGCACAGAGGGCAATATTCTCTGTCTAAACATTGTTCATTTAATTTCCGAAAATATAATTTCTTCAATCAGTGTGGTAGGGTATACTATAGATGTATAGATTTGCTCTCTCTGGGGCTGTCTTTGTTGTGTGAGAAGGAAAAGAGAAAGTAAGAGAAAGAACAGAGTGGCTTACCTTCAGTGAAATGAATGTTATGTTGAGCAGACTGAATACTAATGAGTCGTTTTTAGTTGGGCTTTCAAACTGCACCTCCTCCTTATGTCTGATTATGGTAAGAGTTAATCTGTGAAATAGGTGTTTTCTGGCTCACCATGCCAGCTATGGTACTTAGCTCTATTTATTTATGAATGAGGGTTCTTTCTGTATCAGTCACTGTAACAGCATCCACAGCACTCTCTAAAAATTCCCATGGGCACCAAAAGGTGGTATCATGGATCCTCAGGCTAGAGGAGAGCACAATTGACGCTATTTGTTCATAGTGAATTTACTTATAGTGAATTGTATAATTTCTTTTTTTAAAAAAAGTTGACTCCTGCCTAGTCAATTGGCATATGGGGATTAACCCATTTGTGGTTGGCTTGCTCTTCTTGCCATCCCAAAATGACTATTCATGTTAAATTGCAACCTCTCATTTATTGAAGTAGATGTGTTCCTGAGCGTTACTTCTTTAACAGAAGATTTAGTACCAGAGGTGGAAGGAACATGGAAAAAATAGTGATAGGGCCCTGCACCATGAAAAAGAAGAGCGGATCAGTGTGTTTCAGGAAACATTTTATGTAAAACTAACAATAGACACATGTGAAATCAGATCAAGTAGGTTTTGTGTAAGTATCCTTTTTTTTAATGATTTCCATTCTGATGGCTAAACTTACTGATCAGTGCCTTTTTTAACCTGCTGAGCATAGCTTGTGAGACAAACTTTGGCTGTTCATGCATACTCAGTAAGGGAATCTGAAGATATCTACTGTAACCTTACACTGAAAGTCTGTGTTTCTCTAGACCTCCTCCACCATTTTGCTGATGCCAGTGGACAAAGAACAGGTAGACAGAGGACAGGTAGACAGAGGACAAAGATGCAAAAGGAGGCTGGGTTTGCATGAAAAGACTTCGTAAAAATGAGGATTTTTTTCCCTAGAGGCTTTGTTAAATGAGATGTACTTGTATTTTGTAGACCTTGGCCTAAATCCAATTTCTAGTCCCAAATACAATAGATCCATTGAATCAATTTGAATTTAGTAAGTCTAGTTGATTCAATGAGTCAGCTTTAGTGGGATCTAGCAATTGAATTTAAGCTAATGCATAAATGTAGCAGACACTGTACCATCTGTAATTCTTTATGAGAATAACTGAGATGTACATTTGTGACAATTTATTCTAGTTTGTTGTGCCGCAATTACTGAACTGGTTCTTAATGATACCAATGCTCACGAGGTAGTTCAGGTAAGAAATCTTTTTATACCCTTGATGGTATCTTTCTGTATTTCCCTTTCTATCATTTTGTCATACATGCTTGTTAAGCTAAGGACACAAAATGTTTCTTTGAACACAGAGATACTGCTCTGCTCGTGTTCAGAAGGAGAATAATTGTGAAGCTAAAGGCAACGTTGTTCTGATTGGAAAAGACTGAAGAACAAGCTTTTTTGATTGAATTTTGATTTTCAAAAACAGAATATTACTTTAAGATATTTCAGAAAAGAGAAGATACTTTAAAGTGGGGTGGGCAACTGTCAAGGATGGTAGGGGGGCAATTGTCCCCTAAGAGGACTTTGGAGAGCCACATCTCTTACTACACACAAGATCTGATAGATTGTCTTAATTTAGTTTCAGAGAATTTAGAACTATTTTTAAAAATTTGTAAGTAGTTATTTAATATTTGATTTTTCTTTGTTTGCTTTAATGTGTGTTTTCTCAGGAGAATGGAGTCTATACAATAGCAAAGCTGATTTTACCTAACAAACAAAGAAGTGTAGCAAAAGCTAATTTATTACAGGTAATTATTTTTAATTTATTTACAGGCTTTTTTCTCCTGAAAACACTTCTATCATTTGAAAGACAAACATGATGGGTTATTGTATATTCCTTTACCCTAAAGAGGCCTCTATTATTAAAGTTCTGTAGAAAAACCAAGAGACTAAAATACTAAGGTACACCACATCAATAGGATCTTATCCCATAAAATTGTCTACCAAAGTAACCAAAATCTTTTTTGTGGCTTATCACATTCTGCTGTAATGACTGAGACTTCTTAAAACATTTGGAGTTTGAGGTAGAAAATAAAAGGAACTAGAAATATTGAGAAGCAAGATAGATGAATGCAGGATACATGAGAAAGGTGAGGAACTGTGTGTGGCATTTTACTCTGCTCCCGGATTCCTGACCCCTGATAGGCATACTTCCATAAGATTCTGAGATTTCTCATAACAGTGCTGCAAGTTTTCAAAGTTTTCAGTGCAACCCTAGGCCCTTACGGTTAAGCATGATTTAACTCCAGTCAAAAGCAGTTGAAGTTACTTGTGGTGAACTTAATTCTGACTGAACAGAATAGAATATTAATTAGTTTGAACTAATTTTGGTTTCATTGGTCTAAGTGGGACTTACTAATGATCATCTTTAGCTGGATCAAAATTTTAAATTATTTCAAAATGGGACTAAATAATTGAAATGAAAGAAAATGGAAATAAATTGAGTTTAACATTTAAGTTGTTTGGTACTGGATTCTGCAGCATTATGGACAGGCAGTGATATAAAGTTCTATTTAGTTCAATAAATTTCCTAGGAAACCATCATATATATTATTTTAATTATGAATTATCACCACTCAGAGTAGAAATTATGTGGAGCAGCACATATAATTGCTTCTCTAAACATGGATCCTGTTTTGACACGCAATTTTGTACTTTACTGGAGTGTAACAAAGTAAAACAAATAATTTATCATTAAAGTGTTCTGAATTTTACTTCAAATCCATCTGTTTTTTGAAGTGCTCTGATCTTGCCAACATTTTAAAGGGGCTTTTCTCAGCCATTTTTATAATGCTTGCTTAAGCACAGATTTTAAATGTGAGGAGGGAAAGATAGCAGTTTTTACCATCATGCACTAAATTAAAACTTGTTTTTCTGACCTAGCGCTAAAACATTTCTATTCCATTACTTTTGAAAAGACATCAGGCTTTCAGACCTCTTGCCTTGACTGTCGTCTGCAGCTTAATTAGTATGCTACTGGCATAAGCATCTAGACAAAGGAAACCAAATGTGGTTTGCATGGAATTATCTATAATGTATGCACTTTCTTTACTCCAGTGTTATGCCTTCAGAGCCCTGAGATTTCTTTTTAGTATGGAAAGGAACAGGCATCTCTTCAAAAGGTATGCAGATGAACCAGTAAGACAGATGATACTCTAAAAATGTTCACCTGAGTTACAACAAAAAGCCCACAGGTTAATACGTAGGATTAGGCTTAAGCCTTAGTTATATTCACTTATTTTTAGCTGGAAGAATGGAAGAGGAGATGGAATGACAAATGATGGCACTGTTGTCTCTAGGTGTCTCTGGAAAGAAAGTGTAACTGCATTTTAGAACCAGTTTCAATGACCAACTGCTAGTGGAGATCTCTAGAGATGTCTAACACCTCCAGATTAGGGCTGAAACATCTTACTTATTTTTGCATGTATATTTTTTTAAGGATTTGTATCTTGACAAATTCTGACCCAATGACAACAAAATAGCTAAAAACTGATTTGGAGTAGAAGAAAGCTGTGTTTATCAAAGAAATCAGAAGGGACTGAAGTGTTTCCAGAAGGTGTTCGATAACTTGCAGTGTCTTGTGGTCCTCAGAATGAGGAGCCTATGTAGCATTGATTTGAGTAGTAGAATCTTTACAGAGAAGGATCATTGCAGTCCAGAAATCAGTGTTCTGTCTCAGTGCCCTGATTGAATAGTGCCAATAAGATACCAAAAGAATTTAGTAGCAAGAATATCCTGCAGTTGTAAGGAAGATGCATGCTGTTTCGTGTCTGTGTCCATCTATCCATTCATCCATCTTGTTAATGCAGTGTTAAGCATGTTCATAATTTTAATGCGGAAAGACTGTCTGATCCGATAATCAAAATTTTTGACACACTGCAGTAAATTAGTACTTTTAAAAAAAAAATTTAAATTTGTTCTATGAGATGGATGTAAGATGGACATTCTTCATGTAATCAGGGCTTTTATGCTGAGCAGCTTTCAAATACTATGGCCCCAGCATCTGCCATCAACCACATGTAGAATCGCAGAGTTGGAAAGGAACAGAAGGGCTATCAAGTCCAACCCCCTGCTTTGCAGGAATACAGAAGCAAAGTATTCCCAACATGTAAATGTTTTCTTTAATGACATAACATAAAAATAAGCCTATAGAGGCAAGTTTCTATTTCTTGTTCCATACATATTCATTGAACTCTTTTAGGGGAGCAGCATAAGTGAAATTAGAACTCTGACTAAAATATTGATGTGTGTGATGTGTATGCGTGTAGAAACATCATTTCCAATGGGTTAGCAATTGGATCCAAGGCCATCTTTGTGGTCGCGTGAAATGAATGATAACCAACAATGAAAAACTTCAATATTAATGAATTCTACCCAAAGCATTGAACTAATCAAATTTGGTTTGGTCACACACTCAGCCATTTTATATTTACTTATACTTTCTAAGCCTGGAATAGAATATTGTGAGGTTCAAAAGACTGGGCAACTATTGGTGATTGGAAGACTTAATTGCCCCCCCAAAAGATCTCGGACAGCTAATCCCTATTGTACCTCCTGTAAAAAAAAAAATCCCCAAATGCCTTCTAGCGGTCAGAGAGGCATTGTTATCAAATGTTGTGTTTTTTTATAACAGGATGTTATCTGGAAGTCATATCCTGTTCAGATCCTATTTATTAAAAAAAAAACTCTCTTACATCTGAAATGTTGTGGGGGAGGTATAAAAAATGGCAACATTTCTTCACATGCCCCATAGAGGGCATTTGGAGACAAAAAATGTGAAAATAGTTGAACCCAGGTATCCCTTGGGCATATTGCTGGCTGCACTTTACTCACACTGATCTAAACACAGCCACACACAGACAAAACCACACCTGATTGGGATTTTTGTTTTGTTTTGCTGACATAGTAAGAGAGCCAGCATTGTATAGTTGTTTGGGTGTTGGACTAGAACTCTGAAGATCAGAGTTTACATCCCTGCTCAGCTATGGAAAGCCATTGTATGACCTTAGGCAAGTCACACTCTGTTAGCCACAGAGGAAGGTAATGGCAAACTTCTTGTGATCAAATCTTGCCAAGCAAGCCCCATGATAGATTTACCTTAGGGTCTGCATTTGAAACACACAAAAACAAAGTCATTAATTAATATTAAATTTATATCTAACAGTAGGAATTCCAAAAGTTTTGAAGAAAAAGATTTAAAGAGTGGACCTAATCAATTTATCTTTCGCTAAAGATAGTTTAATAGATTGGTGAAGTGTATATAATCTTTTCTTAACACTGTTGTGCCCTAAGAAAATTGGTCAGACATGAAGAATTTATTAAATAAAGTAAAAGTAGGTATTTTTCCCAATATGGAGATCATAATTGGGTATGCAAAGTGTGCAAATTTACATTTTTGTAGACTCTTCCCTACAGATCTGTTTGAGAGCTTCATTGACATTGGGCATTATGTTCGTGAGATCAGTGCTTATGAAAAGCTGGTATTTAAGCTAAATGCATTGCTGGTAAGTACCAAATACTTACGGTGTTCCCACCTCACCCCCAGGAGTAATTCATCTGGTTAGACTTTAGAGATTAGTGTCTGCTAAAATAATCTGATTTCAGAATGTCAATTTCAATAAAAAGATCTTTTTTCTCCTTTCTTCTTGAAAAATTGTTTGGGCTTCAAAGTTTTCTATGGATAGGGAAGGGCAAACTGTAGGACAGTTAAGAGCAAGCAGGCTTCTTTCCATGTGCTCTTACTGCATAAACTAAAGATGTTAACAAAATATGAATTACAAAATATTTCTTGGTTGATTCAAATGGCTGAGAAGGGAAATAAGGAGAAGGTAGTATGTAAGTGCCGGCTCTGTTAGGACTTGTGTAAGTCAGAACCTGTTAGCAATGTTTGTGGGAAATATGATCAAAAATAAGGAACATGTTGCCACATGTGGCAGATCTGTAAGAAAGCCAAGAAGTTTTGGGTGATGATATATAACCTAATGGAAAACACCTTAAAGGTGAAGATTCAGCTCAAACCTGAACTTTTTTTGTTGGATCTGACTGATGAACAGATTCATAAGAAGTTAGGAAGAATTTTTTCACTACATGATCACAGCGGCGAGACTGCTGTATGCACAGACTGCTGTATGTGGCTGTTCCTTTGCATGAAGACTGGTTGTTGAAGATGCTGGATTTGGCAGAAGTGGATAAATTAACTATTTTAATTAAGGAATGGTCTTTGTTTAAATTTAAAAATGATTGAGATAAATTGATTGTATATCTAAGAGACTGTTGTGGGGGGGAGTCAGTTTGAAGGTTAAGCTTATCATTATTAAATACCAGGCAGTAGTATGATAATGATAGACACACTAGAAGAAGTATATCTTGTGGATTATCTTAGAACCAAAAGCTGGTGAGTTAGAAGTCACTTATATGTATTTTTGGTCCCTTTTTAGTTTAGCTGTAGTCTTGTTTAATTTAGTATTAGTACTGTTTTAGATATTAGAATTTCTCTGTTTACATACTGTTTGTCTTTTTAATTCCCTGTATGTCATTTGATATATTAAATACATGTTAATGAAAATATCTTTTAAAAAAGGGAACATGTTAGCAAAACATTACATCAGTTAAATAAAGCTTTTAACCTATTTTGTAACTAGGAGGATGAAGTCAAGCAAATTGCTGAAAATATTGAAAATATTAATCAGAACAAAGCACCTACAAAATACATAGGCAATTATGCAATTTTGGATCATCTTGGCAGTGGAGGTTTTGGAAGTGTTTACAAGGTAGAATTGCCTTTGATATGTGTTAAATGTCTCAGTGCGTTGATATTCCTATCCTCATCTTCATATGTATTGATTCTGCAAATTTGTTGCACTCATTTTTCTACTAATAAAATTGAGTTGTATGTTGTTTGAATCAAAGTGGCCCTATTAATAATTTCTTTTCTGTTCATTAAAAAAAAAGTAACAGTTCTTGAGAAACCTAAAGTAACAGAATGGTAATTCTGAAGTAATAGTGTGAGGCAGGAAGTTGCCAATTCAGATCACACCCCAGACCTGAACTCACCATATGCCTTTAGCAGGGCACAATTCCACTGTACCCCATTCCCTTACCCAAGTTTGTCATAAATGTTATCTTACAGGGCTGTTCAAAGAATTCCTGAGCTGGCAAATGTCAAGTATGTTAAATGACTTACAGCTCAACGTAATAAACTCTCAATAGTATTCTTTCAGCCACTGCTTGTATCTAGATTAGCCTTAAATAGTCTCCACTTTTGCATAGATCTGTTATGATATTATTTCATATATCTTTTGATGTAACAGTATTTTCATTGCACCATTGGCATTTAATAGCCATAGAGCAATTGATTTTAACAAACTAATAGTATTTATTTCCCTTCTGGTTTTGTCCACAGTTGTTCATATCTATGCTTGTTTTTCCATGTCAAAGGTTAGAAAACATAGTGGCCAAAACCTTCTAGCAATGAAAGAAATCAGTTTACACAATCCAGCGTTTGGAAAGGATAAAAAAGACAGAGACAGAAGTGTGAAGAACATTGTCTCTGAATTAACCATAATTAAAGAACAGGTAAGTCCTGAAGAGGAGGTGGAAATGTATTTCAGAGAAATGAGTGGAATTTTGCCCTAAATAAATGGGTTCAGGATTTTAGATATCAAAAAGCTGTATCACAATGATGCTTTTTTGTTTTGTTTTTTTTAAACTCCAGTCACAGCTGTAACTGTACATATTTTAAGAAGATTAAGGATTGTACTAAGTGTTATACAAATGGCTTTAGCTTCTTTGAAATGTTTGTTTTAAATACAATGATGAACATTGTTGGTGAAATAATTTACATGAAAGTTACCTACAACTTGTTCACTTCTGTTGTGGCTTCAATATGATGGCCATCGACAACCTGATTTTCAATGGCCCATCGTTGTAAATAGACGTGCTGAAACCATAGTTGTCTTCCTTATTTTCCAGTTCTCCTGGGCCCTGTTCTTGACACAGGAATAGAGGGGTCTGTCTTACATGGAGCCAAACCACTGGTCTAGTTAGGTCAGTATTGTCAATTCAAACTGGCAACAGTGGCTCTCGGGGTTTCACTAAAGAGTCTTCCTTTGCTCTGCCTAGAGAGCGTTTATATTCTCACATCGCTTTGCATCAATTTTTCTTTGGGCCAACTCTGCTTAGCTTCCAAAATAAGATGAGACTAGGAGCATTTAGAGTGGTGAGTTGTCTGGTTTTTGTCCATGACATCCATGTCACAGGCAGACAATGGCAGTTACTGTAGCTGCAGTGCTCTGATTCTCTTTTATAGCATTGGGCTGAATGGTAGGTGACTCAGCACCTGTGCCCATCTGTTACCTGCTGCCCATCCCTATCCATCTGTATAGAAAGTTTGTAGGGCACAACTGGGTGCTGGAGGACACCTTGCCCAGGGCCCTATCAAACTGGGCACTAGCCCTTGTTGAATTGAATAAATATTGATAATTTATCATATGTGGACCAAACAAGATAAAGTTGGAATCACTAGCATTTTCATGCATAGTTACACACTTAGATATAGTTGGTTTTATTGGATTTTAAGCATACCTTCAGCGATAGTGATATCTTACAGTCGTGCATGTTCATATTTGTAATGCCCTCAAGGACTTCACCATTCATTAGGAGGGAATGGGCTCTCAACATAGAAAAAAGGTCCACATGGTGATGACTGTTTCTTTGAAAAGAATGAGGAAAGCCACTCGTATATGTTATAGCTGTGCGTTAGGGTTTTCCTTAATGATCTAACATTATAACTACAGTTAATACATGTAAAGATTGAATGGGAAAATGATTCAAGTACTCAAATGTTATTATGTGCAGTTTTTGACTGTCACCTGATCTTAGTGTCCAACACAGTAATGTTATGCTGTGACTTGAGGAATCAAGAAGTAACAAGCCTCAGGAGAACAATGCAGTGAAAGCAAACTTGTTTTTCTGTCAACAGTTTCTCAGGTTTGAAATTCAATCAGAACAAGACACTTAGCCTGCGAGTAATATGGCTCTTTCTTTTAATACATCTATTGTGATAGAATTGCTTGAATGTATTTTTCAGTTGAGCTGGTTGGTTGGTTTGTTTGAAATTTTTTAAGTCATTGTGGAAAGAGTTGTAGCCTAAAGGAGCCACAGAACCGAAGGAGCTGTTCTATTATGCATGTCTTATCTTAATAATAATAAAAAAGCGATACTGCAGCCTGTGCAAATGGTAATTTATGTACTACTGCAATTACTTCAGGCTCCTATTTGCCTTTGTATAGGAGAGAGAAATATTTTGCAGTATACTTTATCTTCTCAGAGTATCAAGTTGCAAATAACAGCTTCAGGGAGACTTAACATAGGAACACAACACAGGAGATAGAATTAAACCCCTCCTCTATACTACTTCCCCAAGTGTATCCATAGTTACAGCATTCTGATACACACTACCTTCCAAGTTTCCATTCTATGGAATCTTGGGATTTATAGTCTCCTGAAGAATTTAGAGCTAGAGAAAGCTTATACTCAAGCTTAGGGGTGCTTGCTAAAGAATTCTAAGTTCTTCTCCAGAATAAAAATCTCAGTATTTTATAGGATACTATCATAGAAATTAAAGTGTGAATACAGCCCTGATCTGGATGCAGACATTCTGCAGCTGCTTTTATGGACAGAAAAAAGCCTAAGCACAGGATTTTAACAGGTTGTTAACTCAATATCTTGTTTAACTTCTAAAGATGGCAGAAGAGGTATGAGCTAAGAAACAAGATGTTTCATATATAAGTAGATTTAGTTAAATAATACGAATTGCCTGTGAGATTGTGTTATAAGGAGTTACTTATCATTTTCTTTTTCTAGCACCGAGATTCATACTAGAACATGAAAACTCCTATATCATGCATTTAAGTGTGTGTATTTATATAGTGGTTTTAGTCACTGTATACAGTGGGCCCTCAGTATCTGCTAGGCTGTGGTTCCAGGGTCCCCCATGGATATCACAGTTTGTGGACGTTCAAGTCCCATTATGTACAAAGGTGTAGTAAGATGGCATCCATTCTATGAAAAGGCAAAATCAAAGTTTGCTTTTTGTATTTTTTAAAAAATATTTTCAAGCCGTGGTTGAGTAAATCCATGGACACAGAATCCATGGATTTGGATAGCCAACTGTAGTTATAACTGATTAAATATTTCTGTTATCTCCAAAGAAAGGAGTGATGGATGCTTTTTCCTTTTCCTTTTGGGAAACATTACAATGGTTATTCACTGATGCTACCTCTGCATACCCCATCCCATCCCATAGGACTAGCTTTTAGTGGAAAGCTTCTGATGCTAGATTGTGTTTTTAAGGGAAAGACTTGAGCCCCACCATCCTCTAGAGGGGATTATACCTTATATTGCTATGAGTATTGTATGATGCTGCAGTTGTCCCTCTCAGTCCTGCTACTTCTGAAAACTTGAAGTCTCTAACTATGCCTTTTAACCAAGTGCACAATGGAAAATCATGTGGTGACAATTGTAGGTTCTTTGTGGTCTCTGTGCCTCATGCAAATGGGTTTTCATGAATGTGGGACCCAATCAGAAGTTTGGCAGGAATTCTTCCCTTCCGCATTTGTATATGTCATTAGTCTGCCAAAGCTACTGTACCCTCAGTTTCTCTTCGTCTGCCAAAAGAACGACTTCTCTTGGAGTGTTCTGTGTGGTTTGAGTAACTTTCCCTATTTACTTTATCCTCCTGTCTTTGTCTTTACTTAGGTCGTCTTTGCTGTATTTCTTAGATACTCTCTTGCTATATTTCACTCTTTTTTATTTTACCACTAAATGATAAAAAAAAATCCTTTTTCTTTATTTTGGGGCTCTTTCCCTCCTCTTTTTCCCTTTCATGGCCTCAGCTTCTGTTTCCAAACTCTGCTCTTCTTGTAAACAAATAGTCTCTTTGTTAGATGGTCGTTCAGCGTGTCTCTGTTGTCTTGGCAAGGAATATCTATTACAGGAGCAGTACTCCATTTATAGGGAGTTGACTGCTTCAGGTCTTGAAAAACTGGGCTTCACGCCTGAAAATCCATTTTTGGGAACAATCTCTGCAAGTTGCAGGCCAGGCTGCCACAAATAGGCTTCTTTTTTCCTGCCTCTACAACAGCATCAAAACCACAGAAATAGGCTCCTTACCAGAGGTCAAAAACGACTTTGATAAAGGTGATGTTGGTACCAATGCAGATCTCAGTTTTGATGCCTGTTTCGACACTGATGGCAATCTCTTCAGTACAAACAGCACCTTCGGTATTGATTATGTTCTCGACATTGGCTGTCTCAACCCCATCGTCCATAGCTGTTTCAGTAGCAGAGGGTTCTGTATGTCCAGTTTCTCCATTGCATGCATTGAAGACCTCTTGTTTCACCCATTCCAAATCTCATCATAAGAGAGTATTGTCTCTGGACTGACATTCAGTATTGACAGAAAACTCCAGGCCTAAAGAAAAGAAAAGCTCTCAGTACCAGCATCAATTGCACTTCTGGACCTAATTTTGATGATGCATATATGTTTGGTACTGACTGTAGTAACTCAGTCTGATGCTTCCTCAGTCACTAGCACAACTGATCTTTGGTCTTTTTCAGTTCATGAGAAGGAAGCCCTGCTCAACCAGAACATGCCTGCTTTACAAGCTTCTCTTCCACTCACTCTGCTCCTGAAACGTGAACAATTTCCACCATCTCCAGGATGGGACCGTTTCCCTTTCCGTAGAGAATGTTTGTGTGGATCCTTTCACTCTTCTTATCATATACTTTGGTTTCTGATGTGGATCACTACTGACAGGAACATCTGTGGAGACAGCCTCTCAGGCTGTACCATTTCTATTCTCATTTATATATCAGGACTGTTACCATTACTGGGAGTTTGCCTTTCATAAATCATCATGACGTTCTCCTTCTATGTTCACCGTACATTTACCTTCCATCTCTCAAGCAGACCGCCCAAGAGAGGACAGCAGACATCCTTTCAATGACTGTCATAGTGGATGGTAGTGGATGAGACTGTAGAGAGTATATGGCTCTCCTATGAACTCGCTAAAAGCTGTGGCTTCCTCTGTGGCTCTATTGCATGGTGTTCCCTTACCTGAACTTTGTAGAGTTACAACATGGTCCCAATCAACTGTGTTTTTCAGCACTATGGATTTGACTGCAGAGCTAAGGCAGATGGTGGATTTGGCCATGCTATTGTTTCTGCTGTTCTCCAGTGATGTGACCCACCTTCTGTTGGTAAGCTTCACAGTCATGCATTTGTGTGAGGCGCAGAGACCATGAAGAAGAAGAAGAACAGGTTGCTTACTTGTAACTGTGGTTCTTTGTGTGGTCATCTGTAGTCTCACACAACCTGCCTTACCTCCCCTCTCTTTCAGATCCCTGTTATGTTTTCTTGGTGGACTTCAAAACTGAGACGACAGTAGCTTTGCCGGGCTAGGACATGCACAGTAGATAGGGGGTGGGTGGGAATCCTACCAAGCTACTCAGCTCCAGAACATTCCAATTGGATCCTTGTGCAGCCATGAAAATCCATTTGTGTGAAGGCACAGATGACCACTCAAAGAACCACAGTTACAAGTAAGCAACCTGTGCTTTTTATTTCCCTCACCCAGTCCTTAGATAAGATGGAAGTTCCATCCTTGTAGTGGAATACTTGATTCTGGAATATGTTGTCTTTCAGCAGGATATTAACACCTTAGGGGGCATGTTTATGAGTTACATTTTATGGGCTGCAGGAGCTCCCTCTTTAAGAGACAGACTTATGTAACAATAACAATGCCTTCTTTTTTGTGAGTGGATATTATTTCCTTAGAGATCCAGTCAGAATTGGCTGGTAAAAATTGGTTTCCTTCTGTGACCAAAAGCACTTATGATTCTCTTGTCTGTTTTGTTTGCTTTTCTTGCTCTAGCCACTGTATAGGCTATTATTTCTCTTTATGTACCCATGTATATCCAAAAGGAGAATATTCCTCAAATAGAAAGAACTTTCAGATAAAAGCAATATCTATATATATATCCGAAACGATACCTGTTAAGGCAAAAACATTCAGACCACAGATCATCCCCCCTCCTCCATGCTAACTCAAAATGTGGGCACATGGATTCTCTTAACCCATAAGTTTGAGTTGCTCTAGTATTTGATTAGATTAAATTTGGACGGTTTAAAACCTAAGTGAAAGTTGCATCCCACCAGCCAGTAAATTCAACCCACCTGTCACCTCCCCCCCAAAAAAACAAATTCTAAATATGCACACATTCATAGTCCTTACTTTTACTTGAACCTCCACTCAAGTTAAAAAAAAAAGAGGTGTGTCTTAATCTTTTATTTTGGTGGACCATTACAACTGTGTGTGTCAAACAGCTGATAGTTTTTCAGAACTGGATGAAATTAGATTATTTTGTTTCTAGAGTAAGATGTTTAGAAGTGGAGCAGCCTAATAATTAGCACAAATCTTGGTAGCATTGTTGAATGTGTTATTGAACTTCCTTTTTAAGAGGAAGCCTGGATAAAGAAGGAAAGTATTTAGAGTTAGAAATAGGTAGAACAGACAGTATGAATAAAACTTTATCTCTGAAGAAGCAACACTGTCTGCAAGTTTAATCAAGTTTACAAGTGGAACTTTGTATATTTGGCTTTTCTGACACTAGGATTTTTAAACACAAGACTTCCTTTCCCCAACACAGTTCAGTTGCACTGGACTGGTAAAGCTGTTGAAGCTGTGGATAAGACTGTGCTATCTATCTGCACTTTACAGGTCTTGTAACTATCAAGGCCTGTGTTTCGTTTCGTTTCATTTCATTAGTGATCTGCTGTGTAGGGAATATGATGGCTGATGGTATTATGCTGCAGTGTTTGTTTGGGGTAGAGGTCAAGTACAATGAACAACTTTTTTGAAAAAAGAAACTAAATTAAGGCTTTAAATTAAGAACGATTTAATAGCTATACTGAGTCCAAAGGGCTTTCTGGTCCAGTGTTCTACATACAGAATGTAATTGGCCTCTTGCTGGATTGCATTCTGGTCTGGATAGGCCATTTGGTCTAATTAGGGAAAGAGAAATCTCACTGAAGTATAGGTTAATGAGAGGTAGTTGCGTATCAATAGGCAATATGGAAAAGGTGAGATTACGTGTTCTGTTCTTCAAAGTTCCTGTTGCAATGCCTTTAATTAATTATTGATGTTAGCACAATGTGAAAGGTTATGCTGATGTTCACAATCCTAGCCCTTACTTTGCCATAACTGCCACTTAGAGGAACATTCTGAAACTATATAGAAATGGATGTTCCATTTAACCTTAACTATATACATTATTTTTATTGTAGCTTTATCATCCTAATGTGGTACGATATTACAGAACGTTCTTAGAAAGTAAGTATAAACTCACAGGGCTACATTCTGCAGCTAATGTGTTACCGTAATAAGATTTTTCATAAGGCAGTTATAAGGAGATAATGATCTGTGTTCTTTCTCTCTTAATCAAGAAGCTTATAAAATTTATGATAGGGTCCTTACTTTTAGGGTTAGAATAATTTGACTGAATTTTAGATAACAATGTGGTACCCATTTACCTGGGAGTAAGCCATTTAGTGGATGCTACTTCTGAAAATTGCTTTAGTTAGGCTTGAAAAGTGAAAGGAATGGGTGAGGGATGCAGAAGCCCTAGTTTGTATGTAGGTGGGATTATTTCAGTCTGGAAAAAGCAGAGTTTTTCTTTCCCAGATGATCACATCACATTTCACATTTCTGGCATTTTTAGCAGTTGTGGATGATTTTGTCCTTTGTGAGTAAACTACAGATAAATAATTGCAGGAATGGAGGCATCCGGTACAGGCTCTATCTTCCTTGTGTTAGAAGCCTAAGTAGATTACAGATTCTGCTGATGTACCAACCGCCTCACATATCTGAAATGATGTTGCTGAAAGGTTGGAGCTCAAATTGTTTTCTTGGATGGTTTCATTGTAAAAGCTGAAGCAAGCTCAGGATCATTTCAGTTTGTTAACTACAGTTTATCTGTTTCATTTGATAGCAACATCATGCTGTGAATCTAGTAGATGTAGTTTTGCCCAGAAGGTCCTTTTCTGAAAGACATCATTGTAATCATTTAATCTTTTCATTCTGAGGGCATAGACCTCTGTACTGTTACATGTTTGTCAGAAGGGCCTAAGACTAATTAGTCTGCCGCAGGAATTATCGATCAAAGTAGATCCCAAGGTTTCCAAAAGGTATACCAGGATAATATTACCTAGCAAGTCACTGGTCACGGAAATGCAGTTTCATTTTGTTACGCATAGATGACAAGCTGTACATAGTCATGGAGCTCATAGAAGGGGCACCGCTGGGAGAACATTTTCATTCTTTGAAGGAAAAACAGCAGCACTTTACAGAAAAAAGGATATGGAACATATTTATTCAAGTAAGAATCTGCTTACCTTCATTACTTTTTGGTATATAGTTTCTGATGCTGAGATATTGAGTGTTTGATACTCAATGGGCAGGAATCTATCTTCTTGTGCTTTGTAAAGCATTGTTTTATAGTGATGCATGAATTATCATTATTGCTAATAGTGATGGTGAATAATTATTATTGGTGCCAAGGAAGTTACGAGAATTAAAAATCACAGAAAAAAATTACTGAGCATCTACTTTTTAGATGCTGCAATATGGGGGAGGTAAAGTTATGGTGATCGCTCACTGATTCCTCTTCCAGTGAAGTTACAGCAGTGAAATGGACAAATTTACTGCAAAGCGATGCCCTCTTTCTGCGTCCACACATCTAGCCTTCTCACTTAAGAAATGCACAACAACAAAGCAGTTCGCAGGAGAGAAGGCTGTCTTCTCTGAGGCAAGCCATCTCTGTCTCCGCATGCTAGATACAGTGTCACGAGGGCCTGTACGAAACAAATAGTTTAACTAGGATACCTTTGTGTGCTGTGCTAATTAATTTGATGGAAGAAACCATTTTGTCTGGTTGAAGGCTCTTGTGCTACTTTCATCCTAGTTTAGCAACCATTCCTTCCATGGTCTATTTACAGTTTTCATGCTCCAGAGTTTGTTTGCAACCCATCATAAGGCACTTTCTCTTCCTGTCTCAGGTTTTAAGCTGCCATTTAGTTAGCTGATGCAGATGGTACTATATTCTCTTTAACACTTTTTTTTTAAATTATAAAGCTCTGCTTAGCTCTTCGGTATTTGCACAAAGAGAAGAGGATTGTCCATCGAGATCTCACTCCAAACAACATCATGCTGGGAGATAAGGATAAAGTAACAATCAGTAAGTTAAAGTTCTGTAGCACCAAGAAGATTTTAGTAGAAAGAGAATTTTTGGCAGAGTGAAATCAAATGAGTTATTGATTACTTCAGAACAAATTTAATTAATTTCTTCAGAATAAATTAAAACTTTAAGATGTTTCTAATGCATAATCACAAATATTTGTTTTCATTTCTAATAGTACCATATAGTTAGTATGTCTTCTTTGTATACTTCTGTGTATATGGAATTTTGGTACCTTTTTCAGACTTTTCAGTGTACTATTTAAGTTATGTTTCTAAAAGCAATATTTATGGCATATTTTTGTTCTGTATTTAGACATAGATGGTATACTTCTAGTCCAGTTGTTTCCTATTTTTTTTTTACAATTCAGTGGAATCTTTCTGCATAAGCACAGCAGTTTGTCACTTTCTGAGAGAGAGAAAGGCCGACTGCCAACATGGTGCAGTGATTTGAGCATTGGAGTACAACCAGGGTTCAGGTCCCTGTTCACTCATGGAAACCCACTAGGTGACCTTGGATACATCACACACTCAGCCCCAGAAAACACCATGATAAGTTTGCATTAGTTTCACTGTAAGTCAGACAAGAGTTGAAGGCACACAGCAACCACACAGTTTTTCACATGTGCCTGCTGTTTCTTCACTGAAAATAACTACAGCTTACTAATCAGCTGAATGATTTCACACAACATGCGTACCTCTTTAAATATTATATCCTACATTAATTAATGGAACTGGAGGTGAGAGAGGCAAATAGAGCGGCTGCAGTTGGATTATAATATATTGGGTTAATAAGCTGTGATATGAATGAAACTTTGCCCTGACCGTGTCGTCTCTTCACTTCTCCCCTCATGCCGTTAGTAATCAACCCAGGAAGTATCTAATTAACTGTCACTGACTGTTTCATCTCAACCAAAATTTGAAACATATTTTGATGTTAACCTTGACTACAGTTGGAATTTTTTTTTTAAAAAAAAAAAGTTACTTGGTATATGTTGGTAATTTTTTAATGTTTCCAAGTATTGCAGGATATATAATACCCCAAAGGAATATTTGTGTGTTCCATGCAGAGCCAGAGAAGATAGGGTGGGATAAGAGTAAAATAAAAATCAGACAAAATTTTTAAAAAGTACACTTCATTTATTGTGCTATATTTAATTTTAGTGCCCCCCCCCCCGGGAGACCTACTGGCAACTAGAACTTTTGCTTCAGTTCAGCATGATTTGCCAAAAATGACATGGAATTTTTTTGTCCCAGTATGTTATCTTGACTGGGGCAAAAAAATATCCCAGTGGCAAAAATAAGTAGATTGGCTGGGATAATTTTTGTCCCACCCATATGTTCATAGGGAAAAACCTGTTTTACATGGTAAGTAGCTAAAATTTGGGAACACTGGAGGGTTTGGTGGTTTTTTTTAATTTATTTGTTTACAATGATGCAGATGGATTCTAAGTCTAGTTCTGTAAATTCTGCAACTAAGCATTATTCTCAGGAAGATCAAAATGTCCCATTCTAGTTATAAGGATTAATGTTCTAACTTGATTCAGAGGAGGTGACCATAGATGTTGTAGCACAGACAAAAGAGGAAATAGTGGTTAATCACAGTCTTTGTAGTTTGATCATGATTCATGTAAATCAAGATGCAAAGGGCTCTTTGCACATGTAAATTCTGGCCATCTTTTTAGCAGTCCATTGACTTTAGTCAAAACACTGGTTAGTTTAGAGAACTCCTTGAAACCAGTGCAACTCAAAGGGGTGATCTATGAAGTGGTGCAAGTCCATGATGAGTTTCCAGGAAAGAAAGAAACAGTTATAGTCAATAGGCACAAATAGAGTACCATTCCCTGCAGACTCAGAAAGAAACCTTGCTGGTTCTCCACATCAGCTAACTGAAAAAACACTGCTGTAAACTGCCCAGCTGATTGAACTGACATTCCTTGTTTTCAAAGGGCAGGGCAGGCATGTAAACAACATCTCCTTATGACCCTTACTTGTATTTCTGAGAGCTTTCATTGATGCATTAATCAGTTAACAGATAAAAATCTTAACCTCCTTCAGATAACACAATATTAAAAAATGGCTTTGTGTTGACATTTCATTAAGATGTTTTCTTTGAAGATAGTATGGACCAGGCTGGTGTGAGGAACCGATATGGATCTGCAGCCCCTTTCTGCAGCTTCTCCTGGTCATTATTGAGCTTTAATAGCTGAGAGAGACAGACATGCTGAATTGCCTCCCCTACCCCTTTGAGATTGCTTGAGGGTTTTTTTAGAAAACGAGTATGTGGGGGACAGCATGTAGAAGTAAGATCCTCCACATTTTTGATGAGGTGTGTGTGTGGCCCCAGACTTTGGGAAGTTCTTCCCTCCTGTTCTAGATGACATGATGGTTCAGATCCATGGAAAAGATTATTCAGGCTAATTAATGTCATTACTACTTTGACACTTTTTAAAAGTCAAGGCTCTCCAAAACAGATGTCAGTTTTGAGGTGATGAGTATATTTACTGTTTGGCAATTTGTTGTCAACTATGGAGCAGATGGGAAGCAATGGATGTATGCCAAAATGTAGGTCAGTTGCAGACATTTATCCTGCTAGATAGTGGTCCAGTTCAGATGCAATAATAGCTGAGAACATTAAGGAAACTTTCACTTGTAGTGTGCATTATACACTTAAGGGGACCTTCTGCAAATACAAGAGACAAAAAAAAAGAAAAGAAAGAAATCCCAATGGAGGAGCCAAGTGGAGCAGTTGAATAGCATGTGCCATCATGCAGATTCTTAGGCAGTAAGCCAACATATCTAAGAATGTGCAAGCATGGGTAGTGTGTTTTAATACTTGTTTGACATGTTTTTCTTAGATACACATGGCAAACAACTGGGTCTACTCGTTCAATTTGTATTGAAAGTAAAAATAAACGCTATGGTGTCATCTTAGTGCACATAATTAAGCAGAAGGAAGTTGAGTGCAGCAGTCTTCATTATTATTGCAAGCTAGAAACTTAATAATTCTTCATTCAATTAGTTTGCTTTTTGGAGTAGGGCCATGTATCTTTGGTCGATGGGCATAGGATTCAATTTAGTGGTCTGTAATAATGATATCTTAGATGAAGAACAAATAAGTACTGTGGGGATGGGGGAAAGCATTAGTTTTGTTTTCTTTGGGGCAGAAGAGCTTTCTTAATGTTTCCCTTTCTCATTTAGTTTTCATGAATAATTAAATAGTGCCATTATGAGTTTCTGAGCATGTGTTTAAGTAACTGCAGCCTTTCTACAAAACACTTTGAGAGACAAGGCTGTATCACATTAATGGATAAATAAACATAAACTGGAATTGAGCTGTTTTGGGAATGCTTTGTCTTGTCTTATATATCATTAGAAGATGTAGAGGGATGTTAAAGCTAATAGGCTAGATTAGACATAATTAAATATATTTTAAAAGTACCATGCTGTGTAGCTGATGTAATTTTTATTTGAGATGTCAGTAAACATTCAGATCTCTTCCATGATCACTGTGAAACTGTGAGCTATTCGTCAACACCTTAACCAGTGTACTCCTTCATTTGCATACATAATCAGTTGTCAGCAGGTGTTTGGGCAGATCATCATAATCTTGGGTGGTAGACCTTTTTATTTATCCTTATTGTCACATTCAGGTGGGGTTTGCTGTTACTAGACCAGTGATTGGATTGTATGATGTGCTGGATGAGTGCCAGGGAACTGAAGCTATTCTTGAGATGGCATGGAGGAGTAATCCACAACGATTGGATTAATCCCACGTGCCATCCGGAACAAGCAGGAGTCCAAGTTCTTTTTCTGTTGTGACAGTTAGGCTCTCTTCCCTTCTCTGATACTTTTTAGTATCCTGCCAAATGAACCGGTCAGGTTTTAGCCCTTCTCTGGCAAATAGTGATAGAAACATTAGAGGAAATGGAGAAATGTGGAGAAATGAAAAACGGAGTAACAGATTTGACAAAGGAGAGCTCCCAGATGCCTGCCACTCCGCGTGGCTCTGAGGAGGGGAAGCAAAATCCCTAAAGTTTGCCATCTCAAATGCCAGCTGATCTGCATGGCTCTGAGTCGAATAATAGAGAAGGATCTAAAGGCAGACTCCCCCAGATGGCCACCACTTAGCGTGTCTCTGAGAAGGATGAAAAGGGGCATTAAGAAAGGTTTTCCTCTCATCAAGTGAGAATGATACCAATGAGGTAAAGATGATATCTGATGATAAAAGAACCGAAAAATGGTAAGTAAGGCTGAGAAAGTGGTGGAATTACCACAAAAGCCTAAAAAAGAAAAGATACCATAGTAAGTTCTGGTTCAGGTGTGAGGTCCAGGACTAGAAAGTCTTCAGCAACAGCAGAGATGTTTCAAAAGGCTGATTCGGCCGCCATTTTGAATTGTTGGATTCCAGAATGGGAGGGGCTCTTGGTGAGTGAACATTAAATAAATAAAGCAGAGGTTCTATAGATTGTTGGTTCTCAGATCTAGGAATTGGGTAAACAACCTGTCTTAGATGGAGTTAGACTTCCTCTGAGGGAGCAGGTATATATTTGGGTAGTATTCCTGGACCCATCTTTATCACTCAAGGCCGAGGTAGACCATATATGGCTTGGACTTCTTGGGCTACCTTGGAATGGTGCTCCAGCTGTGGCATTTCCTAAATAGGGATAACTTAACCACAGTACCCCATGAACAGTCAACTATAGGATTAGACTATTGCAATGTACTGAATGTGGGATTACCCTTGAATATGACTTAGAAGCTACAGATAGTGCAAAATGTAGTAGTTTTTCTGGCTGGAGTACCATATAGAAGGATTGTTAACACTACCTGCTAGTCTGCTTCCATTCTGAATGCAAAGTACAGGTAATAACATTCAGAGCTCTTAATGGCTTGAGATCTCAGTACTTGAAGGAGCAGCTCTCTCTATGTATTCCTGCTTGATGGAGGATGTGTGATGGAGAGACCTTCCTCTGCCCCCTAGTAGTGGGATTAATACAGCATGGGCCTTCCTTCTCTGAACTGGCACTCCAGCTGTGGAATGCCCTTCCCTTTCAGGTCCACTTAATACTGGAATTGGTTTCATTCTCGCACCAATTTAAAAGTCTACTTTATATTAAAGTCTCTGGAATCTAGCTCCCCTCCCCCCAAAAAATCTTCATTATTTTTAACAGTGTTAACCTTCTAAGCTATTTAAATTGTTTTTATTGTTTTACATGCTGAATTGACTTAAGCTGTTTAATTTTACTTGTATGCTACTTTAAATTTTCTTGATATGGAATGGGTTATAAATATTTTAATAAAAAATAAATATGTACACATATTGCCTTAGAGCTTTTGGGTTTTTTTTAAAGAGGATTCCATGATATTTTCTATATGTGTCAGTTATGGAATTTGTTAGCAGATTGGCATCTGCAGTAACCTACTTTATTGCTGGATTTGTACTGGAAGAACACTTCAGTTGATTAACATAATTCTATCTTTATCTCACCTTACCTTCCAAGGGGCTCAAAGCTGTGCACATGCTTTGTGCGCCTCATCTTTTATCTGAAAAAAAAAATCCTTTGAGGTACTTGAGGCTGAAAGAGAGTGACCCAGTTTGGACTTCTATACCTTTGCTTAATAAACTGGGATATGAACAAGCCTTTTGGTTTTTTTCCTCCCTTCTTTACCCAGCCAGACCAGGAGATCTATAGGTTTCTTTATCATCTGAATGAGGAAACTATTGTAGCGAGCTTTGCAGCAACTTCAGGAAATTAAGTCACAGTTTGAAATATATTTAATATCCTGGTATGTTCTGAAGCAAATAACCATTGTTTCCTGGAATGAACAAAAATTTCACAAAGCAGTAAAATGTACCCATCCCTCATGTTTTGGGCTGTGAGCTGTTCAGTATCCAAAGCGGGCTTATGCTTATGCTGCTGCTATGTTTAATTTTATGAGTTTTAAATTCATATTATTAAATTTTTAATATGGGTTGTATGTCATTTTCATTTTTTCATTTCATTTATAATAATCTGGGATTTGGGGGATATGAAATGGGATTAAAGTGTCATCAAATCATCAAACATCAAATTAATAGATGTGTGTCTCTGACCTTTTGGAAGACCAGACTTGAACCATGACTCCATGACAAGGTGAGGAACATTGGTATAACTAAATGACTGGCCATGCCAGTAACTTCTTGATAGTGTTGTCTGCAGTTGAAATTCAACATGCACCGACATGTTGTATTTTTAGATACTGGTTGATGTATTTTGTGAACAATGTAAGTATTTTAATTTTATGTATTGTATAAAATTATACATTGTCTTACTTTAAAGTGTGTTGAAATCTGATGGTCTAAGGATTGCCTATATAGTCATAAATACATTTAGTAAAAATCTGCAAAAGTAAAGCAAGTACCAGGATTGAAAGAGGAACATGGAAGTATGTGTTAATGTTGCATTTGCTTGAAAATCTGAACTCTAGTATTTTTTATTTTAAACGTTTTAAAGATCTTAGTATACCTTTTAGATTTTTAATGTTAGTATTGGGGATTCTGTTCATGCTGATTTAGTAGATCCAATTTTTCAGTAATGTGCATATAACTGGCAGGCATTTCTCTGGGGCATGCTATTTATTAATAGACCAGATTCTGAGTTCTAAATTTTAATACCATGTGCTCCCATGGGTCAATGATGCAGGGTTTTCCCCCTGATATTTTAGAGACATCAGTTGCTTATATACATATGTAAAGTACAGAGCATGGGATGGATGGGATAAATTTCTGTTGGGTAAGTGAACAACTGACACTGATGCATGAAACATAAGAGAAAGAAAATAACTACACTATACATTGGTCAGAGTGCCTGCGAATTATATATCTACTGTGTGTATACAGGCAGATATGGCTGAACTTTTGTAACAGATGAGAAATGCTCACTCTAAAAGCTTATTCAGGTGTTCAGAGGAGTAATACAAGTATAGTTTTGAAAAACTGACCATATATGTGGAAAGCTAACACACAAACAAGAAATCATATCAACCTTGTATAAGAAGGTACATTGTGTTCTATCTGTACATTAAAAATGCTTTCTAGAAAAGCGGTTAAAATGGATACGGGGTGTACTAAAGCAGAAGGCCACTGCATGGTGCTCTTGCATTATGTTTAGAGATCTCTCTTGTTGCTAATTCAGCCCCTTTCATTAAAGGATTAGAATAGATTTTTTTTTTTAATAAGCTGAGAATAACTGTTGAAAAATGTTAGCATAGAATGAGTTGTTCTGTCTTTTCCCACTGAATCTGGACTGCATCGTGCATTATTATAATTTATAGAACAGATTCTATCCACCATCATAAAGTAACATATGAATAGAAAAATTTATGTGAGCTTTCAGAGTATCAGAGATATGTTCAAACCAGAACCTCAAACATTGCTTTAAAAAGGAGATTGGTCACCATTCTAAGCCTTGCTCCAATAATTTCATTTCTCATTTTTCAGAACTAACTAAAATATATACAACTATGGTTGGTTTTTAAGAAAAAAAATCAGTGCTGCAAGCCACTGACCTCTGGTACAAAAGACATCTTAGTCATATGGCCATATACCCCCTCAAATAATAAAACCTCTGAAAACTGTAAAAATCAATGGCAGTTACACTGTAAATACAAATCATTTGCAGTTACTTCTCAAGAAGAATGGAGTTAACGCTCATTATTTGCAATGATCATTTGTGAATATTATGGAACTTACTTATTAAAAGAAAATGTAAAAGAAAATAAATTCAATATAACTTGTATGTAACTAGTAACTTCCACACTCTGTTTGAAACCATTTAAAATGTTAATTCTCAGGATGGCACGGAGGAGAAATCCACAACGATTGGGTTTATCCTCATGTGCCAACCAGAATAGGCAGGATTTAAAATTCTTTCAGTTACTACCGTTAAGCATACCTCCTCCTCTGATAGTTTTTCAATTCCTGCCGAGCTAACTGGACAGGTTTAACTCCTTCTCTGATAAGGCAGTAGTTATTGTGAGGGAAATGGAGAAAAAGACAGAGGAAAAATCAGTGGATTCATGTAAAAAGAAAATGCCGGAGTTAAAAAAGGAGATTTGTTCCCAGATGCCTGCCGCTCTGCGAGGCTCTGTGGAATCAAAAAGAGAGAGCGCTAAAAATGGGTCTACTCAGATGTCAGCCGATACACTTGGCTCCGAGTTAGAGAAAGAGATAAATCAAACAAAAAAGTTCCCAGATGAGCGCTGATCCACGGATCTCTGAGGAGGAAGGAGAGAGGCGCTCAGGAAAGTGTTTGTTTGATCAAGTGCAAGTGATGTGGAAATATAAGAGTCTTGTAATGTTAAGCAAGGTGAGAAATTGGAAGGTAAAGCAGTTAGAGTGAAGGGAACTGCTTCAAAGAAGAGAAGCAAGGACACCTTACCAAAAGCGGGTGAAGGATCCACCATTAAAGCAAGTAAAAAAGCGGCAGCTGGAACGAAGTTTCAGAAGGTCGCTTCAGGCCACCATCTTGAGAATTGTAATTCTATGGCGGTGGGAGGGCTCGTGAAGACCATCCCTCAGCAGCTGGAGCATGCTTGGAAGTCTTAGTGCAGCTCCCTGAGTTGATGGGAGGAGCTGATGCAGAGAGAGTTACTGACAGAGCATGCGCATTTTCGTCAGCCCCGCAGCAGCCGTTTAGAGCAGGCGTGGGTTCCTCCTCTGTTCCAGCATTGTTTCAGAGCAATTCAGGAAGACTGGAGACATCGATGTGGAGTGAGATGGCGGCTCCTTCCCCTTCAATGGAAGGCTAGATACCTGAATATATGAGGTTTATGAGGCAAATGTTTCAAGAAGCTCACAAGCAACCATATTTAGGAGGGGGAGAACATAGGTACATATTCAAGGAAACAAGACCTTGTGCCAGCATGTCATCGGCCTCTTGTTCTAATGTGACAAACAAGAATGAATTACAGCTTTTGATTAAGAGAGCAGTCTCCAAAGAATTAAGTTCATTGATGTCATCTTGGAAAAATCCAGTTAATGATTGGGGAAACATGAATACATTAAATGTGCAATCAACATCTGAATTAATGAATAATAAATCTAGAATTCCTGATAGGAATGATAATTTGTGTATGGATGATAACGAGAGAATTGAGAGAGGTAAGAGATTATTGGATCATCAGTATGATGTTGAGATGGATAGTGGTGTGAATAGAATGAAGAAAAGAAGGTTGGATGTAAATTCTGATAGGAAGAGAACATAGTGGATAGCCATGGGAAGAGTGTGAAGAAGGTTGAGCATTCTTCGTTGGAAGAGATTAGGAATGATTCTGGTAGTCAGGATGAGGAGATGGATTTCAAAATTGAGGATGATAATGACTATTCAGAAGAGGAGGAATTAGGTTTGGAGACAAATAGATTATTTCAAACAGATAGTTTTAAGAGTTTGCTCAGGAGAGTGTTAAATACATTGGGTTCGGTATTGGATAGCGATAGGGAAAATACTCACAGGAAGTTAACATAAGTAGACAAACTTTATTCTTTTGAGAAAAAGGAGTTGAAATTTCTTAAAATCCCACTGATTGATGGTCCGATAGCGGGACTTTTATTGGGGCATTGGTTCCCCAGGAGGGGACACAACTTTGAAGGTAGTGGGTGAGTGTAGAGCAGATTCTAAATTAAAAAGGCTCATGAGTACTCAGCAGTTGCTGTAAGGGCTTCAGTTGCTGCATCTGTGTTTGCTTGGGCTGCAGTATTGTGGATGCAGGAAATTATGGAGCGTGAAGAGGTACAATCTAGGTCTTTATGTAAGGCATTGGAAAGGGTTAAGAAAGTTCTAGAGTATGTGGCAGATGCAAGTTATGATACTGCAGCTTTTGGGGCTAAAAATATTAATGCGGTAACAATAGTGAGATGTTCTCTATGGTTGTGGCATTGGGAAGCTGACCAAAAGTCAAGAAATAATTTGGCTTTTGTCCCTTTTAAAGGGAGATTGCTATTTGGGAGTCAGGAGTTAGTTGAGAGTAAAGAAAAGAAGTAAGTTATGCCACCTTTGCAAAAAGAAAATAGAAAAGAAGCGTTTTGGGGGATATTATTCCTTTCGAGGGGGCAGAGGTAATAGTAGACAGATTGGAAGAAAACAGTGGAATAAAACAAGAGGACAATTCAATAGAACAGGTTCTTTTAGTAGATCAAATCAAGTACAAGGAAGAGGTAGAGAATCTACACAGAGAAAGGGTAAATCTCAGTTCTGACAAAGAGAAGTTGGAGGTAGGAGGAAGACTGCTGCTTTTTGGTACTTGGTGGTTGCAAATTATAGCAGATCAGTGGGTGATTCAGGTAGTAACCAAAGGTTACAAGATATTGTTCAATGGAATACCAAAAAGCAGATATGTTTCTTCTCTGGTGCCGAAGAATTTGGAAAAGAGGAAAATATTCTGAAGGAAATAATTCATCTAATGGATATTGGAGCGATAGAGGAAGTTCCAAAGACTCAGTGGTTCTCAGGAGTTTATTCAATGTTCTTCACGGTTCCCAAAAGCAATGGAAATTTCTGGCCAGTTTTGAATCTCAGGTACCTCAACCAGTTTGTGAGATATCTGAGGTTCAAAATGGAGACATTGCAAAATATAAAGAAAAATTTGAGAGTGGGGGATTGGTTAGCATCCATTGATCTCAAGGAGGTGTATTTACATGTGCCCATGATAGAATCGGACAGGAAATAGCTGAGGTTTCAGTATATGAACAAGCATTTTCAATTCAAGGCTTTACCTTTCAGGTTGGCCTCAGCTCCAAGGATATTTACGAAGGTATTAGTACCCTTGGTGGTGTTTCTGAGACAGCAAGGCATTCATCTATACCCGTATCTGGATGATATTTTAGTGAAGGCAAGTTCTCAAGAGAAGATGATCAGGGATTTGAGGAATACCACTCAAACCTTAGAATGGCTGGGATTTTTGATCAACTACAAGAAAAGTAATCTCAGGCCAACGAGGTCAATTACACACTTGGGCGCACAAATAAACACCGAGTGGGGTCGAATGTATCTCTCAGAGGAGACAAGACAGATGGTGAAGGAGTGTGTACAGCTGTTAATGACTCTCAAATCAGCCGATTTGCTGTTATTAGCTCAAGTGATGGGGATGCTAATATCAACAGTGCAGTTGGTTCTTTGGGGAAGATTTCATTCCAGGGCCCTACAGAGGCTTTTTGTTCCTCACCAGCGAAACACCAGCATGAAGAAGCATTATTTGATTCCGTTGCCTCTCCATTTAAGGAGGGAATGGGACTGGTGGAGAGAGGATGCCAATTTAAACAAGGGTGTACCTCTGTTATTGACAGACTATATAAAAGTGACAACAGATGCAAGCCTAACAGGTTGGGGAGCTCATTGTCGAAAGCTGTCAGCTCAGGGTATTTGGACAGGAGTGGACAGAAATCGCAGTATGAATATCTTGGAATTGAAGGCAGTTCGTTTGGCACTATTGGGGTTTGCACAGGTGGTGAAGGATCGCCATGTGCAAATCTGGACAGACAATATGACAGCAAGAGCATAGATTGTCAATCAGGGAGGTCTTCACTCAAAACTTCTAGTGAAGGAGGCAGACAAGTTCTGTTGGGTGGAAAAGAATTTGAAATTGATAATGGTGGTGTATTTGAGAGGGAAGTTGAACATCAGGGCAGATTATCTGAGTCAACACAGTATACACCCAGGGGAATAGATACTGAATTATGCAGTGTTTTTGAAAGTGAACAGAAAGTTCAGTCCTTTTCAGATAGACTTGTTTGCCTGAGTAAGAAACTCGAGATTAAAAATATTTTTTTCTATAAATGGAAGCAGGCATGCAGAGGCAACAGATGCATTGTCAGTTCCATGGCCAAAGGGTTGACATTATGCGTTTCTGCGAATACAGATTATTGAAAAAGTGCTTCTGAAAGTACAGCAAGAACAGGCGGAGGTGGTTCTGATAGCACCACATTGGCCAAGGAGGCCATGGTTTTCTCTGCTGAAGGAGTTGTCAGTAGGAGGGCCATTGAGATTGCCGGTTCAGAAAGATCTGCTGAATCAAGGTCCAGTTTACCATCCAAATCCTCGATGGCTAAATTTGATGGCCTGGGTCTTGAACAGAAGGCGTTAGAATTGCAAGAGTATTCTTGGGGGAGTTGTGGACAGGGATATTGTCATTAAGAAAAAAATCGACACAAAATATTTACAATATGACTTGGAAGTCATTTGAGAAATGCTGTGTGTTGAGACAGTTAAGCTTGTTGGACATTAAAATCAAGTGTGTTTTGGACCTTTTGTATGATGGGTTGCAGAAAGGCTTAAGGCCTAACACATTAAAGAGACAAGTATCAGCATTGGCAGTTTATTTGCAGGTGGAAGGTGTACCTTTGTCATCTCATCCGCATGTTAAAAGGTTTCTGCAGGAGCAATTACTCTTCGTTTCCAATGAGACACAGATTTCCAAGATGGGATCTGAATTTGATCCTAGATGGTTTAACAAAACCACCTTTTGAACCTTTCAGAGATGCTTCTCTACATATCATGACCTTTAAAACAGCATTCCTGGTAGCAATAACATCTACTAGGTTCGGGTCTGAATTGGCAGCCTTATCCATAAATCCAAACTTGTGTAAGTTTGAGGAGGATAGGTTGACTTTGATTTTGGAGCCATCTTTTCTGCCTAAATGTGCTTGGAATAAGGGAGCACCAGGTGTCATTTACTTGCCTAATTTCTGTCCTCAGCCTAAGCATGCTGAGGAGAAAAGGTAGCATACATTGGAAGTCAAAAGAGCAGTGAGAGTGTATATCAAAAGGATTGCTCAAATAAGATGCACAGAGGGCTTTGTTTGTCTCTTACAATCCAAAAATTTTGGGGCAAAAAGCATCTAAGACGGTAATTGGGAGATGGATCAAAACATGTATTCCTCAATGTTATGATTCTGCTGGCATGTCTAGACCTGTGAATGTATGGCCACATTCGACTAGATCGATGGTGGCAAGTACTTTCTTATTCAGTAACATCATCATTACAAGATATTTGTTCAGCAGCTGAATGGGCAGAACTATCAACTTTTATTAAGCATTACAAGATTGATAAGTTTAAGTCAGCACAGGCAGCATTTGGGAGAACTATGCTGCAGTTGGTGGTGAAAAAGTAAAGAGTGCCTGCCCAGGCTGTGGCTTGGGTAATTCCCAATTATTGTGGATTTCTCCTCCTTGCCATCCCAAGAATGAGAGATTGGACTTACTGTGAAGATTCATTCTGGGATGGCAGCAGGGAGAATCCACACCCACCCTGTGGGGAAAAAAAAAGAAAAGAAAAAGAGATTTTTGGGGATTATCGGTATTTAGGAGGAAAGGTGTGGTGAAGAAGTTAATGGCCTAGGTTACGCACTTCTAGATAAGAAACTGTCAGAGGAGGAGGTATGCTTAACAGTAGTAACTGAAAGAATTTTAAATCCTGCCTGGTCCAGTTGGCACGTTGGGATAAACCCAATCATTGTGGATTCCTTCTCCTGCCATCCCAGAAAGAATCTTCACAGTAAATCTAATCTCTCAATCTATCCCTTCTATAAATCATACGCTGGCAAGAAAGACTTTTCTGCAACTAGTATATTATTCTGTGGGTCATCATCATGCAAAAATATGAGAAAAAGTTACAAATTATGCCATTTTAGTGTTTCCAGCTGTGAAAGTTCAAAACCACAGATGGTTTAGAATCACTGCGTGAGCCTTTTTCCTTAGCCTCTCTTAAATTCATTAGAGGGTCTTGTTCTTTATTGTCCTTAGCCCTTAGTCCTTAGCCTTGCCCAGGTGAATCATGTGAGAGAGGAGAGCCTATCTCCACTCTGCTAAAGATTCTGGAAAGTCAAATTTTCGGTCATATGGATTGTCACAAGGCAAACCGGAATTTCTCTTCAAGCATATCATTTTCCACATGATAAAAGTAATGATAACATGGGCAGACCTAGGTACTCCCCTCTCTATGTGATGATTCAAACTGGGTAAGTAGCACGTAAAAAGAATAAAGCACTAGAGAGAATAAAGAACAAGGGTTTTGTCTTCTATGTTGATGTTATGTAAGCATACTGTTGTTGTTGTTGTGAGCCTTCAAGTTGTTTCTGACTTATGGTGACCTCTCATGGTGTTTTTTAGGGGCTGAGAATGTGTGATGAATACCCATAGCTGAGCGGGGAATCAAACCCTGGTCTCCAGTATCATAGTCAATGCTCAAACCACTATACCACACTGGTTCTTTATCTGATAACAGTATATTTATATTTAAGAATTTGTTCAGCAGTCTGTGTAATACAGTCCTGAATGTGCTGTACTACCACACTTACAGGCATTATATGTTTGCAAGTGTCCCATGTCAAGATGCTTTTGCATAGGGAGAGCTTGCTTTCTAGAGAAAAGAGGACATGCTTTTCACACACAAGGAAACAGTGTCAAGGGGTCCTTTACTTGGAATTCCATGGAAGAACTATATCTAGAGTTGCCAGGGTGAAAAATGGAAATGCCTCCTGTACATTTAGTGGTTTATAGAAAAAGGAATTTTAGCAGGCATTGGTTGTCAGTGCAACCAGATAACAAACAAAACTTGGTAGCATTCTCTTCTAAAGGTACAGGAGCTTCTCCAGTTTTCATTCTGACAACTCTCTAATATATCACATTTCTGAATGTTTAAATTGGCAATAATTGAGAGTTGCTCTTATATAAAAGAAAGATTGCTTACTGTTTCAAATGAAAAACATAATGCCAGCATTTGAAAATAGTTGTATAGATCTTGGGACTTTACATCTTTTCTCACAAGAGCAGCCAAGCCAAAGGTCCAGGCTTCCTATATGAGTCTGGACAAGTTTTAAGACTTTCGTGGGAGGGTGTTCATCTTGGTCTCACCACCTTCACAGACACGTTTGGTAGGGATACAAGAAGAAGACCTTCTCTTTGGCTCCTCACAGACTATAAAGTTCTTTCATGTGGTAGGTAGGGTGTGTTGATACTCTTGTCTTCTGTTTTCCATAAGTAAGTAAAGACATTATTTAGGTAAGCCTCTGACTGTTAACTGGCTGTTGCAGAAGCATATTTTGATGGTGATGCTGTTACCCCAGTGGCAGACCCCATCCCGGGGGGATATAAAATTGATATCAAATATGCCCACCATGCCAGAGAGGTTGTCCGGGTGGGTGCGTAGACAAATAGGTCAAATGGTCAAGCCCAGGAAAATCCCCAGTCACATTTCCCTAAGGAGACCTCAGGCTAGACACGTCCACATGAACAAAGGGTCCTCAGCCACACATAGCCAACTTGAAGGAATTACCAGATTTTCCCTAGGTTGAGTTGCACCAACTTTCGAAACTCCTACAAGGGCGAGATCCATTTACATGAACCAATCATGCAAACCATCAAGTTGCTCTTGTGCAGCATTTTTTCCTTTTATTTTGGCCATTATTCTTCCTGGGAGAGGACCTGCCCTCGAGGTACATTCTGCACTATAAGTAGTCCCCGTTTTTGAGGGTCTCTTCGGAGAACTCCCTGCCATGCTAGCAGACCGACACTGTGTTAGTCGAGTGATACCCTCAGCTGCCTCTCTTCAGTGAGCTTGCCGCTTCCCAGACTGAAGACTTTTGGATAGGTGCAGTATCACCGCCTTTATACCCTCTCTGCTATATCCCCTATCAATTTTAACCTCTTTCCCTTCTCGATAGGCCTTGATGCGTGAGTGAGTGTGTTGGTGCATGAGAATGCATTTATTATTAAAATCCAATTATTGGTACGATTGTCTGGCTTTTTGCTTGGCCTGACCCGGTAAAATTGGCACAAGAGCCTGCTGGGTTACTCTGCCCCTTGTTATTGCTATAGTCAGTGCTCCGTTAATTTCCCCAGTCTTTGCATTTTTGGAGTGAATCAAAGTGTCCCCCAGGGAACCTCCAGAAGTCAGGGTAACAATACTGTATTTTTTTAAATCTTCATTAGGCTTCAAATGCTTTAAAACTTTTAAAGTAGCATTTTTATTTGGATTCCTTAGTTGATTTTTAAAACTTTTGTACTTCAAATTATTTTAGCTGAATTTTGTTTTAACTTATGTTGTAAGCTGCCTTGAGTCATATATTGGAAGACCGGTAAGATACAAGTAAAAATAAAATAGTGATACAGCTTTTCTAAGCCTAGCAAAAGTGTAACACAATCAGTGTAATCAGAGACTAAAGGGAATATAGAGGGACAGTTATGTAGAAGTCAATATACTAAATAAATAGAAATCATAGAAATCTTTGTGGTAAAAGTGATCGATTTGAGGGAACAAACATTGTTTTTAGTATTTATTACTATTTTATATATCAGTTGTAAATTATTTATGACTTACCTTCAGGGACTTTTGCATCTCACACTTGTTTTTCATCTTTTTAAAATATGTTTAATATTGGATGATGAGACCATTTTAATATGTTTGATAAAGGGCCTGAAATATTACTGCAAGTAGTTTATAGTTTTATTATTGCTGAATATTTCTTGAGGGAATAACAGGACAGGAGACATAAAATGACATAATCACAAATCAGAATGACAATATTATTAAAACTCAGTTTCTGCTGTGATTTTTAAGTAATAGTAAGATCATTTCTGTTACAACACAATGGGAAGCAATCTCTTTGGAGAACAAATTCCTGATTTGGTGTCATTTTTCTTCCTACAGTATGCATTTCTGTGTATCATTGGAAGCAAAAATGAGATCCAGTCCAGAGCCTGGACTTGTCATTTTGACTTTTAAAAAATGAATAAGCCTGTCACTGAGCTTGATTCAGTGTAAAATGACATTTTAAAAGTTTGACATTTGGATTAACTAATAGGTCACTATGGTTTAAGCTGAAGTAAGTGGAAGGATCATTTGATGGCTTGGACAGCATGAGAAAATGGAAAATTTTATTTCATTCCCAGTTCTACCGTATACCTCCAGCCCTTTTTGGTCTCATCAGTAAGCTGGGGTTGCCATCTTATTCTTAGAGCCTGTCCGCACTGCACGGTTATAGCGCTATGATTCCACTTTCACATCCTTTGGAACCTGGGGTTTGCAGTTACGGGAGGGGCCAGCTGGCCCCTCCCGTAACTGCAAACCCCAGGATTCCATAGGATGTTGAAAGTGGAATCATAGCGCTATAACTGTGCAGTGCAGAAAGGCTCTTAGTCTTCCATTTCTTACATGCAGATAGTAACATTTCCTTCTTCCACAGTTGGTCATGTGCTTATTTACTAAAACCAATTCTGAGTGCTCTTGTGCTCTCTCTCTCTCTCTCTTTGAATGAGACTGGGTTCCAAAAAGTGTTCATAGCATTGCATCTTTAAGGAGGTGAAAATATTATTAGGGTATTATGCTGAACATAGATGTGTTCCGTGCATGGCCATCTGAAGATGTGGAACTTTATGGAGGAGGCTTGGTTTTAGTAATACAACAGCATTCATTATGGAGGTGACATCTCATGATCGTTTTGCAGTAGTTGAATTCACACTGCTCTGTGTGGTGTAAAACTGCCATTTGTCGTAGCGCTTCTACACTTATTAGGCAGAACAACAGATAATTGCTGCTGTGCTGCAAGAGACGTTGGAGGCTGAGGCCGAGGGGCAGTACCAGTTCTCAAGGCTGCTGTGGCCAAAATTGTAGCAAGTACAGAGACAATCCAATCCCCTTAAGCAGGGGAAGATCATCTTCCTCGCCTCTCAGTCTTTTTCTTCTGGCACAGCTAATTTAATGCTTTGACCTGGAGAAGAGTTGAAACATAATAGTCCACTGACAATTAAAAGATTTTAAAGTGACCTTTTCAAAGATGACACTAGCTGTGTTTGGCTTTAAGGAATTGCTGCTTTTCAGCTGCTGCCAAAAACAGTAGCTGATATAGCTTAAATTGACGTCAACAGTTGCTTAAGTCAGTGATTCAGTAGTTAGTATGTTTCTGGGCTTGGCATCAGTTGCATTCTAATCTTCATGATGCTTCATGATGCTCCATGCTGGTGATACGGAGCATCAGGATATATGGCATTATATAGTGATATTGTGAAAGGCTGCCACCTAACCCCTCCTCCAAAGAACTGTTAAATATGATGGAAGTATATTTCATTAAAAGCACGGGCACACATGGAAGATGAATAAATAATATAGTGTATTGTTGGATGGTGTAAAAATGAGGAGGGAGGGGGAGGAGATAATATTTTCCACAACTGTGAACTTCTTTTGCTGTTTACTGAAGCTTTTGTAGGAAAACTAAGTTGCTTTTCTCTCCTTTATTCTAGCTGACTTCGGTCTTGCAAAGCAAAAACAGGAAAACAGTAAGCTCACCTCAGTTGTTGGAACTATTCTCTATTCCTGGTAAGTGAATGTTAGTGGTAGAGTCTGGAGGCTTTGTCTTCAAAACCTAATTTTGATAACGGCATTAGAGGTTGTTTAATATTGCTGGTGGGAAGATACCCTGGAAGAATGAATTGTGTGAGGACTTAGATTCTTTGACACTTGCTCGTGCTCCTCTTTCATGCTTACAGTGAGGAGATTAAGAACTTCGGCTTTAATTTTAGACAAACAGCAGCTCTGTATGATGTTTAGGCTCAGGAGATTAACATTTCTTTTGTTTTTGGTCTGGTCTGTGGTCTTAAACTGTGATTTTTATTTGCTTTGGGTAGTTCATACTCTTAGCTCTTTTTTAAGCATGTGTTTGAAATCTTTATTCTTTTGAACTGAAACATATTGTATGACAAACGACACACAAAAGTAATATAATATAACTGCATTCATATGAAAAGGGCAATTTGCAATAAACTGTCACACTTCTGTTCCTGTAAATTAACTGTCTACAGTATACTCATTCATCTTTGACTTTTTGAAGCATGCAACACATTTCATTCCTACTTTCCTTATAGGTTTTTTTTTTTTTTTACGTGTCCCATTGTGAACACATATGATCTAAACCTCAGGATTGCCTCTAACAATGTCTTGCATTTCCTAAGACCAGAAGTGAGTTTACTGTTCTTGAGAACTTTCTTGGGTGAGTTGTAAGTTTGATCAAGAAATTAGTTTTTACTTCTTAAGCTGTATGGAAATTGGTCAAAATAAAAGACTGAGCAAGTGGGCAAATATTGTTCCCAACTGCCTTTACTTTATGTTACCCTGGTTCTTCTGTCTCTGGATTGATGAGAGGAGGAATTCACACAAAGTGGATTTCATCCCATCACAGCCCAGGGACAGATGTTCCTCTCTCTATCAGTCTCTTTAGCATACTTGTGATGCTCATTGACGATATCACCTCCGTTGTTTCTTCCCACTAGTTGTTTTAGTTCTATTGAACTTTATGTTCATTTACATTCTGGTTCAGCCCATCCTGTGGCCATGTTAGTAATGTGCTCATAAAATTGTGGGAACATATATGGAAATGTGACTTACAGGTGAATGTTTTGCATAGTGCACAGAAGTTTGTTTTTTAAAAAAGTCCATTTTCATTAATACAAGAAATCAGAAAAGAGGGCACACTTTTTTTTCTTGTCTAAAGGTTTGTTTTCTTATTAACATACTGACTTAATTCCTGTTATAGCCAAGCCTCTTGGCTTAAATGGGCTTGCTAGTCCATTGAAAACAGCAATTTTCATCTTTACTTTCTCCCTGGGTAGAACCCATGTCCCCAGTTTTTCTCCAGCATCAGCCCCTATGGAATATTGAACTGAATGCTAGGGAGTTGATCCTTCAAGGGTTAAATCTGAATCTTAGTCAGCCTGAGGAGGAAGAGGAGGGGCTGCGGGGGATGGAATGGCTCCAAGCACAGGAGAGGGGGGGAAAGTAAACAGAGAGAGAAAAACCATAAACCAGGCAAAATGCCACCCTACCTTGGAATTTTTCCTACATACATTAAAGCATTAAAGCAGTGTTTGTCTGTTACCTCAAACCAGGCGAAAAACTGCTGAAAAGTACGACTCAACCCTTTCTTGGAGTTTTTCAACATACATTGAAGCAGAGTCTATTGGCTGCTTCCCCCACCCATTTCCACCACAAAATGACAACACACAGTAGGGTAAGGTGGTTGAGCAGCGGGTGAGGGGTCCCAACAGCTTGAGACAGTAGGGATAAACAAAGCACGTATACGCACCAACCCAAGCAGCCGGAAAGATCAAAGGTCTGCGTTAGGAACTGCGATGCCAAACACACACTCTCATCAAGACAGCACAGCCCTCCCTCCTTCCCTGTGTGTGTCTAAGGAATCCTGTGGTTTCAGTGGCCCCCCTCTGGGGCCACTTACTGGAACAGGTCCTAGGGGGTGATCAGGCCCCTCTTCTCCCCAGTGTCTCACACTTTAGGGGGAGGCACTGACACACTTACCTATGGCCATGTTTGTATCAATTTTCCAAACTGTTCCTGGGTTCCTGGGCTGGCAAACCGATCCCCTGGTTCAACACTCCCATGAGGAGGACTCTCCGATTAAACATTGGGGGTGCCCAAGGTCCTCAGTCGGTGGGGCAAAGATCTCCGGGGGGCAGTGGCCGCTCAAGAGGGCAAAAGGCTCCAAATCCCAGACGAGCCCCCAGATGAAGCAGAAACCAGAGACAAGACCCTTTTGGTTAGGAAAAAAGTTTTTTATTTTGCCAGCAAGCCTCAGCTGGGATATCTTCCAAAAGAAACCAAGCCCCCCTTATTTGAGCTCACAAGCATTTATACATTTTTGCAGTACAGTCATCACATGTTCAAGAAAGGAAACAGATGCATACAAAGGTTTCCAACATTCTCTAGTGTAATCTTACAAATGTTGCAAAGTAAAGGAAGCATAAGCATAGCGTGCCGCATTCCATCCTCCCTAGCATTCTATCTTACAGAGTTCTATTGTATTCCTTTCAAACACAGAGGGACTTCAACTGCAGAGAAAATTAACCGCTTTTCCCTCACACCCAGAGATCATCTAGGTTGACCCACCACAGGAGGTCCTGGACACTTCCTTGTGTAAGTGTCAAAACTGTCAGACAGCTAACACTGTGATCCATTGCATGAGTGGTTTGCCCAGTTAGAGTCCAGGCCATAATAAGAGAGATAATATTTAACATTTTAAAAAGGTAGATAGATACTTGGAGAAGGGGAAAATGGAAGCTTTTCAACTCTGATGACTGGGGCTGTAGAAAAGATGGCATCAAAAAGAGGGATACACAAGACCCTATTAGGTAGAAAGGGAATCTTGGTAGTTTATAAGCATTTTCTAACTGGTAGGTGTAGGTGCTGATACGTAAAGAGCTTTAAGAGATGCTCATTTAGATTTTTGACTGTTTTTCATTGAACAACAGGCTGCTGTGCCATGTCACAACCTCTTTTCAAAATCATCCTAGTTTCATAAATAATTTGACCTGTGACATGAAAAGACTGCTGTTCATGAAATGCAAGCTCAAAGTAGCTTTGGATGTATAGCACTAATTGCACTTTGGGTCTCAGGTAAAACCATTCTCAAAGTGATACTGTTTCATCACAGGACTGTGAGAAGAACTTTGTCCTTTGAGATTACAGGTATGAAATGTAAGGCCAGTATATCCAGCAGAAATTTATACAGCATCCCATAGAAGTCAGGTAATTACATTTTATAGGCGCTGGAGGTTTTCAGAAACTGCTTCATTTTTAAAAGGCAGTAAGAAGAAACATTTATAGAGTCAGCAGTAAAATAAAATGGTGGAAATAGATTGTACAGATAGAAACATAAATATAAATAGAATTTGCAGTGAAGCAAGTATTTGCTATTTAGGCCCTTTGGTATTCAAGTTTTGTTTTTAAAAGCAAAGGCTTGGAAAAGCTAGTTTTTTAAAATGTATATTTAAAAATCTTAACAGCAGTATGTTCAGCAGGTCGTGGAAAAGTCACTCTTTTGGACTACAACTCTCTGAATTTCCCAGCTAGCTTGCTGCTGCCTGGGCAATTCTGTGCATTACAGTTAAAAACAAGTAACTTTTCTAGAGATCCTGAGAACATGAGTGGGAGAGATTAGCCTCCCTCTTTGAGCTATGCAAGAGAAGCCTTCCTCTGTGTGCCATTCAAACATGATATAACTTGCACAGAAGAGAGTTCTGTCTGTAACAAAACCCATTCTGTTGATCATCCTTCTGGAAAGTGCCCAGACTGCTGATACAGTGTACATTTTCTGTAAACCTTTCTTTCTTGAAAAGCTTTTCATCATCTTTTGCCTAACATTTTTTATTCTCTGCTCCTGTCTTTTGGTTTTATTTCTGCCGTATTTTTTCAGTCTTATTTGTTTTTTATTGCAAATTTATTTCAAAATTTTTAATTTTCTTGTGTTCAACCAATATTAGGTTTTATTGTCAGGAAAATGTTGTCACTTTTAAAATTGCTTTAGAAAGGTAACTGACAGTTTTCATAAATATTTGTGTCGGAAGCTTGCTGAAATTTATATTGAAAATAGTCATATGTTGAGGTGAATTTTATTCAGCTCGTGTGTTTCCTTTCCTTCTGTGATTTAGTGGGGGACTGAATATTGTGCATCTCTGTTTAACTTACTGCTTTTCACTGACCCAAGGAACTTTGCCTTCCTGTTTGTTTGTCCTGAGTGTGGAATAGATCATCTGGTTCATGGGTAATAAAAGATAAAGCAGTGAATATTTCACATTTGAATTTCTTTAGTCCAAAATAAGTATGTATGTCAATGATCAGATCATTGGAATGTCTTATAATTTATGTGTTTCCTCTCAAGGTATACTTAAAACACTCTGGAATCATGAAAAATGTATTATACGTCTGTGTATGAATATGTCTGTGGCCTGTGGCTTGGTTCTTCTTGAGAAAAAAAGATGTAAGGAGCATTCAATAGGGCACTTAGTTGCTGTAGAAAGATAACAAGATAGGACCACTGCTGAAACACAACAATAATAATTTCACTGGTGACTGGGGGCAATTTTAGAAGCAATTATTTTAATCAGGACAATTCAAACCATGGAATGGGTTTGTAAGCTGAGATGCTACATTTGCATTGAGGGGCACGTTGTAAACTGATAGCTGCCCTCAGTTAGAGGGTGGGAAGGCCAGCAGAAATGCAGGATAAGTAGAGCTGAAAGATAGGAGTGTTGCTGACAGTGGTAAAGAAAGCCAAAGCAATAGTAGTTCAAAAGGAAAAGTTTGAGACAGAAAAGGAGCTAAAAAAAGAATAGTGTGATGGGGGGAAAAGAGAAAATTATCTTTATTGACGATCACAAAAACATATTGAGTTGACAATTTTGGACTAAGTTATACTAGGTCTTCTTGAACTCAGTGGGAAAAGTTAGTAATGTCTGATTTAAGTCCGTTGATTTCAGTGAGACTTAAATGCACTTAGACCATTGGTCAAGCCCCTTGTCATTACAGAAGGGTGGAAGATGACTAGTGAAGAAAGTTAGAAGAGAAAACAAATGGGACTAGTCTGATGGGTGTGCATTGAAAACAGGTAAAGTCTGTAGGAGTTAAGAAGAAATATTGCCATAGAAAGCAATTATCCAACTCAGAAAAGTAAGTAAGAAGGATTCATGAGGGTAACGTAACAGGAAGCCAATGACAAAATGGAGGTAGAACTACACTGATTATTGCTTGTTCACCAAAGCACTGTGAATCCAACAGGGTGGAGAAGAAGTGTACTATTTTCAAAAGGCCAGGGCCCACTATAGGCTATGAATTCTTAATTGCTGAATCCCAAGAGATGAAATTTGATAGGAAGTTCTTTTTGTGGCAGGTTGAACTCTTCAATATGGCTGTTCAGTTTTGGCTTAGCCTCTTTCAGCCTTTAACATTGTTTGCTTTCCTAACTCCTCTAATTTTACCACGATATCACTCAAACAGTAGTCCTTTTTATTATGACCTTTACACAGAGAATCATCCATTCAGAACTAATATTTACACAAGCTAATCCTTATAAGAAAGTCTGAAAACAAGTAGGATACTGTCAATCAGCTCATCAAGATTCAGTTTCAGGAGGAAAAAATATCTTTCTCTACATCCCTGTTAAAATTAAACTTATACAAATATTGTAATAAAATATTAACAGAATAAAATTGGAAATGAATACTTAAACATAAAAAAATAATAAAGGTTTCAGTGAAAATGGATCAGTATAAAAATGCACTATTCTATAAATAGCATTATGACATAGCTTTCTAGGGAGAGCAATGTCTTTTCTTTTCTTTTAATTTACTCTGCTTAAATGCATTCCATTGTATTTTGAAGTCATTTTTGTAAATGTGAATATCATAACAAAATGCTTAGAAGATTAAATTATCTTCTGTGGTGCTATAATTTTTTTGTTCAGCTGCCAAACTCATTTTAAGATTGAGTTTAGCATGCAAGAAGATCTGTTATTAAATAAAAATATACTTTCTGAGTAGAGCAGCAGATGCTAAGTCTTTCAGAGAAAACACAGAACACGGCCTAATCTGTTAGAAAAAAAGAAATAATGAAATTGAAAAATGTTCAGCTAATCTGCCTTTGTTCTGGCTGTAGCTATTTGTTTAGCTGAGAATACTCTAATCTATTTTAGCCAAGAAACTGGTGAAGCAACGTCTTTCCACTTTGAATACAAGATAATGGCACTGATAGCTTAAAACAGATCACAGTGATTATTATGAATGGAATGTTTGCAAAATCCAGCAGACTTGAATGTCATTCATATCTCACCTGCCGACTTCACCATGCCACTGTATTATAATGCAGAATCCTATTTCTGAGTTAAGTTCCCTGTGCAGACTTCACATTGAGGCAGTTGCCAAATTCTTGTGGCATTTAAAAATGTAAATTTGTGGAATTGATTGATTGATTGATTCTTATTGATTTTGGGCACACAACCTTTTAAAAACATCATATAGTTGGCCCTTCACGTTGGCTAGGGTTAGGGGCACAGGACCCCTACAAAAGTAGAAAATGGGTGGGAAGGGTGCCAAAGCATGGTGGGGAGAGTAGTCACTCAGGGTCCAAACCAGGTCAGGGGAAGGAAGGAGAAAGGAAATGGGTCAGCGTGGTGGCCCTATACTTCCTCTCTCTTGCTTATCTCCTTCCTTGAGTTTGTGTGGGGAATTAGGAGAGGGTTTGTGGTGCTGTAGGTCATCTTTAGCTGGCCAGGCAGCAGCTGGTGGAGGAGGAAGAGAACTAGAGGCAGGTTTTTATAGGGCTGCATGGTCTTATTGGAGCCACCCAGAGGGAAGGTTCCCCAGAGAAGAAGCACTTGAGGTGAGGGGGCAGAGGTTGAAGAAACTTGCAAATAATCAAATCTGTGAAAGTGAAACCCACAAATGTGGTAGGCTGACTGTACAATTAAAAAGCTTTCATTAGAAAAATTGAAACAAATCAAATTTCTACTTAAAAAACACTAGCTAAAAATGCAGGTTAAAAGCAGTTTTTAAGAACACACATAAAGCATAATAAAGCGGAAACAGTACCCATGCACATGCCTCCATTAAAAGTGCAATCTGCTGCATCATATTAAAAGCCAAAAGCCTCCTTAAATGAAAAGGTCGTTATCTGCTGTTGGAAAGACAGCAAGGAAGGGTCCAACTGGACTTCCCGTGGAAGGGAGTTCCACAACCTGGAGCAGCCACAGAGAAGGCTCTCTCTGTAGAAAACTCACATTCTCTCTCTGACAATACCAGGTGTTAATTGGTATCCATATTCAATTAATTGTCTTTAACAAGACTGCTTTTTGCTGATAACAATATTCTCAGTGGGGAGGAAAGAAAGGGAAGGTGCTTTTTCTTTACTTTTGGACACACCATTTTTGTCAGTTTTACATTTGAGCTACAGCTGCAAGTTTTCCCTGCATCCTCTGCATTCTGTCACTGAAGAATTCTCTCTCCCTGTATTGTTAAAATGTGTATGCTGTATAAATGATGTTGATAAAAATACTTGGGGGAGAGGCAGTAAATCTAAATCATATCTGCAATCATATATGAACACATAGACCATTTGGACAGTCTTTGTAAATTGCAGCAGTACATCATTTAGGCTTTGAAAACTGCAGCAAGCTGCTGCTCTACTAGCAGAGCTGGAGATTTTCTCAAAGCTCTTACATCTTACCTGGAGCTGGGCCTACCAAAACTGGAGAATTTGCAACCTCATCTCCTGCCTGGAGATGGCCTATGGAAACTAGTGACTCAAGACCAGACCCTGAAATCTGTCA
>CAOKZL010002325.1:0-209562 GCA_948472985.1 Iguana delicatissima | reverse complement strand
ACTACAGCTAAAATGGAACTTGCAACTTCAACAAGCAACTCTTCCTCCATTGCTCACAGGGAAAGATAAAAGGAGAAAACGGGCGCGGAAAACCACTAGAGATAGGGAGCAAAAATGCACTCTAGCCAGATGTGGCGCGAAAAACCACTCCCCCGAGATAGGGCGCGAAAATCAAAATCGGCCCACATGAAGAATAGGAGGAGGGTGTCACCGTGGGAGGAATCGCAGGGCAGGACGTGCATGCACACGTGAACACGCACATCATGACGCACGAGGCCATTTTGAAAAAACTGAACTGTCAATCACAGCTGAAGGAGGCGACATCAGGAGACTTGGGAGACTTATGGGGGTGGCCATTACAACGTGTGTAATTGTGAAATCAGGCTACAACGTTTCTGGCTGCAGACGTATGAATCGTAAAATTATGTCCGCGGTAGCACGGATAAAAAAAAAACCACCCGGAAACGTTGCCGCGCGGATTTCACGGAACATGTGAAAAGGATAGATACTCAGGTCTAAAAGACTGAAACCCCTTTGGTGTAGGTCGGACCAAGTAGCTCCAATCGCATATCCAGAGGAAGACTTCAGAAAAGGCATGTATACATTTCAAATGGGCCAACTGCAACTTTGACACCTTGAGAGACTAAGTGTCTCCTGACTGAAGTTAGCAATCACAAATCACAGAAACTACAAAGCTGAGGTCCATCTGCATAACCAAGTTTTTGTCCTTCTGTCCTTTCCCAGGAAAAAGGGTCTGTCCCTCTGCCCAAGAATATTCTGCCCTATAATTGGGTTCCATTTTTGAGGTTTAGTGGACTTTTCTTTGCTCGCTCTCTTTCTCTCTTTCGGGCCCATTTGTTCGTTCACTCTATTTCTTTGTTTGACAAGCTGTCTTGTGTTTTCCTGAAAACAGCAGCCTTCAGGATCAGGTGCAGTATATTTGCTCTGTCCCTTCAATCTTTCCCTTTCTTAAGACTCTCAAACACGGTAGCCCTTGTGTGTTTGTGTGAGTGAATGCTTTGTGTGTGTGAGTGAGGAATTTTGCCAATTCTGCCAAATAAAAGACCATTTAAAAGGACACTTGACTTCTCTCTTTCTCATGCAATCTGACCCCATAAACACAGGATAAAAGAGCTCGCTGCATTGTCCTGCCCTCCGTTTTGCCAAGTTGTGCTCTGCTAATTTCTCCAACCTTTGTAAAAATCTAGGTGTTCCCCCAGGAACCCCCAGAAGCCTGGGTAACAATAATAAACATTTTCAAAAGAGCTATTCAGCCAAGTATAGACAGTTTCAACAGTGACCATAGTTTAGTCTTTATGTACATTCCTTTGGTCACTATTTTATAATTACAAGAGACAGTATGATTCAGATCTTTAGAGATCATAATCCCCAATATTGGAAGCTATGGATTCAGCTTTGAGCCAATCATGGTTTGCCATTGTTCTTGTTTCATTAATGGAGCATTAAGACACATCATAGTGGATTTATGAAAATTAATTTTCAAACCAGCAAATAAACCAAATACTGTAGGTCCAAGATCCAAGTGTGAAGTTTGAAAACCCTCAAGAAATAACAAAGGACCTTTCCATACTGTACTGTTATAGTGCTATTATTCCACTTTCAACATCCTAAAGAATTCTGGGGTTTGCAGTTTAGGGAGGGGCCTTTAGAATTCTCAGCCAGAGAGTTCTTTGGCCTCAGTAAACTACAAACTACAACATGCCACAGGATGTTGAAAGTGGAATAATACACAAAAGTTCACTTTAGCACAGAATCTAAAAGAAAATTATCTGAAAATGTTACATAGATGGTACCTGGACCCTGTGAAATTAAGCAAGATGTACAAAATGAAAGAAAAGAGCTGTTGGAAATGCACACAGGAAGATGGGACTTTCTATCATATGTGGTGGCTCTGCACGAAGGCTACAAAATACTGGAAAAGGATACACAAAATAATGAAAGATATCCTTCAAATAGAGATTCCATTGACGCCGGAAATTTTTTTATTAAATACAACACATCAAATAGACAAGAAGAATAAAAAATATGAAGTAATAATTTTATATATGATCACTGCTGCAAGGATTGTATATGCAAAATATTGGAAGAGATCGGAAATTCCCTTAACTGAAGAATAGTTAGAAAAAATTCAGGCACATACAATATTAGATGACCTTACATGCAGAATAAAAGAGGAAAAAAGTAAAAAAAGAAGGAATGATATGAGATTAATCAAGGAATACATTGAAGAAAACTGGTCAAAGTTATGCCAAGATGTTAATAAATAAATAGAATAGATGAAAAAATATAACAGGTTTTCAAGGAATTACGTAGTGAATGGACATTACAATGTTAAGAGACAAGTCTACAAAGAAATAACTAAATTATTGAGATCACGGGGGAAAAAATTGGAAAAGTAAAAAAAGCAATTCACACAAGGGGAGGGAGGGAGGATATTAACATTACGATAGAAGGATCAAATAAAGGATAAGAAAATAGACGATAGATAAAAGTATATAATAATAGGTGATAATTAAGATATAATCATGTATATACGAACAAATTGATATATAAGCATTCTCTTCTTTTTTTATTGATAATATAAAAAGTAATGAATATGTCATATTGTTGATGAATCGGATATGGTTGACGATTTTAATAAAAAAATTTTTAAAAAGAAACTGGAACAATAGCACTATAACAGTGCAGTGTGGAAATGGACTAAGATTCTTTCTCACTGAGTCCATTTTGCTTAGAAACTCAAATAGGTAACTCCTTTCCAGCCTGTCTAATGTATCACGGGAAACCAAGGGAACTGAAGAGTGTGTCTGGATGAAATGGATCACCACATGAAGAGTGTCATGAATTGAATCTGAGGCCCTTTCCTCAACGCACCTTTTCACAGAGCTGGGGTGCTGGGATTGAGCGAGCAGCCTCCAGCAAGAGGCTCTCATGTCCTGGTTCCTTCAGCTCCACAGCTGCCGCCCACTCGCATGAGAGCCCCTCCTCTTCCTCCCGCAGTGCAGCCTGGGAAACTCCAAGCGCCGCTGCTCCAGAGCTCCACATGCACAGCAAGTGCACGTGGGGCCCCAGAGCAATGCGCAACTGCGCACCATTTCCGGCTCAAAGCTGAAAATGAGAAAGTGTGTGAGCAGTGCCTGCCAGACCCTGGAGCGGCACATGATTGTGAGTGCGTCGTGTGGACCACTCCCCACATTTGCACAATGCTCGAAGGGCCCTTTTGCATGGCAAATGCTGTGCGAAAAGGGCGTGAGAGTCATCACCCTGGCATGAATCCTATCTGATTTGCTTCTATGTTTTCAGTAATAAATGTGTTAATACCTACAGCTAAAATTGGACTTCCGTTCTGACGGCGGAGTTGATGGCAGCCTAAGGAGATAGCTCTCCATAGGACGTCACCGCGAGTGGCTTACCCAGGGGACTTGCGAAGACCTAGGGCTCATTCGTCGCTCCGAAAAGGAACGTTGACTCCCCAGGACCCAGTTGGGCGAGTACTCCTCGGGGAAGAGGAGTCCTGAGGGGGTTCGGAGGGGACCCGAAGACTGTTAGCCCGCGAGCCAGAGGTGTCTCAACGCTGGACATTGGAAGGCAAGCGGACAGAGCAGCGGGTCGCAGAACCACCACAGCCACTCGTTGTTTTGCCAAGGGATCGTGTTCCCTAAAACAAACCCCAGACTTTTTAACCTTGGAATCCTTTGAAACTACAGCTACGACAGACAACCAACTCAATTACCGGAGTCTAACAAGGTAACATCAACGTGTTGGGGAAAAAAGACTTTACTGTACTTTGTAAAAAGAAGAGAAAAGAGGAGCCGACCGATATACCCACGAGGTTGACTCAGCTTTCTTAAAATACTTCGTCTGGCACAAATAAAGCTCCATTTTTCACTCATTTTTTTTCTTTTTTAAAAGACATTTCTATATTCTACAAGGTCTCGTTTTGCTGACTAAACTTTTTAGAAGAGTGCATTTGATTTCATTTGTGGGGCGATTCTGGACTGCGCTTCCTATTTTGGATAGAGTTTATTCCAGTACTCTTCTACTGTTGAAGACATAATTTGTGACTTTGGGGGGATTGGTGGACTAAAGGAGCGTATTTGAGAACACTAGTGAACCCAACAGGCCACAGGAGAAGTTACTGTTACCAAAAGAAAAAATTAAAATTAAATAAAAACAACTAAGAAAAACCTGATCCACGATAAGGAGCTACGCGTGGAAGGAGGGGTAAAGGAAGAAGGATACAGGATCGATTCTAGTAATCATAAATAAATATAAATAAACATTTAATTGTTTGGATATAATCTCCATAATAGTTATAGTATCTACAGTATTTACATTATTTACAGTATTTACAGTATAGTACAGTTTTACGGTATCTACAGTATCTATATCTTCTATAAAGCCCATATCTTATTTACATAGTTCAAGATTGCTTAATGTTGTTTAATATCACCTGAATATTACTTATTCCATTTCAAAAAACTTGAGAAACTGCCTGACATATATATATTAAGTGCATTATAGTCTTATATATCATATATAATAGTTGTATAATACGTGTTGGACAATTAATATTGCAATAATATTACAAATAGAGTATTTGTTAGAAGTGAAGATTTCATAAGTACATTAATTTTGATTGCCAGGTTTTTCTTTTTCCTTTTCTTCTCGCTTAGAGAGGCACAGCAAGAATACTTGATTGTGTTATTTATGTCCAGAAGGTGTCTTTGAAGCTAGTGTCCTTGAAGCTAGCGAGTTGTAAAGAAAACATTTAGATAGCAGACGGGGGAATTGATAACAGCTGGGAAGCTGGGCAACTGGTTAAATTATAAACAATTGACAAAAAGAAAAGAAAAGAAAAGTTGCCCAACAGCTCCACCTGCTGGTCTAAAAATATATATACCTGATACTTAAAGTGTATATTTGCTTGAACTGCTCATATTGATATTATAATTTTGACATCTGACATTGCGAGATATTTAGTGAAAATGGCTACAGGTACAAGGAGGGCTACAGCTCAAACCAAGCAAACTTCTACACAAGCTACAATACAGCTGACAAGGAGATCATCTACAGACTTAGCAACTACATCTACTGATACTAATTTAATTTTAGAGGCACTGAACAAATCAAGGCAAGAACTATGACAGGAAATTAGGCGAGATATGAACGAGACCAGGGCTGAAATTAAAGTTGAAATTAAAAAAGAAATAGAAGGACTGAGTAAAAAAATGGATATGATGGCCAAAGAAATGTCCACAATAAAATCTGAATTGGAAGCAGTTCAGGACAAAACAAAGCACATGGAAGAACAAACACAGCAAACTACAGAAAAACAGATACAAGATGAAGCCTTGATAAATAGAATAGAGATGCGATATCGTCAACGTTGTTTAAAATTGAAAGGACTCAGAGAGCAAGATCAGGAATGCATACATGACAAAATAATACAAGCATTGACAGAATATGTACAATTGACAGAAGACAGATTGCACGCAAGTATTGAAAAAATATTTAGAATAAATTCCAGAGTCGCGTGAGAAAGAAAACAGCCTAGAGACATTGTAATAATTTTCACCAATTTGAGGACAACAAAAATCATTTTACAAAAAAGCTACCTAGAAAAGCTGTACATAGATTCACAAGAAATAAACATTGTCAAAGATATACCGGCTCAAATGTTAAGAAAAAGAAGGACTATAGATTCATAACACAATTCCTTATTAAACAAAAAATTAACTATACTTGGAACAGAACAGAAGGCATATTCTTTACACACAACTAAAAAGATATAGAATAAACAACATCGAGAAGGCAAGGGAGGTCCACGAAAAATTGAAAAAAGAATTGGAACAACAAGCCAAGAAAGAAACGAAGAGAAGCCGACAGTCTTCACAGGAAAGGATGCTACATGAAGACGAAATGGGAGCCTTTGTGGGAGAAGGTACTGTGGATGAAGCGGAACTTCCAGGAGAAATGGAGGATTTGGAAAGGAGTCAAGAAAAAGAGGAGGTAGACGTGCAATCTGAAAGTGAAACAGAATATATTGAAGAGCAATAAAAGCAGAAAAAGAGAGGAAGAAGCTTTTGAAACAAGAAATGACATATAAGGACTTAAGGACATTTTCATGGAACATTAAAGGCCTTAACTCACAATATAAGCGAAGGAATGTCTTTCACTATTTGGAAAAAACAAACTATGATATTATGTGCATACAGGAAACACACATCGTTGAGAAAGATACTAAGTATTTGAAAAATCCGAAACTTGGACAGTGTTTTATGGCATCTTATCAAAAAAAAAAGGAAGAGTCACAATCTATGTGAAAAATAATTACACGGTTGATGAAGTATTTGTAGATCCTAATGGACATTACCTAATGATTGAAGTGAAGCTGGTAGTGGAAGTGCATGCCCCACTGGAAAACAATGCCAATTTCTATTCAAAACTCAGGAAACAGATAGTTAACTATGTGAATGAAAAAACCCAAGATAACATTATAATTCTGGGGGATCTGAATGGGGTATTTAATCCAATACAAGATAGATCTAATTCCAAAGATGCCAAAAAGTGCCATGGAAAACTGCCACAGAATGTTCTACAGATGATCGATGAGCTTTCATTAATAGACGTATGGACTTTTAAATATGGGTCAGAAAAAGGGTAAACTTTTTTCTCAGATCGACACAGTACCTTTTCGAGGATAGATTACTTTTTAATTTCAAAAATATTACATACTAACATCTCCAGAATGGATATTCTCCCGAAAATAGCATCAGATCACAATCCCATTCTTTTACATTTGAAACTAAGAATGCAAAAACAATACACTTGGCGACTCAATGATAATTTGTTGAAAGACAAAGAATCAGTTCTTAAACTAAGAGAAAGCTTGCAAAGATTCTTTGAAGAAAACATAAATTCAAATATAGCTATGAACACAGTTTGGGACACCACAAAAGCGGTCATGTGAGGCCACCTGATAAGTATAGGTGCATATAAGAAACAAAAGGAAAACCAACAAATATCTAAACTGATGGACAAATTAAGAGAGAAAGAAAAAGAGTTATGTAAAAATAGTATGAGTCACAAATTAAAATTAGAAATCAAGTCAATACAGGATCAAATTGCTGCAAGAAATATGGCTGATGTCAAAAAAAATGAATTATTGTCAATTAAATCAAATCGTGTGCGCAAATAAACCAGGAAAATGGCTGACGTATAAACTGCGAAGGGAGAGAGAAAAAAGAAGAATCTTGAAAATGAAAAAGGGCCAAAAAGAAACTACAGATCAAGACCAGATTAAAAGGATCTTCCAAAGATACTATACCTACCTTTATTAAAAAGATACAACATATCAGGTGGAAGAAGAGAAAGCAAAGAAATATCTAGAAAAACACGGAACATTAGAAATTTCGGAAGAACAAGGGAAAGCCTTAAGACAGGACATTACAATGCTCGAGGTAAAAGAAGCAATTCGAAAATTGAAGAACCAGAAGGCTCCCAGGCCAGACGGATATACAGCCCTTTTCTATAAAACTTTCAAAGGGGAATTGGTACCTCCTCTAACAAGAATTCTAAATGAGAATAAGACAAATAGTATTCCGGATTTGTGGAAAAACGCCAATATTACATTGATACCAAAGGAAGGAAAAGACCACACAATGCCAGAAAATTACAGACCTATATCTTTACTCAACACAGACTACAAAATCTTTCCTACAATTTTGGCAACCAGATTTAAAAAGGTCCTAAACGAAATGATAGATTCTGATCAAAACGGCTTTCTCACAAACAGACATTTGAGAAACAATACCAGAATTCTATTAAATGCTATAGAATATTTTGAAAAAAGGAATGAGAAAAAATTAGCTATACTGTTCGTATAGAAGCCATTTGACAAAGTTAGATGGTCATTTATAATAGAAGTTTTAAAGAAAATGAATTGTGGTAACAACTTTGTCAGATGGATACAAGCTGTTTATACAGAGCAAAAGGCTAAACTGATTGTGAATGGAGAGTTAACGGAAGAAATACAAATAGGCAAAAGAACATGCCAAGGATGTCCAATACCACCGCTGCTCTTCATTGCAACATTAGAAATATTAAATAACAATATAAGGGAGAATCCAATAATAAGAGGAATTAAAATAAAAGATCAAGAATATAAATTGCGAGCCTTTGCGGATGACCTTATATTTTTTACGGAAGAACCGGTACTTGGAGTTACAGAAATCATGAAGGAAATTAAAAACTTTGGTGATGCAGCAGGGCTAAAGGTAAATAAGGATAAGTCATATTTAATGGTAAAAAACATGTCCGTAAGAGAGAAAGAAGAAGTGATAAAGCTGACGGGCTTCAAGACTGAGAAGAAAATAAAGTACTTGGGAATTTGGCTTATGGAGTCCAATAAAGACCTATTCGACAACAATTATGAAACAAAATAGAAGGAAATTGTTAACGATTTAAGAAGATGGAAAAAATTAAATTTGTTTTTGTTTGGCAGAATAGCAACTATTAAAATGAATGTTTTACCGAAATTCAATTTCCTTTTCCAGAACTTGCCAATTGTAACAAATGATAAACCCTTTAAATTATGGGAAAAAGAAACGTCAAAATTCATTTGGGCAGGAAAAAAACCAAAAATCAGGTGGAAACTGATGACTGAACAGATGACCAAAGGAGGTTGTGGAGTACCCGATCTTAAATTATATTATTATGCTAACACGATGACTTGGATACAAGATTGGATAACTTTAAAAGACACAAGAACACTTACAATAGAAGGGGCTAATATGAGATTCGGGTTCCACGCCTATTTGTGGTACGAGAAGGACAAGATTGACAGAGATTTCACGAGTCATTATGTAAGAAAATCTTTAGTCAAAATTTGGAAAAAAATAAAAAAGAGTACATATAGTAAAATTCCGCTCCGGATTTCACCCCAAAAAGTTTTTTTTGGACAATGGATCAACAAGAATCAAGACTGGCTTCGATATAAAGATTTAATAAAACAAGTTAGTCCAGAGAAGATTTATATTAAGACACATGAAGAACTTGCAAGAGATGACATAAAATTAAACTGGTTCCCCTAGCCACAGCTCAAAGAGAGATTTACAATGGATATCAAATTAGATGGAATATCAATGCAAAAATCTTATAATGAGCTGGAAACAATAATATTTTTGAAGTCCAAGCAAAAAATTTCATATTTTTATAAATATCTTAATGCACGAAAATTAGAGGATGAACCTATAAAAGATGTAATGATCAAATGGGCCAGAAATGTACAACATGACATACAACTAGAGAATTGGGAGGCATCATGGAAGAATACAGTAGAATTTACCAGTTCGCAAGATTTAAAAGAAAACTATATCAAATGATGCACAGGACTTATTTAACCCTGGAAAAAATTGATAAGATATACCATACTGGGGAAAATAAGTGTTGGAAATGTAAAGAGACATTTGGTACATTCTATCACATATGGTGCACATGTCCATATACAAAAAAATTCTGGCTGAAAATACATGAAGCCATGAAGGAAATTTTCAATGTGATGTTTCCCATGATACCGGAATTGTTTTTACTAAACATGACATTCATGTTTAATAAAGCCTTTCAATTAAAAACACCAGAGTCTTACTGTGTCTTGTAACAGCTGCAAGAGTGGTCTTTGCAAGATTATGGAAGACAAATGTAGTTCCGGACATAGAGCAACGGGTACAGAAAGTTGCTGATTATAAACAATTTGATTTGTTTTCTACGAGGCTAAAAGGGAAACAATGGGAACAGGTAGAAAATGATTGGTTACCAGTAATAAACTATATGAGGAAATGTGGGTACTGGTTTTGGGGGGGGGAATGCAAAGTAGACAAAGGGTAATTAAACCTGTGGGTATAACTAATAATATAATTTAGATGGATTGACGGGGGAAAAAATCTGTGAAAACAGTAAAGTCATGTAAGGTGTTCTTTTTTTCTTTTTTTAAATCATTATGTGTGACATTGTAGTAGATTTGAACATAAACAATATACAAAACATAAAACATATTGACCTGAACATAAGTAATATATAAATTCTTTTTTTTTTTATGTGGGGAGTTTCTTAATATCGAAAATGACGTGATTAGCGACTCTAGGTAATTGTTAGGAAGCTATGGTAAGGTAAAATATATTGTCAAGAAGAGATGTTGATAAGTATAGTAATGTATGTATGAATGACTGTACAGAAATGTACAAAAGTATACTTTGTTAATACGAATTTTTAATATTTGTATATATATAATAAAAAGAATTAAAAAAATACCTACAGCTAAAATTGATGACAAGAGTTTATCTTGGTTTGTTAGGGCAATCAGACAACAGGCAGAGGCTTCCAATATGTCTCTCCTTAGTTTGGATATGGCAAACCAGGTTTTCCAGCTAGTTGAAAGTGGCCACCATTCAATAGTACATTAAAAAAAATTGACCAAGTGTGAGAATTTGGTTATATGGTGATTTGTAAAATTTACCAGATAATCCATCCAGGCCTAGAGACTTCCCATGTATTAATTTTTTGATGGCCAATTTAAGCTCATCAAGTGATATTAATTGATTAAATAATAATGTAAGTGATAATTTAATTTTCTTGATATTTAAAGTTTTAATGAATTTGTTTCTTTAAAAAACAAGGGGGAAATCAAATGGGTATAGTTTAGAGTAAAATATATGTAATATTTTGATAATTTCTTTAGGGAAAGTATGAACTGCATCATTGGGAATTTTAATAGAGGAAATTATTTTTGTCAGTTTTTCTTTTTATTACTTTTGCTAAAAGCCTTGAATTTTTGTTCTTAAATTCCTAGTTTTGGGCTTTAACATATTGCAGTGAAAATTGAATTCTTTTAAGGTCTGTCTTAGCTAAAGCAGCTTTTCTTCCAAATCAATTCAATTAGGATGTGTGGGTCATGAGAAGTCTTGTGATCATGGGAAAGGAGAAGCAAGTTCAAGCAAGAGAGATTCTCTAATTGCACACTTATTCTTTTTGCATCTTGCCCTTTCCTGAATAAATAGACCTCTTCAGACAAACTTCAAAGTGTCCTATAATACTATGGAATGTTGTTCCACTCCTTATTTTAAAAAGTTTTTCTTTAGCCTTTAAAAAAATAGGGACTTTCATAGGCAAAACACAAGAGGGCGACAGTCTGATAATAAAAACAGCAAGAACAAAGCATGGCAAATGTAGAAGCACCCAAGAGAGTTGCAGTTCTGGGCCTGAAGGTGCTTGCAGGCAGATGGCTTCGAAGCCCAGGGTTACCTTACCAGGATCGTCCTAGGCCCTGAGATTTCTGGGCCAAAACCAGAGACCTAGGGATGGCCCCCTGGTAATGTAGTGGAGCGGGGAAGCAGCGCACGGTGATGTCCGTAAGCATTATTTACTACATCACTCACAACTTGTCATTCAAACACACACGCACACAAAGAGAAAATATCATTTCCTGGTTGTAAATTCAGAGCCCTTTCAAGTTGCAACATTTCATATCAATTAATTTATATCTATTAATTTTTGCAGAGTTCAGTAAACTGCACAGTCAGCTTGAATAAGGTGGGCATAGTCCAGCTTTTCAATTCCAGGCAGAATATTCTGCATGATATGCAAACTAATTTATGATATGTAAAGTATGCACCTTAACTGTGGCATTGCTTGCTGTGTGTTGGAGGCTACCATTATGTTTCAGCCTTGGAACTATTTACATAGCAAGCACTGATCTGAGAGAAAGACCATATAGTAGAATGGTTAGATGCTGGAGACCACAGTTTCAATCCATCTGACCATGACACCTATTCGGTGCCGGTACGTTGCATAGCCACGCCTATCACTGTGTCTTATTTTCGGGTTATGGCTTATATTGCACAAATGCTTAGAAATCCTGCTAGGGCTTATTTTATGGGTATGTCTTATTTTCGGGGAAACAGGGTAGTGGACTAAATGGAAATCCCACAGTTCAGTCTCATCTTTGCCATGAACTGACTGAACAGTACAGCCAGCCCATCGATTTGGCAGAGTGAGGCAGAGCACCAGCAACAGTGAATGGCTCTCCTCCTGCCGTTTTGTTTTGTTTTGTTTTGTTTTGGTGGGAGGGGGCTCTCTGTCACATAGCTGCCAACCTCCCTCCTTTCCCTATTCGCCCTCACACTGCCTTACCCCTTCTTCCTTTGCCTCAACTCCCTATGTTGTGCCTTGGAGCCTCCACTGAGCTTCCTTCCTTCCTTCTGCTCCATCCCTTCCTTCAGGCTCTCCCCAGTTCTTGCTTCACCTCATGCTGCTGCCTGCCTCCTCCTTGTAAAGCAGCACCAAGTGGAGGCGGCAGCGGCTGCGGCTGCGGCTGTGGCTGCGGCTGCTTTAGTCAGAGAGCAAGTAGAGAGCCAATGGGAGCAGCGGTGCCCTTGCTACAGCCACAAAGCAAGAGGAGAGGGAGCTGAGGTGGGACAGCAGGGGGAAGAGAAAGTCAGTGTGGTGGCAGAGGTGAGGTGGGTCGAGGGAGGAAAGCTGCAGTGAGAGTGAGAGGTGTCTCTTTTCCTTTCACTTCAGTCAACAGGACTGCCCAGGGTACCCCTTTGGGTGGCTTTAGGCATGGAGTGATCCTCAGTCAGGCATTCTCCTATTTGTAATTTAAGAACAATCAAAATTGACCTAATTTACAGCATAAGTGTAAAAATAATTAAATTAACGTATGCATATTTTTAAAAGTATATTGAAATGTCTGACTTTAGTAAAGTCAACTCACATGCCACAGGCTGCAGTATCCCTCAGAACCTGCCTGGTCTTTTGATCCAGGTGGGAACAAACTGCTGTATTCCTGCCCTGATGCTCTCTTTATTTGTCATTTTGGGGAATTTTCATCTGTATACTGACCTCCCTGCCCCAAAAAAGACTTGCTTACATTATTAGATACAATGCAAACTTCTTCATAGTCCCCTTAAGGATATAATACAGAAAGGATTCATACATCGCACTTTGAACTTGCAGTGGAAGAGTCTTTGGAGGTCAGGATCAGGAAGGCATTGCGAGAATACTTCTTACAGGCTGACCAGTCTGGGCCTGGTCTGGGAATCTGGATATTGTTGCATAGCAACTCCCAGCTTTCATTGGTTATGCTGATTAGGGCTGCTAGGGGCTGCAGGGTCCACACAATCCCCAGAGCTATAGCATGAGTGCCATGCTAGCAAACAATCCGAGGCCTCCTGAAACAGCTATATTTGGTGCCTACCTTAATTTATTTGGAGGGTTGTGACCTGGCAGTGTTATCCTATCCTACACCCTCATCCTATGGGATGTGCTTTTGCATATAGCTGGAAATATATGAATCGAAGGCACACTGACCAGAAATGGTCACGCTGACCTGAGATGTGGTCAGGCCATAGGCTCATTGGGAATTAAGCAGAAAACTCTGGCATTATAGGAGTTCAAGCTAACCTCTTGATCTCAGATCTTTGCATTTCTGAATTCAGCCAGATAAGACAGTCTGAGACCATCCCTTTTGATCTCACCCTACGGAGTTCTTTCCTACATTCCCTACCAGTTCAGACTTCAAGAGGTTACCACAATTCTCATAAATTCTGTCACTCTGGGGTCAAAGAAATCACTTATTCCAGAACCCTTTGTCAGTCCCGTCAGAAAGTTTTAAGCCTCTGCCAATACACCCCTTCAGGATAGGAAAAAGGGAATATAAACCCTAACTTTGGCTCCGACAACTTGTAGCACTTTGGACGTGATACATGATGCGCAAACTGCTGTTTGTCCATGTTACCCTCAGATGCTGTCTGAGCCTCTTTGTTTCATCCTTCTTCTCCAGGATTGGTAACTATCACCCTCATCCCACAGTTTCTCTCTCTATCCAACATTTCAGCCCTTTCTTTCTGACAACCTTGTATGGTTCTTAAGAGTTTCTGATTTCCTGTGTGTTTGTGGGTTCAAAATAAAATATCTTTAGCTGGATAATGAACTCTGCAGTTAGTACTGGTATGCAGGGGTGAAAAGCTCCTGCTGTTACCCTCCTCTCACAGGCTTTCTTTGAGTTATAATTTCCCAGGTGGACCCCAATGTCCACCACCTTTTAGGGTAACAGCAAAATACTACAGGGCAAACCTAAGCATTCTTAGTCAGAAGGGGCTCCCTCTGAGCTTAATAGGCCTTAATTACCAACAAGAATATTGATGACTGTAGCCTTTTTAAAAGTTTGTGCTTGTTGTTTTGTGCCTTCAAGTCATTTCTGACTTAGTGAGACCCTTAGATGAATCTATCGTGGGGTTTCTTGCCAGAATTTGTTCAGAGCGGGTTTGTCTTTGCCTTCCTCTGAGGCTGAGAAAATACAACTTGCCCATATGGCTAAGTGGGGAGTTGAACCCTTTCTCCAGAGTCGTAGGCCAACCCTATATCATACTGAGTCTCTTTTTAGAGAGTCACATACATTTTTTCACCTCTTTCAAATTTGGATTTTTAAAAAAAACTTTGGAAAAGCCTTTTTCTCCTTGTCCCTGCAACTATTTCTTTCTACTTTCCCCTTTCTCCTCCTCCTCTTCTTCCTTCTTCCTCTTGCTATCACTCACCACACAAGGCATCCCTGCATTTTCAGTCTATGTGAATGTTAGTTGACCGCAGAACTCCATCGCCCTCTGGTGCTTCAGAGTGGCATCCTTCACTCCACTACAGCCCTGTCTGGCTAGACTGGTGCAAAGCCATGCTTTAAGTAATCCAGTTGCACAGACTCCATTTTTGTCTCAGCCCAAGTCTGTGAGAGGAAGAAGCTAGATTCCCTCAAACTGTGTATTTCCTCCCAAAGAAGAGGCGTGAGAGTAATCTATTTAATATATCCATTTACCATCACAATATTAGCAAAGAAGGAGACTAAGCTCAGCATGCTTGTAGAAGGAATAAATTTTTATTCTTTTAAAAAGCCCAACACATATTTGATATTGTTATATATGATAACTGCTGCAAGACTGACATATGCACAATACTGGAAAAAAAGGGAATATGTAGATATAAAGGAATGGAAGTTCAAAGTACTGGATATGGTAGAAACAGAAAAATTAGCATTTTTAATGAAAAATAAACCTATCCAGAACTTTGAAAGGGAATAGAGAGAAATACTGGACTGGATAAAGAAATAATGTAGAAGGGGAAGCAACAATGAAAATAAAGAAAAGTAATAACGTATAAGATATAAGTACCAATGTACTAAAGTAAATGTAACAATGTAAGAATGTAAGAATTTTGTAATGATGAAAATACGAATGTGTGAAGATAAATAAGCAGAGTCAATTGGGACAAAGACAGAAATGGGGAAGGGGGGGTTGTTTTATGTTTAATATAAACTATAATAAAAATATAATAATTAAAAAAAGCCCAACGCATTTTGGCCTCTTTATATATTTGTGGCCTTCTTCAGGGGCTGTATTAAAAACAAATACATTCTAGTCAATACTAAATAAAAGAACAACACACATATATCAACTCTAAAAAATTCAAATAGCAAACCATTATATACATAATAAGCCTCAGATATACCATGAATCCAACAGAAATTTCTGGAGTTGCTACTGCATCCTCCTTGAGAATCCAACTGGTATGTAACAAAAGGGACAAACTGCACATTTTTTTGGTATTTATACAGTTCTTCAGATAGTCACACCACTCTCTTTAGTCTAATCTAGCTCTCATCTATATAATGGTTTGCTATTTGAATTTGTTAGATTTTATATACGTGTATTGTTCTTTTATTTAGTATTGACTAGAATGTATTTGTTTTTAATACAGCCCCTGAAGAACGCCACAAATATATAAAGAGGCCAAAACGCATTTTTTTAAAAGAATAAAAATTTATTCCATCCACAAGCACGTGGAGCTTAGGGCCTTTCCACACAACACTATTATAGTGCTATTATTCCACTTACAACATCCTATGGAATCCTGGGGTTTGCAGTTTAGGGAGAGAGCTCTTTGGCCTCTGTAAACTACAAATGCCAGAATTCTACAGGATGTTGGCAAGTAGAATAATAGCACCCTAGCCATGTAGTGTAGAAAGGCCCATAGTCGCCTTCTCCTTTGCTGATTCAGACACGTGTTTTCCAGTTTTTGTTCCTGCTCCATCACAAAATTAGCCACAGAGCTGAGAGACAGCAGTATCAGGACTCCACAAGAAGGAGCTTAGCCTTTCCCTCTGTGCCACTGGTCCTAGTAAAGTCCTGCAAGGGAAGCTCCTAGCAGCAAGCTCGAGGCCTCTGTCCCAGAGTTGGCAGCAGCTGTGTGTGGGAGGGGGATGATTTTCATCTCTACAGGAAAGGATTTACTCTCCCACTCCAGCAGCCCAGTCTTGATCCTGCTATGCAAACCTCTGTCCCTGCAGCTGCTGCTATGGAGTGGGGCGGGGCAGATATTCATTGCATCAAGACATTTAGCATCACATCTGTTCAGACTCAAAGACACAGCACTGTGTAGTCATAATGGAAGGCTCCCTTTAAATCATTGCCCTTTTCATCTGTTGCCTGTGCCCTTAAGCTCATTCAAGAACTTTTGTATTTCTCATCCAAACAAAAAAGTCATGCTAGTTTATAGTAACAGAAAAACAGCGACTGCTAAGCAGAGATAAGATGTGGTGACCGCAGTCTACTTTCTAAGGTACATGAAATGCTCAAATAAGTAAGCCAAATAATCATAGATACATGTACACACTACATATACAAACAGAAGAAGAAAACTCAGTTTAACCTTTCAAAATGTTTAGAGAAGGAAGCCAAGTGATTAAGCAATACAGCAGGGGAAGATGCTATGGGAGATGGGAGGGATAAATGAATGCCATGGAAATGCCTTGTTAAGAAGGATGTGGCCAGATGAGGCTGTTATTGTGCAACAAATCCCTGTCTTATTCATGGAATTTTATAGAGTCAAAATGATGCTGCCTTGCCTTTGTAACTCTTTCGTTCCTTCTCACCACTTCTTCCATTTTTTTTCTTTCTATAGGAAATTCATTAGGGAAAGTAGAGCTTGAGAATAAGAGGTCACAAATAGTCAGTTTCTTAGGCCATTCCCACACTACACTGTTTTAGTGCTATTATTCCACTTTCAGCATCTTATGGAATCCTAGGGTTTCCAGTTTAGGGAGGGGCCTTTAGAATTCTCAGCCAGAGAGCAATTTGGCCTCAGTAAACTACAATTCCCAGGATTCCACAGGATGTTGAAAGTAGAATAATAGCACTATAACAGTGTAGGGTGGAAATGGCCTTAGAATCAATTCCTTTCCCCAGAACAACAATATAACTAACGCCATTTCCGCACTAGACCATTATAGCGTTATGATTCCACTTTCAACTTCCTATGGAATCCTGGGGTTTGCCATTTAGGGAGGGGCCTCAAAGGTCTAAACTGCAAACCTAAACTGCAAACCCCAGGATTCCATAGGAGGTTGAAAGTGGAATCATAGCACTATAACGATCTAGTGCGGAAATGGCCTAAGTTACTCTATGGATGTACTTTGACTAACTTCACTGCTTTTGTGGTGTGACTGTAACTTTTTGAAAATTGTAGTTATTTTCCTCCAAAGGATATAGAAATAGAACAGCAGGTTGCTCCAGCAAAGAAGTGTGTGTATGTGTTGCCTTGTGGATTTTGCATCCGCATCCTTATTGCTGCTATAACAAGTAAAGCAGAAAGTGTTGGATACTCAGAATCTGAGGCCTGTGTTTATTGCTGAGAAATCCAGTCCCTTGTACTTCTGAGTAAATATTAATCAACTGGATTCTGCACTATGCTGCTTCTGTCCATATCTTCTCAGTACAGGTGATGTCCAAGGAGGTTGTTTTGGAAAGGTTATGTTCTTGCACCTTTTCTGTTCAGTGATTTATTGTTTAGTAAAATGCATTGGACTGCAAAAATATGGCTTTGAGTAGGCCTTCTAGGCCTCTGCGAACTTACTAATCCTTTGCGTAATTTTTAATACCTTGTGTAAGAACCTTCAGTATTTAACATTGTGTTAGGCTGCTTGGGTTTCTTTTGTACACAGACCAGTGGCTCATAGTACTCAGATGTTTATTTTGTTTAAAGCAACCTCCGGGTAACCTGCAGGTTTTTATTAGATGTGGCAGTGAGTCATTGCTAGCATTTTTTATTTGTTTTCCAAAAGCAAAACAACTTTCTTTTCCTCACCCTGGGAATGGGGGATGTTGGAGAAAGGCAGTTTCCTGTTAGCAGGGCTTTAAGAGGAAAGGCATGGTGCTTGTCAAATGGAGAAGGGCCCCAGGTGCTAGCAAGGAGGTAAACCCATTCAGTCAACCTTGGCTCCCATTTGGAATCTCCTAGGAATCCCTGAACCATTCAGAAATCATCTGGGCCAGGAATCTTCTCAATGAAGGTAACAGTTAAAAATAGATAGATTGATCTGTCCAGAATCAGATAAGACACAGGACAGTTCCAGCCAGTGTGATTGTCAGGAAAGTGAGAGCACACTGCCAGCGGAAGCCAGCCCCACACTTCCAAAGCTCTCCGTTGTCCCTGCTCTGAGTCCCTGGCTAGAAACCAGCAGTTTCCCCCAGGATTTCCTTGAGGTCGTGGCCAGGAGAGTCCTTCCTCTCCATGCCATCTTTCAGGGAAATCCCAAAGGAGACTGGGGATTCAAGCAGCGAGAGGCTCCTGCCCAGCCAGAGCCCAAGTTAGCAACGGCACTCACTCTGGCACCCCCCAACTTGACTCCACTTACTCCCCTTTGCTGTAGTCCAGCCTGGGAGGTTTCAAAAATGGAAAAGCCTAAATGCCCCATGGAGACGGACCTGGCTACTGCCTCCCCCTCCGTAAAATTGTTTTGCTGCCACATTGTCCTTCAGGGACCCGGCAGCACATTGACTGTGACTCTGCTGATTGTGCAGCGAGCCTGGGCTAGCTACGGCTCCATTTCGGTCACCTTCACACCAGGAGAGAGAGATTCCCAGAAGGCACGCAGGTCCACGACCAGCCTTCTGCTTAATTTGAAAAACAGGGTCTCAAGCCAGGAGTGTATGCTGCTATTCCTGCCAATAATTCCAGAGACCCCTCAAACACCAACAGTTGAGCTCTGTACTTCCTCAGACCTCTTTACAGAGCAAGGAAGTATTTGCCTTCAAATGGTCCAAGGCATTGGCCTTAATTTACGAGGCATTCGACAATGGTTGAACGGCCCCCGGTTTGCGGAGCGGAGATGGAGTGGCGACCCCTTCAAGCTCCCAGTCTTTGTAGATAGTTTCAATAGCAATAGCAATAGCATTTATTTCTATACCGCCTATCAACTAAGTGTTATCTAAGCGGTTTACAATGTATTTTTAGCTAATTGCCCCCAACAAGCTGGGTACTCATTTTACCGACCTGCGAGAGGATGGAAGGCTGAGTCAACCTTGGAGCCTGGCAGGATCAAACTCACAACCTTGTGGTTGCAGTACTGGCATTTAACCACTGTACCACCAGGGCTCCTTTCACCTGGTATATAGTTCTGCTTGTTTTGGTATTGTTTAGCTTGCTTTTCCTTTTTTCAGTTATTTCTTTCTTTTTCACCAGTTTGGGTGGGAGACCAAGCAGGGTCTCCCGGTTCTGAGTTAGATTGGGCCTACAGAGTCAGCCCTGATTGCCCTGAGTAAGGGTGAGTCTGACCGGGACGCCTGCCATCCCTGACTCTGAGGGATGGTCTTGTGCAATGGCGTCCCTGGGAAGTACGGGCATAGCGATGACAGTTTAACAACCCTCTCAATAGAACCAGGTCTGACTCTGGAGTACCGACCTACAGCCCAGCATGGTTTCTGCCGTGGAGAGACCTCTCTCCCCTTTCTTTTGCATGCTTGGACTGTTAGGGTGAGAACAGTCTTGGCCGCTCCCTAGGTTGCAACTCAATTCGGCTGAGTATTTTAAAAGCGTATGTCCACTCTCCGACGCCCCATAAGGGCCGGAGACCCACATAATTGGCAAGATGCTTGGCCCCGGTGCATTGTTTCCAATCTGCATATGTTAATAGAATATTTGCATACGTAGGCCCATCCATCCTGGACAATCTCCGGTAGCGTCAACGTCTGCTCTGGCAACAAGCAAGCATAGTCCATGCTTGCATTGGATTGGTCTTGATTTTTGTCTTTTAACTGGTTTGGGGACCCTCACCGCCAGGCGAAGGCCAGAGTATAACCTAGTTCAGCTAAGACCAGAGCCCACCCTAGTCACGCTGAGCCAATGGGTATCATTGCCATTGAAAATGGGGCTTCAGTAAGAGCAGCTTATGTGTGATTGTTCTAAAGAAGCTCCTCAGTGAAATACTTGAGGAAGCAAGATTTGCAGGCCCGAAACTCCCCCAGAAGAAGATACCCCTGCATGGAGACTCCCTCTACCGAGGTGTGGTCAGACCATCTTCCACCTTAAAGTGACCAAGGTCTGGGACAGTCACCCCGTCTCCTCCATGTTAGCACCTTTGCCTGGCATTTTGTTAAAACCCACCGAGGTTCCCATCATCCCTGGATTTCGCAATTTGAACCCAGTTCCCAACAAGCTCCCTGCCGTTAATTTGCATTAAATGTTCGCATTTGTTATAACCCATGCCAGTCTTTTCTCCTGCGAAGCAATAGGTCGACAGCCAAGGCCATCCCTGGATCCGTCCGCCACCCCCGAGGCACCGTGGGATGTGTGTGAGTCCAGATACACCACAGTTCCAGTCAAGGAACCAAGCCTGTGATGACAACTTGTTCCTGTTCCTGCAGTTGGGGACCCCAGCCAGCCGCTCCCCAACGAATTCATGAACTGTGCTGCCCGCATTCTGGATTGCAAAGCCTATTTCCAACTTGGACTATTTCTGTTGCCTATTTTGCAAACCTGCTCCTGCAAAGAGCTAGCGCGCCTGGGCTAGCTCGACCACGGACTTGGACATTTTGCCATCCCTGCTTTATCCGGACTCTTTGCCGTGGTTCCGCTCCCGCTAGAGCCATCATATGCTTGCATCCTCCAGACCCCGGACTTTTTTGTTTCCGGGAGGGGTGCAGAGCCGCACCTCCCCAAAATTACGGACTCCTGTTTGTATTGCCTGCATTTGGACATTGAAACTGCCCGCGTTATTTGCAAAACTGCCTATGGAATTTGCCCGCTTGCCTCCACTTTTGGACTGTTAATATACCTGCGTCATTTGCTTTTAGACTATCAGTTGGTCATTTAACTTGTCCATGCTCAGCCCGAGCGACAGCATGTGTTGGATTGTTTTTTGAATTGCCCGCATTCACTCTTCAGTGGATTATGGTGGGAATTGGCTCCATTTATCCGCTTGTCCCGGTTTTCATTTGCCTATTATTTAAGCTTGTGTATATTGCCCACATTTGTAGTATTCACTGTTCCAGCTATCAATCCATTTCTGTTGCAAACTATTTATACTGCCCGCATTCTTACTAACCAGTGTTCAACAGTCATTGCATTTTGCTATCGTCACTGTACCCTTTGCATTTCTGTATATGTAGCTAGGGTTAGGACGTTGTTAGTTAGGGACTGCTTTTACTAGTTAGAAATGTTGCAAAATCCCTTGGTGTGATACAGCTCCAAACTCTGTAGACCTATATTCGGCTCTAAATTCATTTTGAAATGTTTAATTGGAAAACGATCAATTTGTGTCAAATTGCGCATTTTGGGGGGGGATTGTTATGACCGTGAACTGGCCTGGCCTTTGGTAACCTTAGATATCATTTTGATATCACAATTTGGCCCTGCTCTGCCACCAGCCAAGTGTTTGTGAGGCCACCGAACAAGCGCGAAGCTAGGCATGGCTATTATCCTGCTGAGTCGCATTTGTTTACCAAGGCAAGCCAGATACTGCCAGATCTGCTTTAGGGGACCTCCCGAAACAAACACCTTCATTACAGATGTGTACTAAAACAAAGAGACCTCCGCCCCAAGAGGGCACCCTGGCGAGCTAAGTGCTTAACTGCCAAGCTAGCACACTGGCCATACTATTGTCAATTCGGTCTATAACTCAATCATGTAAATTCTGACCTTTCGGAGACACTGTCTCCAGTCCAAAACTCATTGTTTTCGCCCAAGACCAGACTAGCCCACGGTCATTCCTTCCCCTATAAAAATCCCCCGTTCCGAGAGCTCTTCGGACTTGCGTTCCGACTGCTCTCCTGCCTTGCTGCCTCTTCGTTCTGCGAGCTCCCCTCGGCCGCCACACCGGATTTCCTTCTCTTCAATTGGCTTCCTTCAGGACTGTGAGATTGGTGACATATCACCCATTCCCCTAAAGCTCTATTTCCTATTTCTAGTTAGCAGTGTGTTTGTGTTTTTCTTAATAATTGTTTAATAAATCTTATTATTAGTGTGAACCATTTTCCCTGCTCGCTGACCTGACGCTTGTATACACAGGGTAAAAGATCCCCGCTAAGTTACCCTGTCTCTCACTAGCTAAGAGAGTGCTCCAGCTAATTTCCCTACCTTTGCTTGGTTTGTTTTGGTTGTTTGGGTGCCCTTCCCGGGTCCCCCAATTCACAGGGTAACAGTGACTTGGTGGCAATTAACAACACGATATGAGGGACAAGACAGAGGCCTAAGTGATGCCATAAACCAATGACCAAGATGTCAAACAGGAATCCTCCAGGATCACCTTCTGAACAATCCTACATGCCAAAGAAGCAGGCCAGAAGAATACCAAGAATGACAGTACCGCATGCCACTGAGAGGTCCAGCAGAACCATCAGGGATGTACTCTTAACTATGTCATAAATATTGAGGTTCCATACTGATATTTAGAACAAATTTAATTTAAAAGAACAGAATAATATCAATCACTGAATATCAATACCAATTGTTAGTTGTTTCTGTTATTAACTAAGTAAATTTGCTTCTTAGATATTTGGTTAAGGTTATAAATTCTATTAGCAACAAAATTAACTTAGATTAAATGTATTTGATTTAAGATCTTAGTATCACTATTTAACAAGGGTGAGAACCAACTTTTTAAATATTTAAATATCTATACTTTTGTTAATTACTTATAGTTTAATTAGATGTATATAGTTTAGTAGAATTGGGTTTGTTGTTTTATGTTTTTGTATCATTTTGTATTTCTTAAATTTTATGTAGCATTTTATATTGTTTAGGTTACTGTTTTACATTATGTATGTGATATGCTTAATAAACCTTTTTTTAAAAACAAATCTCTCTTTTAGGTGCTATGGTACCTTTCCTTGTTGTCAAGTAGCACTGGCCACTCTTTTTACTCAATATGCCTGTCCTCCTCTCAGCCACTTCTGTAAGCGAGGAAAGGCAAAGACACTTGTGCAAGGATCTGTCCATATGCTTGAGCTAGAGAAATGGCAAGGAATCTCATATTGCTCAAAAAGCAAGGGCCAGAATTATGTCCATTCCATCGTCATAAGTGACAGCATCCAAATCAGAACTGATCCAAATGATTTTACCTGCAAAACATTGAGCAAATATTCACATTGAACTGTCAAGCAATCTACATTGTCCTCTTGTGAGCCAAAAAGTAATAGGCCCATGATCTCCCAAAGTAGTTCTGCTGGATGATTCTGAGCTGATGGCCTCTGACCATCATACTTTGGCCTTGCCCTGTGCTCTTAGCCTTGACCATGACTTTAATGCAGCTTCTGTGACCTTTCTCAAATTTGAATTCAGGCCCCAGGCTGGAAACTGTTCCCCATCCCCATTTAGTTCCACTGAGAGGAGATGTCTTGTATTTCTATTTAAATTGTTGCATTAATTTGTACCATATACTTAATATATATGTATATTTCATACAAGCCAATACTTTCTTTACCCCCTCTTTATTATTGATGTATTTCCTTGTTTGAGGTTGACCACTCAACAATGCTTACATACACCTGGAGCGGGACATGGGAAAACACTTGTAGCGATTGTAATTCATCTCCTGGATTTCCTCTTGACTTGCTTAACTGTGTAGGATGCCCCATCCTGGCACTGCCAATTGCGGAGACAGAATAGAGCCTGATATTAGCTGTTTGCAGTCATGAGGCAGGATACCTGTGAGGGCCTTACAAAACAGTTCTAACCATGTCCCTAAGTTCCTGTATTCAGCACCCAGCCTGTTTGTGCAAAACTATTTTTTTTTCTTGTTTCGCCATCACCAGAATTTTCTGTCCCGTGCTCTAATTGCCAAAGTAGTAATGCTCCTATATGACACCCTGTCAGCTGGAGTGGGGATTATATAATGGAGAGGATACTGTGCAGTGATCTGGTGTGGAATGCCACTAAACCTAATAGTTTACTGGGATGATGTGGGCCTGGCAGGTTGGTAGTGATTCTTTGGTCTATTTACTTCAACAGAAATGATTTTTTTTCCCATGCTATCTTGCTTGCCAGTGATAAGCATGAAGTCCTACCCTGGTCAGGTATGCAGTAGTCAGGGTACGATTTGGTGCAAGTCTGCTCTTCCCTTGCGCCACCTCCGACCTCTATGTGTTTCCATCCTGTTTGGGTTGCTCCACGGGTGGAACTGGGCCAGTGTGGTGGGTGTACCAAGGAGCACCTCACCCATCGCGGCTGTTGGATCACGTTGTCTCCTCTGGTGATGACACGTCTCCTTTTCTTGCCAAATCTTATAGCTCCTTAGCTGCTGTAGCTGAAAAACTGGGCCAGGTTCATAGGCACCAAATGAAAATATTTTTTTGTAAACGTCTGTTTGAAGGAGAATAAATGGTTTACTAAAACAGCTTGCTGCTTTGCATTTTTATATCTTAACTGACTTTTTTGCCATTAGATCATTCTTAGGAAATAGCGAGGAAAGCAACACATACACTTTTTAAACTAAATAAACCAACATCTTGATCGTATGTATTCTCCAATGAATGCAGAACTTTTAACGCACATTTGGCCGTAAAAATTACAGGAGATTCAAAATGGATGCCATGGCTTTTTAATAATACATGAGAGGAAGCATCGGCTGAAGTATTCCTGCCTTAGCTCTTGTCGTTGTGCGCCTTCCAGTCGTTTCACAGTTATGGCGACCCTAAGACGAGCCTATCACGGGGTTTTCTTGGCAAGATTTATTCAGAGCAGGTTTGCCACTGCCTTCCTCTGGGGCTGAGAGAGTGTGCCCGAGGTCTCCTAGGGAGTTTCCATGGCCGAGCGGGGATCCGAACCGTGGTCTCCAGAGCCGTCCCAACGCTCACATCACTACACCACGCTGGCTCTCCCTAGCTCCGCTTTCATGAAAATGTTGAAAAATGTTAAAAGGGCCCCTCCCTAAACTGCACAGCCCAGGATTCCACAGGAGGTTGAAAGTGGAATCAAAGCGCTATAACAGTCTAGTGTGGAAATGACCACAGCCCTGCATTCACGAACCTGGACCGGACTCCACGGGCAGGCGGGGTATTTACTATTCATGAAGTGGGCGTGGCTCCAGGCCCCATTCCGAACGGTTTACAAGCCCAGCCGAGGAGTCCGTCGCTTCCCTGTTGAGCCACGCCCACGCCTCCCTTCTGCCCGATAGTAACCTCGGCGGCGCCTCCTCCCCCCGGCCCCCTCCCTGCCAGGCTCTCTCCTGTCTTAGGACAGCCAATGAGGAACCGAGATCCGCCTCACGCTCTGGGCACCACCCTTCCTCCCCAATGGAATGACTCCCCCCGTTCTGTCAACGAGCCTGATACCGCCTCACGTGTGTGCGTAAGAGGGGGGGACAAAGAGGGTGTGGATAACCTTTGCCTCAGTTAAGCGATTAGGTCCTTACCCCGCCCATCTGCCACCTGTCAGCCAATGAAAGCCGTGGAAAGAAAGCCCCGGAACCAATAGGTCTGGACGAAACGCCAAAGGGGGCGTGGCTTAGCTGTGGCGCCGCTGGTGCTGTCGCGGCGGCGCGACTGTCGTTGCCGGGTTCGAGGGGGGCCTCGGCGTGGGTCCCGTTGGAGTGCCGGCGGCGAAGATGGCAGGAGAGGGCGGCGGCGCCGGCGGCGCCTTCCGGATAGGCATCAGCCTGGCGGAGATCGCGGAGTCGCTGGGCTCTTCGGAGCAGGCGCTGCGCCTCATCCTATCCATCTTCTTGGGTGGGTAGCAGCCGTTGCGCGGGGAGGGGAGCGAGGGAGCCGGGTGTCGGTGGGGCCCCGCGCAGGACCTTGAGGGGAGGGGCGCCCGCCTTCCTCGCGGTCTCCTTCAGGGCGGGAACTTGCGCAGGTGCGCCTGCCCGCATCCCTTCCGCTCTCGGAAAGAGCGGATAAAAGCAGAGCCGCCACGTCGAGGGGCAGTCTACCTTTGAACTGAACTTCCTGAAGCAGGGAGACTGTTGCTTCACAGGAGCGGCGGGCCGGCCGGCGGGCCCTGGCACTGAGAGGATCTTGGGTAGGAGGTGCTGGGAAGGACCTCTGCCCTTGGGAGCCGCTGCCTGTCTGTCTTAGCGAGCCGGCACTGAGCAAGATAGACTGTTGGATTCATTCAGGTTCTACACTAGACTGTCATAGCGCTACGATTCCACTTTCAACCTCCTGTGGAATCCTGGGGTTTGCAGTTTCGGAGGGGGCCTCAAAGACCCCTCCCTAAACTGCAAACTCCAGGATTCCACAGGAGGTTGAAAGTGGAATCATAGCCTATAACAGTCTAGTGCAGAAATGTCCTCAGTGTAAGAGAGTGCCCTTTGAGTAGAAGTTGCTGCTCAGGATGGAGGTGACAAACACCTGGGCTGCCTTCTTGCCCTTTAGAAGAAAGTTGGGCAGGCCACGTCTGGAAACAGGACCCTGGCCTAGATTGTCCTTCAGACTGTCCCAGCAAGGCGGTGGTTATCCTTTGGAATATGTAGCCACCCTTCTCCTTGCCCTTAGTTACAGGTGCCTGGTGTTAACATTGGTCTGCCATAAATATCCTGAGCAGCCAACTCTGAGTGACTCTGTGTAAAGGAGGAGGGCAGATTGCTCCCTACAGGATGACCTGTATCTGCCAACTCTTCTCTGTTTTGCATCCTTCCAGAAAAAATCTACAAAGCCTCATGCCATAGTAAAGATATAATACTGTGTTTAAATAGGACTCTGATTTTTCTCACAGATTTTAAAGGTTCAGGTTAAAGATTTACATCTGTGGTAGGGTAATGCCACAAGTTCCAGGTACCTGAATTCAGCATTGATCTACCATTAAGGTTTAGAGAAGTAAATATAGCAAGTGAAAAGTTGTAATGGAACAGGGAGCAGGTCTGCTCTGTGTATTCATGACTGTACTGAAAAAGGATCCATCTGGTGCAGCAGCTTTTCTCACTCCTACATATTTCCTCCTTCGTGCGTGGATAGTTCTTAAAGATGCATGAAGGCCCACTGTCAGCCTCCCTTGGCTACTTGCAGGGGAACTTGCCCACTTGAAACTCTATTTCTAGCTATAGGGTACAGGTGTAGAACAGGAGACTTTGTGGATGACCAGTAATATTGTATTCAGTTAGTGCTTCTGAAGAAATAGGTCAAAATCCCTAAAAGCTTGTGCTGAAATAAATAATTTTGTCTAGATTTTTTCTCCTCCTTTTCATATTGAAAGAGATTTAACATGATTCCTCTTTAAAAAAATTAATGTGTGTGAGTCTCTCACCTCAGTTTTGGTTATCACACCAGGAAAAATAGTGTAGAAGTTTCCTGTTTAACTGAAAATGGTAGGGAGGTTAGGTTTCCTTTCTAGTAGTCAAGCTGCAAGGTTGCCATGGGAGTTCATTGTATCACAAGTCACTGTTAGGCTTGAAGTAGTAAAGGAATTTATGGCTTTCTGATGCCTACCTCCAAAGGAGAAGATTGGTTTTAAAGCAGTTTTTCTGAATTCTGTTCCCCCTTCTTGATTTAATGCACCTCACCACTTCCCTACACTCTACAACCCATGTAGGAATCAAGGTTGGGGTGCTAGTCCAATTCAGCATTAGAAGAGAACTGGTTCAAGGTATCTTACATTCTATTCTAAGCCATCTGTGCAGGAAAAAGGGCAGCATGGGAAAGAATTGCTATAGCATGGACTTGCACAAGTTCCCTGTCTCTGCAATTTTATTGGCACACAGCTAAACCGCTGGTGTTGGGAGAATTTTTATCTCTGGTTGCTGAAGAATTCTTTCCTGCCTTGCAAGTTTGTGATTTTTGCCTGGGGGAAGTGACATGCATCTTGCAGTTTGAGAGACCTTGGTTTAAAGTGCCTTTTCTTCGTGTCCCTGTTCCGTGAGCATTGTGAAATGGGTATGGTGGTCCGCTATACCCAGAGACCTCTCCAGCTATAGTCAAGCTTGTAAAAATGTCTGTATTTAAGAAGAAGAAAACTTCACTTCCAGATGGAGTGTTCCTAGTATTTAGGCACTGTGTGGTTTGGTTTGGTTTTGTGGTCCTCTTCTGCCTTCATGGATTTTCTTTGATAAGAAAAAGACAAGAGATACAATGGAAAAGCATAGAGGGGTTGCCAATGATGTCATCAGGGCCTCTTATAAGCTTTCAGAATGACGTAGTGCAATTGCACAATAAAAGCCTATTTGGAAGCACCCAAATACCTTGCTATATTATTCTTCTTCAAATTAAAAACCAAGCATGATTGCACATTTATTCAGACATATGTCTTATTGGGTTCTGTGGAACTTAGAACAGGACTGTAAGGTCAGGAAGATCTTGAGCACAATTACAAAGGAGAAAAAAAATATCCAGACCTGCCAGGGGACGCTCTTTGCAGATGTGGCTGTTCTACTAACAGAACAGTGTGGGAATTCTGGATTATAGATAATCAAATCCATGGAATTTTGTTGATGGTTGTGATGCTGTCCAGTGGGATCAGGCACTGCCAAAATGCAGTACATTCTACCTGGGGATTCTTATACACTACCATTCCATAATTCCTCTTTCCGGTCTTGATAAAGTACATTGTTGGTTACCTTAGGTTCCTTTGCATATATTTATTCTCTTGAACTTCTGTTGCAGGTACTCTGGGATCATAAGGCTGATACCCATCTATATATACTGAGTGTTTCCGTGTCTCATTACATCCCAAAGCCCCTAAAGTTTCCAGAGTGTGCCAGGCCATGGTCATCATGTCCCCCATATGCTGTTCTCAAGCAAATTGTCACATTTCACTTGCTTTCATTTCTAGAAGCTTCTAACCCATTTTTGCCAAAACAACTTTATTTTTCCCCGTGTTCATCCTCTGTTCTTCTAAACAGCCTAACCACTTTCTTGACCACAAAGGAAAAGCACTTCACCTTGTTGTCTATTTACTTAGTTAATGAAGAATTTTCCATTCCTACAATATCTTGGCCGTGTTTATTCAGGTTTTGTCTCTGAGACCAGGTGGGAAAGACCAAGGAGAAAATATAGAAGAACTCCTGAAAGGAAATGGGGTTTTAGGCTTGCTCTAGATTCATACTTTCACTGATCACTTTTAGCTTTGTTCTTGCCCATTTTGAAGTTCAGACACTACTCTTAGATACTTCTGTCATCTTGCAAAAAATAAAATAGCATGCTTTGTACTCTCCTGTCACTTACATACTGTGGTTGCATCACCCTAAAACATAAGCCTTATACATTAAGGGAGTAACTGCTTTTCTCCTCCCTTGCATGCCAGCACTCTCTGTCTTGCTCCTTATTTCTTCCAGCCCAGTTGGTGGCTGTTTTAAAGATAAGCTGAAGACTCGTCTGTTTAAGACAGTGTCTACACATATCTACACTGCCATTTTTTATGTCTTGCCAGCTTGGAGGATTTGGGAGAAAATGCTTGCTCAACAGCTCTTTGGCAAATGAGCTCTTAGCATGCACTGCAACTCTGTGCAATGCATCGGTCGTCTTAGGAGTTGCCTTCCTTTATGATTATTTATGCTATAAATGCAACTGTCACGTTATGCTACATACTGTATGAATTACACTGTAATCTAATTTTGGCAGTTTGAGAACGTAGTTTCCCAACTGCATCTCTTGATCTTGGCAGCAAAACCACACCTCATTAGACCCAGAGCAACTTTAGTCACTCTTGGTGGATTCCACTTTATAAGCATCCTTATCTCCAAGTGTACAAGATCTCAGAAATCTAGTCTTGCACTCTGTCTTGACATGATTCTGAAATTTCTGAAGAATTAGTGCTTTTATGGCTACAGTGCTTCTGAGTTTTCTATACTGACTCTGTCATGTTTATTATCATTATACAAATCATCTGTGTATTAGTTTTTAACAATTATATACAAGCATTTATGGTCCTCTGGTACTTTTTGGCTGTCTTTGGCACTAGCATGGGTTGGTCAGTATCTTATCAGCTATCAAATGACTATCTAATGCTATCAGCTATCAGATGACTATCTAAAACTGAGGCTTTGGTAGTTCTCATATTTTCTTGTTGGATGCATTAGTATGAATATATTTTGACTATTTGCCATGCATAAAATCTGCTTTGTTCCTATCAGCCTTACATGTGGTTGTGTACTTCCACAGCCTGACTCTCAGAAGGTCAATTAACTACCAATTCTACTTCTGAAGAAGACTTTTCATTCATCTAACCAGAGTACTATCCACTCTGATTGGCAGGAGCTCTTCAAGGTCTTGACAAGAGAGAGATCTTTCCCAGCACTGTTACGTGAGATTCCCTAACTGGAAATGCCAGGCTTAAGACCTAGGATCATCTGCATGCAAAACATATGTTCTGTCATTGACTTATGGCCTTTCCAAGGTGGCGGCCCAAGGCTTCAGGCAGTCTGAAGTAAGCATAAATAATCATATTGTCTCTGGTTGTTCTCACCAATGTAGCTTATGTAGTTGTAGTAAAGAAAGAATCCTTTTAATATACTAATCACTGTTAAAGGGGAAGATGGAAAAATCAGATTCACAGGGCACAAAATTCCATCAAATTATTTTCAGCATCTTCAGTAGGATTTGCAGTGGAGAATATTCAAATATACTGTACCATCTATTTGTTTATTAGTTTCCTTTTATTACAGAGATTTTCCCTGCCCCTCAAATAATTCCTAGGGTAGATTAGGCTGGAAATATCAAAACCATAGTCAGGAAATGTAAAACTTAAAAAACATTCTAAATGCATCAGAATCTGTGAGAGCAGATTAAAGCCATCAGTAGAGATAAAGAAGAATGGAAAATTAAAAGTAGACACCAGGCAGTCCTCTCTGGTGTCACAGCCCTTAAGAACTGTTCCCCAGTAGCTGCTTGTCACACTTCCGAGGGCAGAAGATCCTGCAGGAAAAAAAAAAATCTCTACCACAAATCTTAGTACATGGAAAGGCACGTACAGAGACAGTGTATAGGTCCAAAGTATAGAGTACTTGGGGTGAAGACTATGCTTTTTTTTTTTTTTTTACTGAGCACATTAGCAAATCCTCTGTAACTTTCAGTGTTTTGAGGGCTTGGATTTGTGATTGGTGTTCAGAGGCTGTTATAATGGGGCTACTCTTCAGCAGCAAGTTTGCCAAGGACTGTTCTGCACTTTCTATAATCAGCAGACTTAGAAGTTCCAAGGATCAAGTTTTCTTTCTTGCTTTTGTGGATATGAAGATAAATTTGAAAATACAGAGAAAATTACCAACGATGTTCCTGCAAAAGCAGAGAGCAAAATAAACAAAATAATTCACAGCACTGTGTACCAGAATGGTTGTATGAATTTGGTCCTTAAAATGGTCTGTGTGTCTTGAATCTAGCTCACCAGAGTGACTCTCAGTTTGAGAGAGGAGCATAAGCATTCTAACACTGGGGAGAGGCATTAGTTTTTGTCATTGTTTCCAGAAATTTAAACTAGCATACTACAATTATTACTGCCAGTATGTTATGTGCAGTGTTGGTTCATTGTCAGTTCTGGGCAAATAGGTTGGGTAGTTGTACATAATGTCTCAAGTATTTGGCCATAGGCATAAGTGGTACAGAAGAAAAGAAATGAATGCAAAGCACAGAGAACAGTTGCCATGACACACTTCTAAGATCTAATGAGTTCCCAAGCCAAACTTCCCTTAACATTCTGGATGACTGCTTCTAGCACTCTGGTCTAAAATATTAGTCAGGACAAAGGAAGACTGATAAGTTTAGAAAAGGGGTAGGAGTAGGGGGGCCTTCCAAATGTTTCACTTTTGACCCACGACAACCATATACACAAAAGCAACGGATGGTGGGATTCGCAGTTCGGCATCACTTGGAAAGCCACACAGTTCTGACTCTGGTTTAAAAGCTTTGGTTCCATGAGTCAGTCATTAAATGTCATATCCAGAGTTGTTTTTGGGTAGTATAGGTGTAGACCTCTGAAGTTTAAATTTTAAGTTTATAATTTCAGTGACTTGTCAAAAAGACATTTCAGTTTTCAGACTGAAATAAAAAAATAGGGATGTTGAAGTAAACCGCTTCAGAAATAAACCACATTAAGAGAGTGGAGTGTGAGATCCAGTTACAGTGTCAAAATTACAATGTGACCTGTAAACATATGGTGACTTGGTAGTCATTTATAGCATGACTGTACTGGAGAGCAGTAGCAGCAGTAAAACTGGAATCTGTGTAGTGCTGTAGTTTATATGCTCTAGGAGCTAAGTGTGAAACTGGATGAAAGCATTAATGCCCCTCATGAGCAAGAAAAATGTCAATAGAAGTGCTTCTTCTTCATATAATCCTGAACGCATCTAGTTTTGTTTCATTTCCAAAGCTAAGGTTTGGATGGAGCCCCCCTTGGATTTTCATTTGATTCAGAAAGATTCTTGCTGGCCCTCAAGAGCTGCTGCCACTTACACTTGACAGTACTGGACTATGAGGATCAGTGTTCTGACTCAGGATAAGGCTGTTTTCTAAGTGAACTGAGATGTCTCTTGGTTTTTACTTGTTCTGCAGTTCAAGTGTTTAGAAATGTGAAAAGGACGTAATCATCTAAGAACGTTAGCAATGGAAAAACTTAATCAGTAGAACAAAATAACAGTCTAAACAATGTGTCAGGAAATCCCTTGCAGCCTGATCAGTAACTTCATTACAGGCATTGTGGAGTGAGATGTGAAATAGAAAGTGTTTTATTTTACGAGGCCTTTGAGGACAGCATATGGCATTTCTGTGGACTGGGACACAATTGCATTGCCTGGCAGAATCTGTAGTGGTCGCCTGATTAAAGAAATTTTCCTAATATAGATTTTAGAATTTGTCTTCCGTCCAACACAGCTAACTCTGCTTTTAGTAAGGTTTGGTTTGGTTGCTGTCAACCATATTAAAGAATATTTTTTCCTTGTGGTCTCTGTGACTCACACAAATGAGGTTTACTGCACCTGCACAGTGCACCATTCAGAACCTTCTAGAGATGTTATGTAAGCGTTTTGGCCATAGCCCCTGCTTCCAGGTCCATGTGACCAGCCTGATTCCCACTCAAACCCTCAGTTCCTTTTTGTCCGCCACCACAGCAGCATCAAAGAAGCTGTTGGTGAACTGTATCACTTATTTTACTGCTTCTCTGGCTTCTTGGTCATTGGACTGCATTTTGGCTTTTCTGTTTGGATCTTGATTTAGCTTTTGCTTCAGATTCTGTCTGTTTTGCTCTTGGATTGTTCTGACTCAGGCCAATTCTGCACTAGACTGTTATAGTGCTATGATTCCACTTTCAACATCCTATAGAATCCAGGGGTTTGCAGTTTAGGGAGGGGCCTTTGATTCCATAGGATGTTGAAAGTGGAATCATAGCACTATAACAGTCTAATGTGAAAATGGCCTCTGACTGTTCTTCAGCTACGTTTTGACTTCAGGCCTCAGTGACAGCTTCCCTCAGTGGTTAAGATGACCTCTGTCTCCTTTAAGAAATGTACTTCTTGTGGGGCTAAAATTCTTGGTCTTCGGCATTCACAATGCCTTCTGTGCCACGGAGAAGAACACAATGTCAGGTCATGTGCTCATTAGGTAAAGCAGTGACCCCCTCAGGTGTGCAAAAATCAGTCATCTAGGCTTAAAGCTCTTCTATACAAGCAAATCTTGACTGTTACAGGTGTGTCCTCTGATCTGGCTCATGGTTTGGTTCCACAATCCTCATCTGCACCAACTGCCTCTGGCTCCTGGGTCCATCTCACCATTAAAAGATCTTTGTAAGATCCGGATGCTAAGGACAGTGCGAAGAGGCCTGCCTCCAATTCTGTAGTTTGGCTGCCAAAATTCCCAATACCAGCTGGTGAGGTTGAATCCAAGGCTAGACCTTGATCTCTCAAAGTAGCAACTTCTTGTTCCAAACGTTGCTCTGAAAACAAGAGGTCATCAGAAGGAGAAGAGGAAGAAGGAGAAGACAGTCTTTACTGGGTGGTGGAGTCCAGCTCAGATTGCTTCCTACATCACTGCAAACCAAACTCCATTATTGATGAGGTAGTGCAATCTAAATCAATTCAAAAGAAACTGACCAGCCCCATTGATAAAAAGGATAGGATATATACCTACTAGCCAAGAAGTTCTATTCCACTATGGCTGTCTCCTTCAGAATTGCCAATTATGAGTCCTGCATGGCTTTGTATCAACAAAAATTGTGAGAAAGAACGACACCCTTCTTTGCTAAGGGTTGGCAGGGAGGTTGCAGATGGAAGCCTACAATCTCACTGCCCAACAGTTAACTACTGTGAGGCATGTGGCTGACTGCAGCATTAAAGCATTGACAGGGGCAGTTGCACTTAGAAGGCATACATGGCTGCGGCTGTCTGGATTTTCACATCAAGCTTGAACAGAAGACTTTCCATTGGATGAGGGCAGCCTCCTTAACAAGGAGAGAAATGATGAGTTGGAGCACATGCATAAAAGGCATATAACCAGTAAGAAATTTGGATTCCAACCTCAAGCTTGCTTGTTATCCCAGTCCTATTAAGAATGGTCTAGGCAATTTTCAGAGTCAGAGCAATCCTTCAACACTTTCATGTCCAGACACTTGAAAATCTATGCTCTAACTATCTTCATCACAGAAGTCTTCAAGGGCTAGATACTGCCTGCAGCCTTATCGTAAAAAGTCCACTGACCAGGTAGGTGCCATCTTTGACTCCTCTGTCAGTCCTCCCACCACCACACTTCTCTTCAGGAACAGACTGTAAGACAGCTACCATGCCCGGGCTGGTATAACGTCTGATACTCGGGTTCTGGACATTGCGAGGAGGGGTATACCATAGAGTTTTGGGACTATCTCCCTGCAAGGGTCATCCGTATGACTCCTCCTTCCTTGAGGAAGTACAGCGTTCTTCTTCTTATGGGCATCATTGAACCTGTTTCCACTCCCTCTGTCTTGCTGAGGTTTTTCTCTTGCTATTTCATTATGTCAAAAAAACATGGAGACCCGAGGGATGTCAGCTTTTACATCCAGCTCAGGCACTTCTGGTTGGTCACTCTTGGTGGCACTACACCTGTGTTGCAAGGAGATTAGTTTGTAACATTGTAGTTGAGGGATACTTACATATTGTGATGTGATTGTGGCATCCAGGTGCTGCTTTGGCTCATGACCTCCATGACCTCAGCAGGCCTTCAGCCTCTTGCTACAAGTAGAGACTTCATCCCAACATACTTTGCAGCATCTTCAGGAAGTGGGGTGTTCAGGAAATGGGTCTCTTTGCCTCAGCACAAAACAGGCAGTGCAAACCTATTGCTCCAGGGCACGTAGGAGGAATGGATCTCTCTCAGTGATGACTTCCTATTTCATGAAGGGTGGGACTATCATGTATGCCTTTCTTCCATTTCCCCTCATCACCAGAGTGGTTGCCAAAATTTGGAGAGAGAAGGAGAAGTGCATCCTGATCACCATGTGGCCCAGGCAGCCTTGGTTTGCATCTTTCCTCTGCCTTGTGCAGGGTTCCTATTTCAGGCTACTGGAGAGACCAGACTTCCTGATACTGCATGACAGGCAAGTGAGACATCCAAGCTTGGATGCTCTCAAGCTGATGGCTGGGTAAGCGTTCCTTTGGACTCTCTCTTGACCCCAATTTGATGAATTATTGCAGCTGCACTCAGACCTGTTAGTTGTGCAGTGATCCTGTGTCTACACATGGGCCAATTTCTTGTCCTTCTTGTCGCCTACACCGAGCACAAGTCTATCATGTGTTAGAGTTTCTCCTATCGCTATCTGACAGAGTGCTCTCTTTCCCCCATATTACCTGGCAATTGCTAACAACTTCCAAATCATCAGCAAGCCTTCCTGCTTCCAGAATCCATTGGTTTAGAAGTTTCTGAAGGGCTGCAAGAATCTTCATCCATCAGTGCTGAGACCTATCCCTCAGTGGAGACTGGAGTTGGTGGAATTTCACAGCTTTCAAAGAAATCATTTGAGTCAATACCAGTTTAAGCCAATACCAGTCTGTAACATTTGTCTGTTTCCTGGAAGACAGCCTTCTTGATAGCGATCAAGTCCAGGTGAACAGAACTGTGCACCTTTCGTGTGGACCCTCCATACCTGAACTTTCACAAGAACAAGGTGGTCATTAGACTGGACATTTCCTTTCTTCTAACAGAGATTTAAACCAGGACATTGTCTTACCTGCATTTATTCAGAACCCTACAACTGAGTTGGACCGTACCTTGCAGTGTCTTAATGTTAGGCGTGCTCTGACCTTTTATGTCAACAGGACTACTGACTTTCACCAGTCACAGTAACTTTTGATGTGCTACTCCTCAAGCAAAAAGGATCTGCCAGTATCATCTCAACACCTCTCCAACAGGGTCTCTTCCACCATCTATCTGACCAATAAACTGGCAAGAAGGACCCTCATGTTCATGTGCACAGCCATTCTGCCAGGGCTATGGCTACTTCATCAGCCTTTCTCTGGAGGACATTTGCAGATCAGCTACTTGGTCTCAGCTCCTGACCTTTATTACACATTATAAGTTGGATGCCAGGTCCAGGGCTGATGCTGCCTTTGGGAGAGCCATGCTTTTTTGCATAGAATCATAGAGACCACAAGGGCCATTGAGTCCAACCCCTTGCCATGCAAGATGATGTATATCAAAGCATTTCGAACAGATGGCAGTCCAGCCTCTGTTTGAAAAATCTCCAAAGAAGGAGCTTCCATCACACTCTGAAGCAGCATATTCTGCTGTCGAACTGCTCTTACTGTCAGAAAGTTCTTCCCAGTATTATATGGAATCTGTTTTCCTGAAGTTTGGAGCCATTGCTCCATGTCCTAGTCTCTGGAGCAGCAGAAAACAGACTTACTTTGTTCTCCATATGACAAATACTTGAAGAGAATATTTAAACAGCTATCATGTTGCCTGCAGGTTACACATACCCAATTCCCTAGGCTGGTCCTCAGAGGGCATGGTTTCCAGGTCTCCTACCATTTGGGTCACCTTCCTCTGGACATATTCCAGCTTTTTAATATCCTTTTTGAACTGTGGTGCCCAGAACTGGACACAGTATACCAGGTGGAGTCTGACGAAAGCAGAACAGAGTTATACTATCACTTCCCTTGACCTAGACACTATACTCCTATGGATGCAGCCCAGAATCACATTGGCTTTTTTTAGCTGACACATCACACTGCTGACTCATGTTTAGTTTGTGATCTACTAAGACTCCTATATCCTTTTCGTATGTACTGTGGTCAAGCCAGGTGTCACCCATCTTATGACTCTGCATTTCATTTTTTCTGCTTAAGTGTAGTATCTTACACTTCTCCCTGTTGAAATTCATTTTGTTAGTTGGCCCAGCTCTCTAATCTGTAAAGATCATTTTGAATTCTGATCCTATTCCTTCCTAATTTGTTGTAATCTTCAGATTGATAAGAAAGACTTCTATTATCTCATCCAAATCATTGATAAAGAGTATCTAGAACAAGAAGAAGAGCAGGAAGAAGTAACATGTGACCAAGATCAAGAAGAGTTGGATCAAGAGGGAGAAGAAGAATTGTCATTGGAATCAGAGATAACAGAATAAAATATAATTTGGGTTAAATTAAAGCAAAATGAGGGTTAAATTATTAACTTGGAATGTTAGAGGGATAAATTCCATAATAAAAAGGAAAGCAATTTTTCATTATTTAGAAAAACAAAAAACTGATATTTGTTGTATACAAGAAACCCATATAACTAAAAAAGGAAAACAAATGCTAAATAATAATAAATTGGGAGCGGTATTTTTTTCAGGCGCAGACAAAAAGAAGAGGGGGTAGCATTGTATGTGAATTTAAAATATAAGGCAAAGGAAATTATGAATGATGAAAATGGGAGATATGTTGGAGTAGAGATTAAGATGGTAGGTATGAAATTACTGGTGGTGGGGATTTATGCCCCATTGGAAAACAAAAATGAATTTTATATGAAATTATTAAGGAATATAAGGGAGGTTGGGTCCCAAAATGTTATGATTATGGGGACTGGAACGGAGTTACCAGTCCTAAATTAGATAGGTCTTCATTAAATAGGAAAAAGAAGAATGAGGGGAAGCTTCCTAAAACTTTTTTTGACATGATAGAGGAGCTGATGTTAGTAGATGTATGGAGAAGCCTTTATGGGGATCAAATTGAATACACTTATTTTTCAGAAATATATAAGACTTGGTCTAGAATAGACATGATTTGGACTACAAAAATGATTATTAAGCAAATAAAAAAGATGGAAACAGGTCCAAGAATTAGATCAGACCATGCCCCTTTGACAATAACATTGGAGGACCGGAAGTTAGATTATAGATGGAGAATAAACGAGAATTTATTGAAAGATGAAAAAGTAATCAGAAAAGGAAAGGAAGTAATTGAGAAGTATTTTGAAGAAAACTTGAATAAGGGAGTCCCTAATGAAATCGTGTGGGAGGCTGGGAAAGCGGTAATTAGAGGATTTTTAATACAAGAAGATATAAAGCTTAAGAAAGAGGAAAGGAAAAAGGTGCAGGAATTGACTGAGGAAATACATAAATTAGAAAGTATCTTAAAATGTTCCCCAGGTAATATTAAAATTGCAGATGAGATTAGGGTACTACAAAAGCAAATATCAATACAGGATACCTATGAAATAGAAAGGAATTTGAAATTTACGAGGCAAAAAAATCTTTTTTTTGCAAATAAAGTGAACAAGTGGCTAGCTTATAAAATTCGAAAAGAAAGGGAGAAACGAATGATATACCGGATAGTTGAGAATAAGAGAATATTGGTTAAACAAGAGGACATTAAGAAAGCATTTGAGAGGTTTTATAGAGGTTTATATACTGACCCTGGAACAGATCAAAATAAGAGAAACAAGATAGAGAAATATTTAAGAGAAGGGGGGTAACTTTAAGATTACTGATGAGCAAAGGCAACAATTAAATAATTCTATAACAAAAGAGGAAATCATGCAAGCAATTCAGAAGCAAAAATTAGGTAAGGCACCAGGACCGGATGGTCTTACTGCGTTGTATTATAGAACATTTCAGGACCAATTAATAAGTCCATTATATGAAATTGTGAATAGAATGAGTAAAACCACACGACCCCCATCATGGGGGGAAGCAAATATAACATTGATTCACAAAGAGGGGAAAGACTCTAAAGATTTAGGTAACTATAGACCTATATCCCTTTTAAACGTGGATTATAAGATATTTGCGACTGTGTTAACTGAAAGGTTAAAAAAAGTTCTTCAAACAATAATCCACCCAGATCAAAATGGTTTTTTACCAGGAAGGTTGTTAAAAAATAATATTCGGACAGTTTTGAATATAATTGAGTATTTTCATAAGCATAACGAAAAGAAAATGGCTTTATGTTTCCTTGATGCTGAAAAAGCTTTTGATAGGGTTAATTGGGCTTTTCTAGAGCAAACTCTAAAGGTCATAAACTTGGGTAGGCAATATACAGAGTGGATAATGGCTATTTATAATAATCAAAAAGCTAAAATAATAGTAAATGGAGAAACTACCCAGAATATAAATATAAATAGGGGGGTGAGGCAGGGATGTCCTTTGGCACCGCTTCTATTTATATTAGTTTTAGAAGTATTGATTAATAAGCTTAGACAAGATAAGCAACTTTATGGTGTTAAAATTAAGAATCAAGAATATAAAGTCAGTGCGTATGCAGATGACTTAGTAATTATATTAGAAGATCCTATTGTTAGTGTGGATATACTAAGGAATAAATTGACGGAATTTGGTTTATTATCAGGCTATAAAATAAATGCACAAAAAACGAAAATAATGACTAGAAATATCTCTTTACAAGAAGAACAGGAATTAACAAAAGTAACAGGATTTACGTTAGCTAAGCGGGTGAGATACCTTGGAATAATTATTACAAAAAATAATGTAGACCTATTTGGTAATAATTATAAAAGGATCTGGAATGAACTTAAGAAGGAACTTGAGAGATGGCAAAATTTGGAATTATCTTTAATGGGTAGGATAGCTGTGGTTAAAATGTCTTTTTTACCAAAATTTAATTTTTTATTCCAAAATCTTCCAATAATATTGAATGAAAAACCTTTCGAGGAATGGGATCGACAACTTAGACAATTTATATGGAAGGGAAAGCGGCCCAGGATAAAATATAAGATTTTAGAAGATAGTAAAGAGAGAGGTGGATTAGGATTGCCAAACTTAAAATTATATTATTACTCAAATTGTTTAGAGTGGATATCTGAGTGGATTACTTTAAGAAATAGTAGATTATAAACTTTGGAGGGTGGGGAATTATATTTTGGATGGCATGCCTACCTATGGTATGGCAAGGCCTCTATAGATAAAGAATTTAAAGCCCATCTTTTAAGAAGATCCTTAATTACAGTGTGGTTAAAATATAAAAGAATTTTATATTTAAAAATTCCACTTTGGGTTTCATCTCACGAGGCCTTTTATAAAAAAGAGATCCCTAAATTAAATACTTGGATTATATATAAAGATTTACTAAATGTGAATGGTGAAAATATTACTTTTAAATCAAAAGAAGAACTATTTTCCCAGGGTTGGCAGACACATTGGTTATTATTTTTGCAATTAAAGGAAAAATATAAAAAGGATAGAATAGCTGAAGGCTTTGAAATTAGAGAAAGAGATTTTGATAATATTTTAAAACCTGATTTAAAACATAAGGTAAGTTTAATATATAGCATTCTTTTGAGATTATTATATGAGACGGAATTCATTAAAGATACAATGATAAAATGGGCACAAGACATGAACCAAGTAATCACTTTAGAAGAGTGGGAAAGATCATGGACAAATACTTGGAGGTTGTTGAAACCAATAAACTTGAAGGAAAACTATGTTAAAATGCTTCATAGGTGGTATATTACTCTGGTTCAAATTTCAAAGATGCAAAAAAATGTGAGTGATCTTTGTTGGAAATGTGGGAAGAAGGGTACATTATATCATATGTGGTGGCATTGTGAAGTAGCGAAAAACTTTTGGATGGAAGTACATAACAAAGTACAAGATGTATTTAAAATTAAATTTTGTCTATCTCCAAAAATACATCTTCTTAATATGATAGAAAATTTTCATATGAATAACTCAAAAAAGAAAATACTTTTATATATGATAACTGCTGCGAGGTTATGCTATGCACAGGTTTGGAAACATAACGGGTTTCCAAGAATTGAAGATTGGTTGCTAAAATTGTTAGATATAGTGGAAGCTGATATAATAATAGGGTCCTTAGAAGATAGGGGGAAAAAAGAGATTAGTGATGAGTGGAAGATATTGTCCCCTCTATGGAAAAAATACTGGAGTAAGGACGTCATAAATTTCCCTTTTTAAAATTGAAGAATCATATAAAACATATAAATTAATGTTCAGGATATGTTTCTCTGTTTTTTGTTTTTGCTTTTTTAAGTTTTTTAAAATTATTAGTTTAATAGGGAATATAATGGGGGAAAGAAAGGTGCATCAGATTAAGATAATTTACGATTTGGGTCATAACTTATTTATTTATTTAACATATATTTTTACAAATAATAATAAGTGTGTTGTTTATATGTTGATATGTGGCTAGAATATCATAAACTTTATAATTACAAGATATTGAAGGATATGTGAGAATTAGAAGGAAATTACAGATAAGAAAGCATGTGCATATGGAGTTTCAGTGGGATGTTATTAATGGGGGGAGGGTGAGAGGGTGATATGTTTGAGGACATTTTTTTTTCTTTTGATTGATGATTTATTTATATTATTAAGAATCGGCTATTTAATTTAATTACATTATTATTATGTAGATATCTATGAGAAATAAGGTGGATTAAGATTTAAATTTTTTAAGATATCACCACCTCTCACATCGGGGTTTATTATTTGTTATGTGTTGGTAGTTAGGTGAAGGGTAAATAATAAGTTAATGTTGGTGGGTACTGGGTTGCTTTTTTGTCTTTTATTGTTTTTTTTTCTGTTTTCTATTTTCTGTTTTGTTGAGTGATTTTGTATTGTTTGTGTTGTATTATATAAAATATTAATAAAAAAAAAGATAAAGATGTTGAATAGTACTGGGCCAAGGACAGAATCCTGTGGCACCCCACTGGTCACTTCTCTCCAGGATGACGAGGAGCCATTGGTGAGCACCCTTTGGGCTCAGTCAGTCAACCAGTTACGGATCCACCTAATAGTAGCATTCTCCAGTCAAGGTTCTACTAGCTTGTTCACAAGAATATCATGGGGGACCTTGTCAAAGGATTTACTGAAGTCAAGATACATAATGTCCACAGTGTTCCCTTCATCTACCAGGCTAGTAACTCTGTCAAAAAGAGGTAAGAGTAGTCTGGCATGACCTGTTTCTGAGAAACACATACTGACTTTTAGTGATCACAGTGTTCCTTTCTAAGTGCTCACAGACTGGTTTCTTGTGTCACGTGACACTCCCATCTCCTGTGGTGAATAGCTTGCTAGTCTCCCACTTGTGTGCATCACAGAGACCATGAAGGAGGAGGACAGGTTGCTTCTCTGTAACCATAGTTCCTCAAGTGGTCATCTGTGAACCCACCCATTCTCCCCCACAGTGTCGTGACCTCTCTCCTTAGCTGCTGCATTGGCATCGGGGGAACTGAGGGTTAGAGTGGGAGTTGGGCTGGTCACGTGGACCAGGAAAGGAGGGGCTACCACCAAAATGGTCACGTAACAGCTTTAGAAGGTTCTGAAGGATGCACTGGGCAGGCGCAGTAAACATCATTTGTGTGAAGTCACAGATGATCACTCTGTAACCTATGGTTCCAGGTAAGCAACCTGTCCTTTTATTACCGAAAGATATTATATAACCATTACTAGTTTGTATTGTATAACTGTTAATTCAGATGTAGGCAGAGTGTGGCCATCCAGATGTTGGACTGCAGTTCCTAGCGTTCCTTACATTGGCAATGCTGTCTAGGACTACTGGGAGCTGCAGTCACAACAGTATAAGGCTATATTATGCCTACCCTAGTAATTGGGCAGTACTTGGAAGAGTAGAAAACAAGTGCTGCTTATCATTGTCAGCAGCCTAATTAAGACAGACCTTGGGAATGTCCTGTATCTGCGCACATTATCAGAGTTTTCATCTGTTGATGTCTAGATTGAATCCATGTATGATCCAATTTTCGAGTTCTTCTGGGTTAAGCCGCGACGCTCTGGGGGTTAAGCTCTTTTTCCAAGCCAACCTTGCGGCCTTGGGCGATGGGGTTTGGAAGCTCAGTCGATTTGTATCGCAGCCATGGTGTCATACTGGAGGCAGGCTGGGCTCAGCTATATCCGATATTCTCAAATCTGCACCAAAGCAGTAAGAGATGCACTGAAACCACATTTCAAAGCAGAAGCAGAGAAAGCAGCAGGAGCCAATGTAAAAGTAGTAAAAACTAAAAAGGAATGACATGGAAGAGTTGATCTCTAGCAGGCAAAATGATAGCCGGTGGCTGTGTTTCTACGTGCAACTGCTTCCTGCTCTGTGAAGTTTATTTGTAAATGTGTAAATCAGTATGCCAATAAATGGAATTTTGTGAAAATAAAAAAAAAATAGATTGAATCCATGTATGTCAGTTTAATGTTTTTGTCTTCTTTTTTTTTTAATGTGACGATTCCACACAGTTGTGCACTACTGCATGCTTTGGTATTGGGAACTGGTAATGAAGGATGCTGTCAGTGGCTACTATTCATAAAGGTTGTATATTACCTCCACTATCAGAGACAATGTGGCTTTTGCTATTAGTGCAAGGATGCTAGTATATTCCTGCCCTGTTTGTGTCTTCCCAATAGGTGTTTGGTTGGCTACTGTGGGAAGAAAGTGCTGGATTAGATAGGCTTTTGGACTACCCCAGCATAGTTCTCTTAATAAGGATTCTGTTATAATTTCTGTAGAAATTAGTTTGATCAAGTACTTTGTTGTGTGTGTGTTTTATTCTGTTAAAATAAGCACAGTTTGTTTCATGCATGCCGGCTGGTACAAAAGAAAACCCAAAACCCCATAATCTTTATTAGGACAAACCAAAATGTGATCAAATCTTGAGCAAACTTTTGAATTTTCAAAATCCCTTGGTTTTATAGAGTGGGGCTCTTGCCAATATAATAATGGTAACTACATTTACAGTGTTCCCCCTGGCAAAAGAATGCTTATACTTATGTAAACCAAGCCCAGGCTCACCCTCTGTATTGGCAATCCTCTATACAGATTGCGGTAAAGCTATGAGATAACTCCATAAGGCTGTCCAGTGAATTTGCAGCTAATATAAGATCTGAGCTGGGGACTTGTGCCTCCATTGGTGCAATCATCAAAAGGGTATGTGAGGTTCAGGTTTTATGGAGCCTCTACTTTTTTGTGTTTGTGTAGACTGATCTGTGTTCCTGTTTTCTTCCTTTAGGATACCCTTTTGCCTTGTTCCAGCGTTATTTCCTTTTCCAGAAAGAGCTCTACCTCATTCACCTGTACAACATATTAACGGGGCTCTCACTTGCCTACTTCAACTTTGGTAAGGGGGCTGAGAAGATGGCTGCCCAACTTGTGAGTACCAGAGTGTGGGAGGGGGTGTGATGCTATTTCTCTTTGTAGTTTCTCATCATTTTCATTTACCTTTTCAGGGACAATGTTCTGTCACTCACTCATATGTGTCTTAGTTCAGTTTCTCATACTGAGGCTCATGGGTCGCACAGTCACTGCCGTTGCCACTTCCTTCTGCTTCCAGATGGTAAACATGTTTTTCTGTGAGATTCTGCTTTTGCCCACTTCTGTTCTGCTCAGCATGTACTGTGCAGGAACTTTGGGGGCAGAGAAAAAGGAAACAGAGCTTGAGTAGTAATGTATCATTATGGTTGATGATTTTTCAGGCATATCTGATGGCTGGCTATTACTGTACTGCCACAGAGAGCTATGACATCAAGTGGACCATGCCTCACTGTGTCTTGACTCTCAAACTAATTGGTAAGCAGTTCTGTTTCATCATAGTTTGGACACCAAAATCTCATCCCAGTTTGGTGTGCTGCATTAGAACCCCCAACGTAACTTTTTCTCTTAGTTTTACTTGTATCCTTTTCTTGGAGGGCATCCTCAGGGCATTTTACACGAGGCTCCCATTAGTTTCTCAGCCAGGCAATAATCAGATCACATTGACTGAACTCCAGTATTAGATGCTTCCAGAGATAGGCTCATCTGTTCTGGTGCTGGATTGCTTCATCATATGTCCATGTTTTTCCCTCTAGGTCTAGTCATTGATTATTATGACGGTAGGAAAGAAGTGGTAAGTAAAATCCAATTATTTTCTTTCCTTCATTCATCAAAGAGCGGGTTCATAGAGTGACTGAGGAACAAAGTCGTACTAGCTGCTGGCTTACCTGTGAATGCTCCAAAAAGGGTAAAAACTATTAACTTGTTAAAACAGGTTGTGAGGGAACCTGGAAACTCTATTTCAGATATTTGTTGAGCGTTCACAGACATGTAGGTTGGCAAAGTCTGTTCACCTGCTCATCTACATTAAATTCAACTTGCAAGCTGAAACACTTGCTAAATGCTTTCATATATATTGATGAGATTCCTAACAGGCTAGGAAAATGAGGTGTTAGATACCTAAAAATACATCTGTTCACTTACTATCTGGTTTGATCAGAGGGCTGATGGTAATAAGGCCAGAACTGAATTCTAACATTTTGCAATATAAAACGGGGGTTCTGTACATTCCTATCATCAATTATCTGGCAAAGACCAAAGATAGTAGTAGAATGAATTAAGGAAAAAAAACAAAAACAGAAAGGTTATATAATTTCTCTGTTCTTTGGCCAATTATTATCCAGTCACTTCACAAAACCTGTGCTTTTCCAGGTCTGCCAGAGGATGTGTCTTTTGCAGGAGAATGGTCTGTGTCAATGTGTATATGAGGGGGCTTCTTAGTCTCTTGAAGGATGTGATATATTCAGTTGATATGAACATTTGAGGAATAGTATGGATTGGTTGGAGTGATATTCTCTGCTAGTATGCTCCTGAGCTTACCTTGGCTTCTGTTGTGCCAGGTCCTGTTGCGGTATCTGTTGCTACAGTTACAAGGGAAAGAGCTAGAAAATTTCCCAGAATATTGTTGCATCCTAATGGATAGCATATACCTTAACAGTTTCTGATAGAGACTATGGATGTGACTGCAAAGCATGAAGAGGCCACAGAGGTTTCTTTGTTTGGTTGATCATGTGAGACTGGGTGTCCTTGAGGATTTTTGTCAGAAGAACTTGTGCTCTAGAATAAATGAGGTCAGCCACTTGAAAACTAACCAAAATCTTTTTATTTCCAGGAAGTCCAACACAGGGATGCTAATGTTGGTATTTTTGTTATTTATAGGAGGTCCTCACGCCTGAGCAACAGAAATACGCTATTCGAGGAGTTCCTACGTTACTAGAAGTTGCTGGCTTCTCCTATTTCTATGGTGCCTTCATGGTGGGGCCTCAGTTTTCCATGACACAGTATCAGAAGTTAGTAAGAGGAGAGCTAACGGATGTTCCAGGCCAGAGACCCAACAGGTAATCCTGTCTGTTGAGATCCCCTAAGCACCAGCTCTCAAACACAGGAATGTTTGAGGATGCACAGGTGCTATTCTTTGTAGATTCGAGCACTACGCATCAAGACCATCACACAGTCTTTCAACTACCACACAACCTCACTTCTGTTTTGAAATACAGTCAGCCCTCTATATTTGCAGGTTTCGCTTTTACAGATTTGATTATTCACAGATTATTTGCTGTCATTTCTACTGCCTCCCTGTGCCATTTTTAATAGGGACTGCAAGCCTCGTGAGACTGAGAAACTGCAAACAAGGCTAGTAAGTTGCTATTAAAAATGGTGTGGGGCAGCAGTGGAGGTGACAGTAAGCCTCACCAGCCACACACTCATGCCTTGTAAAGGAACCTTGATGCCTCAAAGGAATCCACAGTGGATTAAATATGGTGATCATACTTTTTTTGTGTGTTAAATATAGTTTGGGAGGGCCTAGAGTTGTTCATGGTTTTTCCACTTTCCGGGGGTCCTGTGTCCCTAACCCTAGTGAATGTGGAAGGATAACTGTACTGCACTACATGGAGTCTGATTTTTTTTCTCTGACACTCATTTCAGTTTTGTGGCTGCTCTTAAGCGCATGATGCAGGGCCTCTTCTTCATGGTAGTCTACACTATAGCAGCCCCTTACATCCCTGAGGAATACATGGTCTCTGATGATTATCTGGTGAGTAGTTTTAAAAGGGATGGAGTCCTATCTCCAGAATGTGAAGAATAATAATTGAAATAAATATTAAAATAAAATAAAAGTAGACAATTACTTACTCCTTATTTTAAACAAACTACATTGTTGTTGTTGTTGCATGTCTTCAAGTCATTTCTGCCTTATGGCAACCCCACAAGGAACTTATTATGGATTTTCTCGGCAGAATTTGTTCAGAGGGGGCTTCCTTTGCCTTCATCCGAGACTAAGAGAGTGTGACTTGCCTCAGGTCACCCAGGAGGTTTCCATGGCTGAGTGGGGATTAGAATGCTAGTCTCTAGAGTCCTAGTCCAACACCCAACTACACTATTGAGTTAATGTTACAAATGTACTGCATAGCTGCAACTACAATTCCTAATATCTTCAAGCAGTCCTTAAGCCATACAATTTATGTTACAGTTTTTGGAAGTTCTCATGACTAGCTTGTAATATAACAAAGCAGCCCAAGGCCATGTGGCACCAACTTGTCTATTGTTTGTTCTTTTGACTGAGCTAGTGCTTTCTCTCCTGGAAGAAACTTTGTGGCTTACTTCCATGTATCTCTTCTCATGAGATATCCAAAAAAAAAAAAAAAGTACGAGAACCAGTATTACTCTAGTACAAATGCAAAGGTACACGTTACATCTCGCACAACATGAGAAATAACTCTTAGTTAACAGAATTTCATTCAAGACATTACATAGGCTGGACCAGGACTGGTTGTAGACTAAAGGTTCCCGTTCCCTGCTCACTCAGCAGGTTGGTTTGGGCCCACAACACTGCCTGGAAAAGTGTGATTAGGCACACAGACACTCTCTAACTTGGTAGCATGGAGGACTGGACTAAAGGAATGAAGGGGAGAGCACAGGAACTGAGGGGAATGAAACAGCTGTTCCTTTTTGAGACCAATCTGCGCTGCAAAGGAGGTAGGCAATTAGGCAGGCAGTCTGCTTGTGCTTTCCGTCTAGGTACTAGTGTGGGTCCAGTTCTCTCAGCTTTGTTACTGTGAGAGTGAGTGCAAGAGGGGAGTTGCGAGCTGCTGCTGCCTTCTTTTACTGTTGCGTCTGCTTCTCCAACAGAAGCTCTCAGCAGGTGCTCACATTTGGAGAAAGGGAAACCTTGAGCTTCTTAAATTGGTAGCCCAGCACCCTTGTTCTTCTCTTCTCATTCTTCTCCCCCAACATGCTGAAGGAGTAGAGACTGTATGAGTCTTTTCCTCACCCCATTCTGGTTTATGGTACTTGCTAATTTACATTTGAAATTACAATATTCTATCTGGTTTGAATGTTTTAAGGTATCATATAATAGCAAACTGTAGTATTTTTATATACTTTAAGCTTATTGAGAATACCAAGATCTCAAGTCAGCTAAGAAATACATACAAAAAAAAATGAAACCAGCTGTTACTATAAATTTGAAGTCATATCACTGGCTTCCAGAACAAGTCTTACCTCAGTGATTTGTCTTTCTACAGGAACAGCCCTTCTGGTTTCGCTGTGTTTATATACTGATGTGGGGCAAGCTGATGCTCTACAAGTATGTTACCTGCTGGCTCATCACGGTAAGACTGCAAAGAAAGATGATCTGCAGGACCAGTTTCCTCCCATTGGGCAAGAAAGGGTGATGTTAGGATGACTTCATTTTGTTATTGCATATAACTTTCATTGCAGGAAGGAGTTTGTATCCTAGCTGGTCTTGGATACAATGGAAAAGATGAGAAAGGGAGGCCCATGTGGAACGCTTGTGCCAACATGAAAGTCTGGTTATTTGAGACAACTCCTTATTTTACAGGAACGATTGCCTCTTTCAACACTAACACCAATGACTGGGTGGCCCGGTGAGCACTACTCTCAGACCTTTACACAGCAATTTCAGATAAACCTAGGTAGAGAGGAGGTTGACCTTGCCATGAGAAGGCCTATGTGGATTTTGTACAAATAGTGTCTATGTCCTGCAGATACTGGCTTTCAAAACACATTTTTAGCTTTGAGTGGTGCATTCAATTTCTGGTAAACCCTCGAAAGGGCAAGGGGGCTTAATAGGAATGCCAGTGGCCAGGAGTAGTGTTTCAGTACTTTATGTAATTCCTTTGTCTTCTAGACAAAGTAATTCAAGTAGAGTTATTGCACTTATCATTGGACTGACAATTTATTTAATACTTTTTATATCTATCTATCTTGTTCACGGCATTCAAGGCAGCATACAGGTGGTTCCTAGCTAGTCTCCCATCTAAGCACTTGAAGACCCAGATCTGCTTACCTTAGCAAATCAGCTGTCTCATTTGGCCTCATATCATGCAAACAAAACATCTAAATCAGCCACTTCCATTGGAATCTCATGACCACCTTCACACCTCTTATGTTTGAGGGAGCAGTTTCTTGCAACGGGGATAACTCCTAGACAGAGATGAGCCCCAAAAACAATAGAAACCAAACTGCTGCATATTTTTTTAAAATGAAACACTGCTTAGGGACTGGAAACATATCTGTTGCCACAAACTGAAACACATTTACTCATTGTAAAACAGGAAAACCAAGCATAACAAAGGTTAGTGCAACAAACAAAATGTGATTTACAGTCTAACTTGTGTTATACATCTAAGTATCATTACAAAAATAAGCAGTATTCCAAATGATCACCCTGTCAAGGTATAACAGTGGATTTTGCATCCTTCTGAGTTGCTCACATTTTTAAAAAACATCAGTAGGAAAGTACACACTTAAGAAGGGGAGTCTTGTGGCACCTTAATGGTCAATCAATGTATTTCAGCATAAACTTTGGAGGATTTTATTGTCCTAACATTTCCACTTGTGTGTAATTATACACTTTAAAAAAAATCAGCTGTCTTTTCTTAAACAAAACTTTAGCAATATCGATCAAAACAGAGGGTTAATTTAAGATAGGATCCAGTAGAATTTTTACTGCTGATTAAAGTCTTTTTTGCTTACTTGTAATCTGCAGAAATGAAAGAGACGTTGATTTTAAAATCTCCTTGATTTTTCTGCACCATCTTATTAAGTATCATTCTGGAGGATATAAAATGTTGCCAATGAACAGTAACATTTTTTTCTACAGCTATATCTACAAACGACTGAAATTCTTGGGAAACAAGTTACTTTCACAAGGCTTCTCTTTGCTTTTCCTGGCTATCTGGCATGGGCTGCACTGTGGTTACTTAGTATGCTTCCAAATGGAGTTCCTCATTGTGGTCGTTGAGAAACAGGTGAGGGGGTTTTGAACAGTGCTTATACCATTGAAACTTGAGTCCAGTATCTGCATGTTCTGTTGTGTTTAGGAAAAACTGCTGTCACATTTGGTGAACCACACAATTCATGAGAATGGGGAAGCACTCTTGATTGTTGTTAGTGAAGGGTTTGTATACTTCCTAAGTAACACAAACAACATCAGTTTATTTGTTGAGCTGTTTTAAGTTTGAGATATTTAAGGTGCTTTGTGAGAGGAGAAAAATGTAAGATGCTCTTGCGTTTCTCAAGATTTATTTGCAGGGGCAAGGGAATGCTTTTTAAGGCCTGGGGGCTTAATTCCAATTTAGTGAGGGTCTCAGGGGATGCATTCCAGCCACAGATGGGGCTGAGGATAGTTCTTGCCAATTCACAAAGCACAATTCTATGCATGGCTACTCAGGAGCAAGCCTCCAATCACTTGTAAGTGACTGCAGAAACTTGTGGGCTAAATCTAGCCTATGAGCTTGAAGTTCTCCATTCTTGCTGAAGTAAATGCACATCCACTTAAAATGACGGGTTAAACTAATTCATATTAAATTGCCTACACTGTTTTGACAACTATAAAGTCAACTCAGAGAAAGAGTCTTTCTTTATGATGGAAATCTAATTCTGTTAAGAGCAAAACCATTTCAAACGGTTCTTGACAAACACTTGACGTATGATACCATGACTACTTATGGCTGATTCCAAACCAACAAACCAGTACAGCTTTGCTGTACCTCAAGAAGCTGCTACTACATGGAAATGGGACTGAAATCACAAGGTAAGAATTGTGAGAGGATGGAAAATGGAATTTCTCAAATGCTGGTGTAGGTTTTTGGTTAGCATAAAGGATGATTATGTTTCAGTTTGAACCCTACTATAAAGATATTCTTTTGTTACAGCTCATTAACCTCGTACGAGACAGTCCAGCACTGACTACCTTGGCCTCAATTACTGCCTTGCGACCTGTTTTCTATCTGCTTCAGCAGACTATTCATTGGATGTTTATGGGATATTCTCTTGTGCCATTTAGTCTCTTCAGTTGGGAAAAATGGATCAAGGTACGATCATGTCAACATTATTGTTCATAGCCATAGGCCATCATGATTTTATACATAAAAATAAAACACACGCAGACTATGCAGTTAACTTAGTATGTCATTTACATTTATCCAACAATACCCATTCTTTAAAAATCTATTACTAAAGATAACTAAAATTAACAATTTTAATAAGATTTGTACTTTTGCTGCTCATTTTGTAATGTTTAGTTATTAATTTTCTAGCCAGTAGAATAGAATTGGCAACCTGCATAGTAATAAAAATATCACTACTTCCTTGCAATGAACCTACCTGTTCCAAGAGGATCTGTTTGCCAAAGAGCGGAGGATATAGGGAAGGAATAGCTTTGCCTATATACAATAGGCATCTTATGGTTGGTATCACCGGTGATCCTGTTGAAACCCTAGTTAATACCTGGAATTGTGATCTTACTAGGGCTATCAACACGATCGCTCCCAAGCGTCCTTTCTGGCCTGCTTCAAATCATAATCCTTGGTATACAGTAGAACTCAGGAACATGAAGCAGGTTGGACAACGACTAGAGCACAACTGGCGGAAATCTGGACTCTTATTTGACAGGACACGCTATAGAGAATTCCTTTATTCCTATGGAGTGGCAATAGTTGCAGCGAAGAAGACTTTCCTCTCTGCACGTATTGCGTCTGCGACTTCTCGTCCTGCAGAGCTGTTCAGGGTGGCAAGGGATCTGACTCAGATACCCACTTCCCTAAACTCGCTGTTAGAACCTAGTGAAGCTTACTGTGATGCTTTGAATAACCATTTGGCAGATAAAATCTCTCAGATAAGAGCCCATTTGGATGCCGGTGTTACTGCAGAGGTTACTAGTGAAGTATCCGGCAACCCCGTGAACAGGATTATACTGGAACAGTTTCAGTCAGTGAGTACCGAGGACTTAGACAAGCTCCTTGGAAATATAAGAAAGACAGCTTGCCCTCTTGATCCCTGCCCTTCATGGCTGGTTGTCAAGAGAGGAGTTGCAGTTAAGACCCTTTTAAGATACATTATTAATGCATCCCTCAGGGAGGGCAATTTTTCACCTTGTTTAAAAGAAGCGATTATACAGCCGCTTCTCAAAAAGCCCTCCCTAGATCCCTTGGATATAATAATTATAGACCAGTCTCCCATCTCCCATTTTTAAGCAAGGTGATCAAGAGGGCTGTTGGTCTTCAGGTTCAAGCTGTCTTGGATGAAACAGATTATCTAGACCCATTTCAAACTGGCTTCAGGGCAGGATATGGAGTCGAGATTGCCATGGTCGCCTTAGTGGATGATCTTCACCTAGGTATCGACAGCGGAAGTGTGACCCTGCTGGTACTCTTGGACCTCTCAGTGGCTTTTGATACCATAGAACATGGGATCCTTCTGGAACGCCTGAGAGGGTTCGGGATCGGGGACACTGCACCTAAGTGGTTCCAGTCCTATCTCTCAGGTAGATACCAGATGGTAATGCTTGGACACAGTTGCTCCTCGAAAAAGGAGCTTAATTCTGGCGTCCCTCAGGGCACTGTCCTGTCTCCAATGCTACTTAACATCTATATGAAACCGCTGGGAGAGATCATCAGGAGGCATGGAGCAAGGTGCTATCAGTACACTGATGACACCCAGATTTATCTCTCCATGCCTCGGATAACAGCATCAACTAAGGGTGGCATCTTGCCTCTGATCGAATGTCTTGAAGCAGTAATGGACTGTAAAAAAAAAAAAGCAAAACAGTGTGGGATGCTGGAAAAGCAGTAATGCAAGGTCTATTTCTAAAATGGAATAAGGAATGGAGGAAGAGAAGAGAGGAAAAAAGAAAGAAATTGGAAATAGAGTTGAAAACAATAGAAGAAGAGATTAGGAAGAACCCAGGGAATGAAAAATGGAGAAAGGAGTTTAAAAGGACACAAATGGAACTACAATGTGAAAATTTGGCTGATATGGAAAAGAATTTAAAAATGCGAATAAACCTGGGAAGTGGATGGCGCATAAACTGAGGAAGAGAAGGGAAAGAAATGTAATTTTACAAGTAAAAACCGAAAAGGAGTTGACTATAGATCAGAGAATCATAATGAACACTCTCTGTAAATATTACAAAAATTTATATCAGAAAAAAGGAAAAAACAATACGGAGAAAAAGATACAAGATTTTCTTGGGAAGCAAGATATTATAAAGCTATCAGAGGAAGAAAAAAATAATTTAAATGCGAACATATCGTGTATGGAGATGACAGAGGCTATAAAGAAAATAAAGGTGGGAAAAGCTCCGGGTCCGGACGGATTCTCTGGGCTGTATTATAAGGAATTTCAGGATGAATTATAAGAACCTATGCATAAGATGTTTAATGAAATCACGATCAATGGGAAGCCCGATTCTTGGAAGGATGTGAACATAACCTTGATATTGAAGGAAGGGAAAGATCCAGCTGAACCATCAAACTATAGACCGATTTCCTTGCTAAATATTGACTATAAGATATTTGCTAATATAATTGCTGAGAGATTTAAAGGAATTTTACAAAAAATAATACATCAAGATCAGAGTGGATTTCTACCAAAGAGACATGTAAGAGATAACACAAGAATGCTCATTACTGTTTTGGAGTATTATGAGAAACATAACGAAAAGAAATGTGCAATGATCTTTGTGGATACCGAAAAGGCTTTTGATAATGTAGATCATAAATTTATGTTCGAGCTGCTGGAGAAAATTAATTGTGGCAACAAATTCACCACCTGGATAAGAACTATATATTTGAATTGTCGAGCACAATTGTTGATAAATGGAAAGAAGAGTGACCCGGTAGAAATCAATAAAGGAACACGCCAGGGGTGTCCACTATCTCCTTTATTATTTATAGTGGTGCTGGAAGTACTCCTCAGGAAAATAAAAACAGAAGAATCAATAAAAGGTGTTAAAATAAAAGGAGAGGAGCTTAAATTAAAAACATACGCGAACGATTTAGTTATCTTCCTGGAAGACCTGGAGATTGGTATTGAGAAAACGGTAGAGGTTTGCTATGAATTTGGGGAGATGGCGGGATTTAAAATTAACAAGGAGAAAACAAAGATTTTAACCAAAAATATGCGGAAAGACAAAATAGCAAATTTGGAGTTGAAAACAGGTTTCAAAGAAGAAAAAAGGATTAAGTATTTCGGTATTGTCATTGCTAAACAAAATAATAAACTGTTTGAAAACAATTATATCATAAAATGGAATGAAATAAAGAAAGATCTTCAGAAATGGCGGAAATTAAACTTATCACTTTTAGGAAGAATTGCGGCGATTAAAATGATGGTGTTACCTAAGATGAATTATTTATTTCAAAATCTCCCAATCATAACGAACATGAGTTGCTTTCAAGATTGGAAAAAAGATATAACCACTTTTATATGGGATGATAAAAAACCAAGAATTAAATGGAAAACTTTGATTGATAGGAAAGAGAGAGGAGGTTTTGGACTGCCTATTTGAAATCATACTATATGGCTAATGGTATGATTTGGTTGAGAGACTGGTTGGAGTTAAAGAATGACAGATTACTGAAGTTTGAGGGAGCTGACTTACGTTTTGGTTGGCATGCCTACTTATGGTATCAAAAGGCGAAAGTTGACAAGGTTTTTTTAAATCATTATATCAGAAAATCGCTGTTTGAGATTTGGAGAATATGGAAAAAAATTGTATATGAAAATACCTTTGTGGTTATCACCACAAGAAGCATTTCAAGGAAAATGGAAAGACCCAGCTGATAAATGGTTAAGATATGGAGATCTGATTACCAATGATCTGAAAAGCGGTCAGAGTACAAAGACAAGAGAGGAATTGGAACAAGAAGGATGGAAATGTCAATGGTTCCCATATATGCAATTAAAAGAGAGAGCAAAAATAGATCTAAACTTAGAAGGAATAGAAACATCTACTCAATCTAATGAATGGAAAAATTGATATTCGAAAAAAGAGAACATTTGATATCTTTTCTTTATAAGTTAATATTGGATCGAGAATTGGAAGATGAGACAGTGAAAGAAACAATGATCAAATGGGCGCAAAATATAGGACATCAAGTAGAACTAGAGCATTGGGAAAGGAGTTGGACTATGACGAATAAATTCAGATTAGCGCAGAATTTAAAAGAAAACTACTTCAAAATGTTGCATAGTTGGTATTTAGACCCTGTTAAATTAAGCAAGATGTATTCAATAAAAGAGAAATATTGTTGGAAATGTAAACAAGAAGATGGGTCTTTCTATCACATGTGGTGGACTTACCCAAAGGTTATAGGATGCTGGAAAAAAATACACAAAATAATGACAATTATTCTCCAAATAGATCTTCCTCTAACACCGGAACTTTGTTTACTGAACATGACTCATCAAATCGATAAGAAACATAGATAGCGGGAGACAGCTATCTTATATATGATTACTGCTGCTAGGATCCTTTTTGCAAATTATTGGAAAAGAGCAGAAATTCCAACAGCTGAAAAATGGCTGGATAAAGTGCAGGAGTATGCAATGTTAGATGATTTGACAGACAGAATGAAACAAGGGGCAAATAATAAGGGAACGAAAGATATGAGTTTAATTAAGAAATATAATGAAGAAAATCACACAAAGTTATGCCAAGAGGTTAATGATTAAATAAGATGGTGGATAGAAGATAGAAAAGCATAAATGTGGCTTTAATGTGGCCCTAGCCCAGGTGTGGAGGTCTGTCAACCAGTCCTAGATGGGGTTACGCTTCCCCTGAAAGACTGTGTTCTCAGCTTGAGGGTGCTCCTGGACTCGTCACTTCAGATGACAGCTCAAATAGATGCGGCAGCTAGGAGTGCCTGTTACCAGCTTCGGCTGATACGCCAGCTGCGCCCCTTCCTGGAGCTGGAACACCTAAAAACAGTGGTACATGCGCTGGTAACTTCACGGCTTGACTTGAGCTTTACACAGAGCTACCCTTGTGCTTAGTCCGGAAGCTTCAATTAGCCCAGAATATGGCAGCCAGGATGATCACCGGAAGACCTAAAACTGACCATATAACACCAATTCTAAAGTCTCTCCATTGGCTGCCTATTAGTTTCCGGGCACAGTACAAGATGTTGGTCATTACCTTTAAAGCCCTACATGGCTTGGGGCCAGCCTACCTGCGGGATCGCCTTCTCCCATACAATCCACCCTGCACGCTAAGGTCCTCTGGGAGGAATTTACTGCAGCCAGTCAGAACTAGGTTGGCTGCGGTTACCCAGAGGACCTTCTCTTCTGTTGCTCCCAAGTTACGGAATGGCCTGCCGGAGGAGACCCGGCACATTACCAGTCTTGACTGCTTTAAAAGAGCAGTCAAGACTGATCTCTTCCGACAGGCCTTCCAAGACTAGCATTTCCATTGGCTCCCATCAATTGTCTTGCTGTTCTTTTAATAGTTGATTGATTGTTGTGTATTTTAGGCGGTTGGTTTTAGGTGGATTGGTGGGTGGGGAGGATTGGATACGTTTTTTAATGTGTTAATGTATTTAATGTTGTTCGCCGCCTCGATCCATGTGGAGAGGCGGGATAGAAATAATTTTTATTATTATGAATCATTATTGAGAGATCTTTCATTTCACCAGACTTAACAGATGCAGAATCTTTGTTGTGATGGGATGCCATTAAACTTTCCATCCAAAAAGGCAGTAGCCATACATTGGAATTGCAAAGCTATAAATGATTTTCTTAAGAGGACTGCAAAGAGAAAATCTGTGATCCTAAACCAAATGCCATTTTGTATAAAGGATACCATAAAGAATAGGATGTTTGTGTGTGATTGAATACAAATAACGTGAAGACACTGAAATCCTTGAAAAGTGGATGACTTCTCACACTTACAGACAGCAAGAATTAAAAGCAAGAGGCCTAACACTGACTCTGTTCTTCTCTTCACAGGTATACAAGTCTATTTATTTCATAGGGCATCTATTGTTCTTCACATTGCTGATGATACTGCCTTACCTCCGAAAAATATTAGTGCCACGAAAAGAAAAGTTAAAGAAAGCTGAGTAACAACCAAAAGGTAAGAGAAATCCTCCTGAACTGTTATACTGTTGAAGATGAAACATCTGGGATGGTATGCAGCCAAATAATTTTTTCTTTTTTTCAGATTGTACCATGTGTGCATTTATTATGGGGATTGTTGAAGCATCACCTGCCAAACTTGCCAGAGTCTACCCTTCCTGAGTGACTAGGGGAGAAATAGAGCACAGGGGCTAAGATCCCAGAATGAGGAGAACAGAGGAACTGCTGCAAACTCCTCTTCCCCTTTGACAGGTTGCCTTATCTTTCAACTTCTCTCCGTTGACACTCCTGGCTCTGGAAATGTCAGATGATTGTAAAGCACTAGACACAGCTGCCATCTGGGAATCGAGCCACCGCCTGACTTTTTCTACTTTCTGATTCTGCTAGATAAAATTGGTCCCAGTTGGTTTTTCACTGATGCCTGAACTGCTTTTTCTTGCACCAGTTCTAGAAGCAGAAGTTGTTTCTTGAACAAGGGGTCCCCAACCTCCATGGTCCATGGTTATGTTGACAACTGAGCGTGTGTTGTTATATGAGGACATTCCCTTTCACCAAATGGTAAGAATAGTGAGAGATGATTAAGTGGCCCAATAATCTGATTATTATAGAAGTGGGACTTGAATACTAGAAACAAAACCATGGACCCAGATCTTTTTTCATAACAAAACACCCGTTTTACAGAACAGTTTCTCAGCAAGGCCAAATCCAAAGAAAGAAACCCAAAAGGGTGGGAGAAACAATACACAAGTAGGACAGAAAAACACAGTTCTGCTTTTTCTACCACCTGTGTGCATGCCTTCAGGCCACCTGTTGACTTATGGCAACCTCATGAATTCCATAGGGTTTCCTTAGCAAGAAGTAAGCAAAGGTGGCTTTGCCAGTTCCCTCCTGTGAAATGCCTCCAGCACCTAGTATTTGGTGGTGGTCTTCCATCTAAGTAGCTTAGCTATCAAGATGAGACTGGATCTGGTGCTTTTAGGACGGACAGTGGTTACCTACCTTTTTTCACTTGCATCTTGGCAGCTGGTTTCCATAAATTGTGCCCTTCATGTAAGCAAAATGTTTGTAATTTAAGGAGAGTGAAAGCTGTGAGGTCCATTGTTGATCACATGCACTGTAGAAGCATGTTTGCAACATTGTTTAGGGAGGAACTCTTCACCATTTGCCAAAATAGCGAAGTCAAGAAACAGAGTCTTTCTCAAGGCCTGCTCTACCACTTGTCACAACTCAATTAATTCCATAACTTTTAACATATGCACCTTTTTCTGGCATTATTCAGTTTTTTCCACATATCCCTAAGTGTCCTGGTTCATATCCCTGAGGGTATGCATATCCCAGGTTGGAAATCACTACTTAGGATATTTCACAGAATCATAGAGTTGGAAGAGATCACAAGAGACATCAAGTCCAACCCCCTGCTATGCAGCAACAAACACACAAAGCCCCCTCAGCAAACGGCCATCCAAATTCTTGTTTAAAAACCTGCTGCCCCTATTATCTGACCCCCACCCCCAGGCTCAACCAGGCAGCCATAATGCTGTTGTCATTCAAAATAGAAATGAGGCAGGAAAGCCCAGCAAGCAGGCACATTAACATTTCATATTGGGGTTGGAGGAACAGAGGAAGACCCTATCTCTACTATCATTCTTGATGAAGAGAAAGACCAGAATTACTTGCAGGCCAAAGGAAACTATGAGGGATTGCCTCTAATAGTAGTCTGATATACATTAAATAGGAAGATGAGCTCAAAGGTATGATAGTAAAGCCTTCCTCCTATAAATGGGTTAGAAACAGTAACAGTTGTATGTGTGTGTATATATGGTACATATATTTCAAAGCAAATGTTCTTAACTATTCCCATTCCTGGGCCAATTAGAGTGGGAAAACAAGGGAGACCTACAGCACAGCTGGAATTATTTCAAACACATTTTGAGAACAAAGATTCAATTTCAAATAGTTTGCTGAAGTTCTCAGAGCAGAACTTGGCCAGGCTTGGTGAGCATGAAACTACAGTGTACCTATATACCCCGAGATGTAGAGACAAACCAAACTCCATTGGAAAAAAAGTTTATTTGCCACAGAAGAGAGCAAAGGAACATTAAAGTTCTTATATTCTCCCAAACAAGGAGTGCAAATGTATAGAACCCTAAAACATGAACCTAGCAGACCAAGTCTAACCACATGAAACCAATACTGACAAGCTCACACTACTCCCCAAACTTCTTCAAAAGCTGTTGTAATCTTCGCACAAGTCAAAGCAGCAGAGAGTGGATAATTGCTAATTGAAATCATTTTCTCTGTGTAGTCAACATTAACCTGAAAAGAAAAAGAAAAAGCAATCAGCTTCCATTTAGTGCAATTATTAACAAGCCCTGATGTTCCTTTTATTCCCTATAGAAGAAGGTGCAGCAAGTTCAGGGCCAACTACTCTTCACCTATCTGCCATACAAACTGCAAAAATGCATAAAGACAAATACCTGGAAGTGGTCAGAAGTGAACTGATGATTTCAGAAGACTGTTAGTTTTTATATATTAAATCATGCATGGGAGCCCACAAGCTGTTTTAAGGATGGTAGCCTTTGCAAGTTGGGCCTTTCAACTCTCTTTCTGGCCAGAAAAGGGGTTGTTTCGTGTTCTGAATGGTTCAAGGGGTCCAGAACAGCTCTGGGAGCCATATATGGCCTATGTGAACTTTGCTGTCCCCTGGTGGAGAACCAGAGAGCCAATGTGATGTATTTGTTTGAATGCTGAAGTAGGACACTAGACCAGGAGTTGAATCACTGCTCAAGGTAAATCTAAGTTGGAAATGACTTCAGGGCACACAACAACAATTATCCTATAGAATTATAGCTTGTTTGTAGCATCTTGCCAGCAGACTCTGATGAATCTGAAATGTGATGTCTGCCTTTTAAGGTACTGTTATATACAGCTCTTACCGAGCCATGGGCAAAAGCTCCCACAACAATAGCTATGGGGTCTGCAGTCGGCGCTAGATCACGCACATCTGTCACAGCAGGAACTGAAAAGGATGTTCCAATCTTTGTACAGCCCACAGGAAGATGATCTGTCACGGGATTCTTAATTACCTACCAAAGAGAAAATATATGATTAGAAATATCAGCAACTAATCCATAAAAAAAATAATATACTAGTAAAGTTATTACCTTTAATAATTTCTGTGGTCCATCAGCAGCTCTGACACTGAATTTATGTAACAGCTGAACTAAGAGAAGAAAGATGTAAGATGTTTATATTAGAGACAGAGGGATGCCTCTGAGGCAGGTACATTGCACCCATCTTTCAGTATTCTTTCTCACGTTTCTTTTTGACCAGTGGTCTACTGAACCCTTTCCTGTGGAACAGCCTTGCACAAGTCAGGATAGGTCAACCTCACCAGCCGCATCATTTTTGTAATTCCAGGACTTCGATTTTGTGGAAAATGTGTACTGCAGGGTTGCTTTAGAACAAAGATTGTATCCATGGCCCACCAGCTACTATTTGACTGCAACCTCGTCATTCTTGATCACTGGCCAGTTTGGCTAGGGTGATGGGAGTTGGAAGGCAACAGGTACCCCACCTCTTTCTTATGGACATTTTATTAGTTTCTATAGCCTTCACCTCAACAGTCAAAGTGGCTGCCAGTGAAACTGAGTGGTTGGACAACGGACTTGGAAGAGCTATGTGTGTAGTTGACCATCTCATGTTATCTCTGATCAAGATGACTACTAATCAGGATGGCTAAAAGTCACTTCCAATATGAGTAATGATGTATATCAGTTGCTGGGGAGCACAATGAAGGGTACAAGTATACTCCTACTGGTGAGCTTTCCATGGGCAACTGGCTGGTCACTTTATGAAGGGATTGCTTAGTCATTTAAATTCTGCCTTTTTCCCAATACAGGAACCAAAAGCAACTTTCAAAAATTAAAACAGATACAGTTTAAAACATTTACAATCAGAAAAGTAAAAACATATAAACATAAAAACAATACACAGAATTAAACCCTTTCAAAATTAGAGACCCTTTTCTATGTTCTCACCAAATTATATAGGAAGGTGGTAAGACTCCCCTATAGATCCTGGAACTATATGCTGGGGCATATAAATCCAGCAGGTGGGGAAAAAATGTGGACATGTGTAACAAGAAAGGTGTCTGTATGACACACCTTCCACTGCTCCCTCCAAAATACAACAGCCATTTCTACATGATTACAGATCCAGTGACAGTGAAAAGTGATTAGCAGCTACAAGTAAAAGGGCCTGCCAACCTAGAATATTTTCATTGGACTTTGGATATGCAGCCTTTCTGATTCAGATCATTTTATGAGAGGAAAAATTAAGAGTTATAATATTTTCTTACCCATCAGACCACAGAAACGATCAAAAGTGCGAGGGATTCTTGTCTGGGGATTAACTTCAATCAGAACATTCTTTTCTGTATGGATATAAACCTGGAGAAGACCAGCTCGGTTCAAAGGGCTGTCCATGAGCATCAGGAGGCTCTGTGGACAAGTAAAAAAGGCAAAACCTTAAGCCTTTAAAAAGGAAATATCTATGCAACCATGTCTGTCAGATAACTTCTGCTGAGTATTGGAGAAACTGCACTCTCTGAAGAATAAGAAAGTAGATATACAAATTGGGTATTTTCAAAAAACAAGAACTAAGTGTTTATGGATATTTATGGCTTGAAACAAAAACAGAACAGGGAATACCATTTTAATGGCATTCTCATGAGAACAAAAGGTACAATCAACATTTCAGTAAGAGTGACTAACTCTTATTAACACAATAACATTAACACTAAAACAATTATCGTACAGGAAACATGTGAAAGTACCTGATGTGTGATGTCAGGTCGAACCGCTCCAGGGTCCCGGCCACTTCGCAGAAGCAGTGATTTATGCTTGTCACAGTTCAATAGCTCATATGTTTTCCCAACCTGGAACCACAATTTTTACTGTGGTTACCTAGTTTTCAACAGAAGTATACTGAGGGTAGGTTACAACGAAACATACAAAACTTCACTTTACAACAAAAAGGTCCAACTTTGGGGAAATGCTCACAGGGACTAATATGCAAATATCACAAGTGAGAGATCAATCTCTCAGCTCTTCTGCTACATATACTGAATGCAACTGTGCCTCTGTAATGTAAACCTTAGTCGAAAGAAAGCATAAGAATCGTTCTCCTGATTCAGAGCGAGTCTACATCCAGCGCATTAAAGGTGTGGAGCTCGTTTCCCCTCCGCAAAGTACAGGGCCCGTGCCTTTGGCACCATCCAGCTTTTCTTGCCCCAACGTCCCACCCAAGGGAACGGGGCCGTACAGCCAAGTCGGGCTTTCGGCCCACACAGGCGCTTGAGGCTGCAGCGGGATACGTCGCTCGGCTCCCCAAGGGGCCTCCCCCTGCGGCTGGAAACCCCGCCGCTCCCCTACCCCCCCGTCCCCGTGCGAGCGGCGCAGACCGCTCCGGGCTCCCGCCTGAGCCGCGGCCGCGGCCGCCGCCTGGGCCGGCCGAGCTGCCGGGGCGCGCAGGGAGGGGAGCGCGCCGGGCTCCCCGCCAGCACGTGCTTTTAAAGCTGCCAGCGCACCCTCTCGGCCCAGCTAGCCGCCGCCGCCGCCGCCGCCGCCGCCGTCTCCCTGCACCTTCACAGTCTCGAGCGACGCCCCCTCCAGGATCACCACCAGCCGCCTCTGCCCCGCGCGGCGCGGCTCCGGGCCCTCGCCTCCCTCCGCGCCCGGGCGCTTCCTCGCCGGCGGCTCCGCCATCTCGACGGCGAGTCCACCGCGCTGCAGCCGGCACGCTTTCCCGTCGCTGGGTGGCGTTTTTTCCCCCAACGATGAACTTCCTCTCCGCTCACCGTCAGTCTGGTTCCGGTTCCGGTGCCACGCTTCCGCCCCACGGCTCGTTTTTATAGCGATAATAGTAAACAAAGTGCCGCCATGTTTGGAAGGGGAGACGCGTCCCCCTTTTCTTTCGCGGGGCGAAAAAGAATCCCCTCCGAGGTGGCCTGGAGCTCCCCAGAGCTGACTCGAATTATTAACGGGTTTCGTGGAGAGGAAAAGGGCCCGTTCTGGTTGCTTTAATTACTAAAAGGATTAATGCGATCCGGAAGTAATAAGCACGCGCCTGTTTCACGTCCGGCCGCGCGTGCGTCTGGCAGGGGCCTTGAGAAATACGTCACATCCGGTGTCCTTCTCTTTGGGGGAGCGGCGCGGTAGGGAGAGGGAGCAAGCGCGCGGAGGTGAGGGGCTCCTGCGTTTTGGCTGCCGTGCCCTCGGGGGCGGGGGGCTCCTGTGGCCTCGCCTGAGTGCGGCGGAGGCTCTTGGGGGGCTTCCTCGCACCCACTGGGGAGCCGTTCCCGCCGAGCGTGGCGGTGCGCGTGGTCCCAAGGTGCAAAGGCTGGCCGTGCGGTGTTCGGATTTTTTTGTCATTTTAAATATTGGCAGTCCAGCCTTTGAGCATGGGAGGATGGGCTTTCCATGCACAAATGATCTTTTAAAACTTTTAGTAATAAGTATTTTTGGTGTATGCAGAGTGGTTTTCTGTGATGGAGGTGACTTTTTAAGTTTGTCGTATGATACTTCTGAACAATGTTGTAATGGGTCTGACCTGTGCTGTAATATTTCTGAGAAGGTGCAGAGTGCAGTTTAATACAGTTTAATAATAAAACTCCACATTAGTTAGGTTTAGGGACACAGGACCCTGGAAAAAGTGGGAAAGCTACAGATATCAAAATGTGCTTCTTTCTGTACAAAGGGGGCCAAGAGATGGTGGGGAGAGCAGGCACCCAGGGTCCAAACCAGTTCATGGGTGGGCATGGTGGCCGTACACTTTGCCTCTCTTAGCCATCTCTTTCTGTGGGTGGCAGGGCATTGGGAGAGGATTTGTGGTGCTGAGAAGTCAGGCTAGGAACCATTATTAGCTGGCCAGGCAGCAGCAATTACAGGGAGCTGTTGTGGGGGGGGGAGAAGAGGATCAAAGGGCTGCACAGCCTGGTTGAAGCCAATGAGAGGGAAGGGTCCCCTGGAAATGATGCACTTGAGGTGAGCAGGCAGGGGTTGAAGAAACTTGCTTATAAGCAAGTTCATGAAAGTGAAATCCACAGGTGTGGAGTACTAATTGTATTTCATTCTGTGGATTTTTAAAATTTTGTTCTAAAGTACTCATGGTAAAAAAATGATTGCCCGAACTCAGTTTTCTATTTAAAAAAGAAATGGAATATAGGTAGCCAAGCTTACATAGTTTTCTGTTTAAAACTTCTTGGTATGTTTTGGTGGCACAGTGCCTTACCATGGGGGAGTTAGGGCAAAAGGGATTTAAACTTAAACTTAAAACACATGCCTTCTTTTCTGGCTTTAGAACTTACCATTCTGGTAACCACTTTTAAAATTGTATTTATTTATAGCATACTTTCTCCTAAAACTTAAGGTGGACTAAAAATGTAGAGTTACAAACAAGACACACACAAATAAAATGATTTTTAAGATAATTAAACTGCTTATAGAATTAAAGTACAAATATAGAGAAATAAATACCTAATGTCTAGCTTACTAATGGGATTGTATTTTGTTGTCAGCCATGGACAAAGTTTTAAGAATTTGGATAAAGAAATTTTTAGGCACACATAGAATATGAAGATATTAATTGTCATTCTGTGGTCCTAGCTCTCTTGAAGGTCACCATGGCTCAGAGCCTGAAGGACTTCGCAGGCCGTCTGCCTGCTGGCCCACGTGGTATGGGCACCGCCTTAAAATTGCTTCTGGGTGCTGGAGCTGCAGCCTATGGTATCCGTGAGTCTGTCTTTACAGGTAGGTCATTTCTATGGCTTTTGTATATCCTTATTTTTGTCTACTGTACTACATGTGGTGGTAAACTTTGACTGATTTTTTTTTTTTTATTTCCGCAGTGGAGGGTGGCCATAGAGCAATATTCTTCAATCGCATTGGTGGGGTTCAGCAAGATACCATTCTTGCAGAAGGACTGCATTTCAGGTATCTTCAGGGATTGTGCTATAGGAAGCACATTTATTAAAGAATCCTAAGATTATGTAATTTCCCACCAGCAGCACTCTGTATCCACAGATTTCTTATTAAAAATGTACAAACAAATGTACAAGCAATAATTTAATCTAAAATTATTTCAGGGTACTGAGATTTGTCTCTTCCATCATCAAAAAGGTGCTCAAAGTTCTCTTGTGGTTGAAAAGTACAGTTCTCGGACAGATACAGCTTCTATCTGTTTTAAATATAAAGTCGGGCTTCCACATGTGCAAGTTTGACTTTCATGGATTTGATTCTTTGCAAGTTTCTCCAACCTCTGTCCTCCCCAGCTCAGGCACTTCTTTTCTGGGGCAACCTTCTCTCTTGGTGGCTCCAATCAGGCAATGCAGCCCTTTAGAAACCTATCTGTGGTCTTCTACCAACAACAGCCTAAGCACAGCTCACAGCCCAGTTTCTCAGTACCACAAACCTGCTAGTGCTGGCCCCCCATACACCCAAGGAAGGAGATGGGCGAGAGACCGGAAGCATAGAGCCACTGTGTTGACCCACCACCTTTCCCTCTCCTTTCCCTGACCTGGTTTGGACCCTGGGTGTCTGTTCTCCCCACTATGCTTCAGCCCCCTTCCCATAGACACATACATTTTAATATTTGCTATTTTACCACTTTTGCTGGTGTCCCATGCCCCTAAACCTAGCGAACATGGAGGGCTGACTTGTATTTCTTTTTACATAACTGTGATGGTGGGTTTAAACATCACGTATGCTGTGTAATGCATCTTTATTTTTTATCTAGAATTCCTTGGTTCCAGTATCCAATCATTTATGATATTCGAGCTCGACCTCGCAAAATTTCCTCTCCAACAGGTTCCAAAGGTGAGGGTACGGAGGTACACTCTCTTCTTCTTTGTACCCCACTTTAAAAAAAATCAAGGTGGTGTATGTAGTTTTGGGTCTTCTCCTTTATTTTCACAATAATCTTATGGTATGCTATAGGCTAAAAGAGGGATGAGTGGCTCAGAGCTACTCAGTAAGTTTGTTCGCAGAGTAGAGTATTGAATGTGGGTCTGCCTAGTCTGAGTATGGTACTCAACTTTACATCCTTCTGTTGTGACTTCATAAGGGGCTGTGTGGTTCTGGAGAGGGATTCAGAACAGGATGTATGGTGAGTTTTGATTTGATCAAATCAGGGTTTGTGACAGAGCTGGAAAGGGAAGTAGATCTAAGAGAAGTAAAACTTAATTCTAATCTGATTGTTTTGATTATTATTCTAGACCTGCAGATGGTCAACATCTCCTTACGGGTTCTGTCACGTCCCAATGCTGCAGAACTGCCCAGCTTATACCAGCGTCTCGGTCTGGACTACGAAGAACGTGTCTTGCCTTCCATTGTCAATGAAGTACTGAAAAGTGTAGTGGCAAAGTTTAATGCCTCACAGCTCATTACCCAACGAGCTCAGGTCTGTTCCCTTCCCATTGTAGGCAAGTTTAATTTATCACAGGAGGATGGCTTTTAAAAAGTGGGGGCATAAGTCATACAACTGTAGGTCTTTTCTATGGATCTTTCATGCTGTCAGTATCTTTGTTGTTGATTGAAGTTGAAGGAGTTTCAAAAGGATAGGTGGTATCCTAAGAACTCCTGAGATTTTGTGACCTTCCTGAGCTGAAGGTCGTAGAGATATATGCCAGCCAAAAACTTTGCGATCATTACTTTAGGTATCTCTGCTTATCCGTCGGGAGTTGACAGAGCGGGCAAAGGATTTTAGCCTTATTCTGGACGACGTAGCCATCACGGAGCTGAGCTTCAGCAGGGAATACACAGCAGCAGTTGAGGCCAAGCAAGTGGGTAAGTGTATATCCAATTTCAAATAAAGGTGGGGATTGTCTTTTAAAAATCCAAGATGGTGATTGTTGGCCCTGATTGTAATAATGTTGCAGGAATACAGCTAATAGTCTGAGAATGTAGTTTCCCAGGCCAAAGGTTGCATGACAGTGGCCTCCTATTCAGAGTTGTACAAGCCCTTGACCTTGTTGTGCAGGCTTATGAGCATTACTTAGGATGTTTTGAAACTGTGATGCTTAGCAGTGAGTGGGATAGGAGCCATTGTTGCACAACAAGAGAGTTTGTGGCTGCACAGCTTCTTGCACAGTTGGCTGCACAAGGACACAGTCCAATGTTGCAGTGTAATTTTACACTGTGCAGTTGATGTATAGGATCTTTGGCACAGTTTGGTTATCTGTGTTGAAAAATCTGGTTTAATGGTCAAATTAGTGCCATAATTGCTTTCATTGCACTCCTGTTGACAGCTTATTTCTCACCAAGACAGTAGATCTGCACTTGGGTGTACTGGTTCCAGTTTTCACATGCTGGGTGGCAAAATGGAATGATTACAAAACAAAAGTTAATGAAAATTTTACAAGTGTGTAAAGTAGTGTGGGATAAAATCATTCTTTTTTTTTCACTTTCTTTGGGTGCTTTTGAAAGAGGTAAAAGAGATTACCATCATGTCACCCTCCATCAGTGATAACAGCTCAGGTACAGGTTTTTTCACCTCAGGGAGCGTTGGATCAGAGTTTTGACACCTTCCCTGAAGCCGTAATGGCCTACAGTAGAGGTGGGCAAAGTGTGTCCCACATTTGTTTGAACCCCCCTCCCCCCTGTTTCTGTCCCAGAATGCTTCTGGGAGATGTGAAGGGCATGTCCATCACATTTTAGGTCTGGGAAAAGTGCTTTAAGAAACCTGAACTAAACTAGAAGTGACTTCTAGTTACTGCTAGTCACTTCCTGCTTTGAAAAAAGGTCTCTCCTGACCTAAGATAGTTGCGGGGTTAAAAGCATGGTGAAAATGCACCCCACATCCCCTACAGGGCATTTGGAGGGCCAAAGATGTTGGAATTTTGCATTAAGGAGTATGGTGTGGTGATGTGGCACCCCAAGGGTTCTGGGGGGTGCAAATGTAGCTCCCCACTTCCCATAGTTTCTCACCCCTGGCCTTAAGAATGTTAGGATTGCAACATTGTGCACAAATACCCAGGAGTAAACCCTGCTGAATATAGTAAGCATCACAGATGAGTGTTAAGACACATGCTGTCCTTGTAGATCTCTAAGGTCAATCTTTGGTATTTCCAGGTAGATCAAGGGAGTATTCCTACCTATAACCCTGGAGAGTTATTGCTAGACAGTACTGTGCTAAGTGTTTGGATTAATAAAGGACAGTTTCTTATGTTTTTACATTTCAGCAAAAGTATGTAGGGTTTTATTGTAAATTATTAAAGACCTAGGAGCCCTCAGAAATCACTGTGTGGAAGGTTTTGACTAGATCTTGGTGAGGCTCTGCTTGATTCTCTTTGCCACTGATTCTATTTCCTTTTTTACTATAGCTCAGCAAGAAGCACAACGAGCTCAATTCCTGGTAGAGAAAGCTAAACAGGAACAAAGGCAAAAGATTGTTCAAGCTGAGGGAGAAGCTACAGCTGCCAAGATGATATCCTTATTTTGTGGCTGGGGAGATAAAGTGCTACGTTTATCCCAAGAATATGGGAAATAGGGTCTTCCAGAATGGCTGAATTCTGGGACTTGTAGCCTTGAAGGATACTGTCTTGTCTCTGTATAGGGAACAAATCTTTTCTTTTCCATCTGAGCAGGGAAGCTACAGCTGTGAAAACTTAAGCAGCAGTTAGAGGTCATTCCTTTCTGCTAAAAAAAGAAAGAGGGTACTGTTGCTCAATGATTGTCTGTTCACTTTGCTTGGTATGTAACAGCAGAATGCACTCAGTTCCAAGGTGTTACAAGTTTATCTTGGGTGGCCTCCAGAAGGTGTCAGAAATTTAGAGAGTGAAGGCCAAGTTCCAGAACTCTTAGAATTGCCTCCTTAGCCAATTCTTCACATAGGTGAAGCTCTCAGCAAGAACCCAGGTTATATCAAACTGCGCAAGATCCGAGCTGCTCAGAACATATCCAAGACGGTAGGTTATGAGAGCATGAAATTGCACCTGTGCTTGCACTCCTTCCCTCAGATGTTAGTCCCTCATGGCACCAGGCCTAGCATTGAACTCATGGCAAATATGATATCTTTGACTCCTGCTTATTTCTGCATGATAAATGTGGCTGTACAAGCCTTTTTGTAAGAGCAGGCCCATTGTCATGTTCTGCATGAAATGCCCGGGTGCACCCACTAACAGACTACACTGTGCCGTAATCCAAGGAAAGGCTCACAGGGAAAGCAAAAAGATGAAAAAGGAGGATGAACTCCGGTATTTGAAAAACTAATGTACCCGGATTGAAAGAAATCTGAAAGATTGGAAGAAATCTATTCGTGGATGTAATGAGACAGTATACATAACTGAAGTTTTCTAGACTTTCTAGAGCAGTAAGAACAAAATACAGTTGGTCCCCCATAACCATGTGAGCAGTATCTACGATTTCACTTCTCTGCACTCTGTTCCAGGGCCATGATTGCTGCTGCCAGCCAAGGTCCTTGCTCTGCGCAGCTGGACCAAGGGAGGTACACGGTGAGGCACAGCTGGGCTTCTTGTCGCTCTCTCAGCCAAGGAAAGAGACATTTCTTTCTCGGCCTAGAGGCATGGGAAACCAAACTCCACAAAACCACGTTTCTCTCTGCCAAAAAAGGAGACGAACACTCCTTCATTGGCTGAGTGAAGCGTGTGGCCTCCCACCAGACCACTCCCTAAGCCCTGCCAGGAAGGAAGGAGGAGCTGGATGGTGGTACTGGCTCCTTCCTTCACTGCCTTGCCCAGTCTGGTGTTTTTCACCATCTGCATTGAGTCTGGCAGAGATATCATATTTGCCATGAGACTTTGCATCTCTTTGTGGTAGGGATAGGATGAATCCAGAAGTTTCCAAATCTGGATCTGAATCCCTGGAATCCATGAATCTCAAATCTTTTTTAAAAAGGGTTTAAAAAAACAAGAGAAAGAAGGATAATCTTGGGCAAGACACACTCTCTCAGCCTTAGCAAAAGCCTAGGCACAGGCAAACCTCCCTCTGAAGAAATCTGGCCAGAACAATTGTCATAGTTTTGCCTCAGGATCTCCCCAGATTGAAAAGGACAAGAAAGCCCTTTCTACACAGGCAGGAAAATGTGGATTAATGCTACATTTTCCTGCCTGTGTAAACAAGATCACTACAGTATGGAGATAATCCAGGTCAAAACTGGCTTTTCTTTACATAGCTCCTTCTGTCATCCTGGGGTTTGTAGTTTGATAATGCACCAGCACACTTCGGCAGAGAAGGTTGTGACACCTTGTCCAACTACAAACCTCAGATTTGTGTATAAAAGCTTTGCAAGGGAGCTATGCAAAGGAATCTTTCAGTTGTCCTTGAAATCTCAAGAAGACTGTACCTTCCAGTCAAGTGCTGAACTTAAATATTAAATGTTCAATTTAAATATCTTAGAATACAACCCCAGATGTAATTTCTGAAATTGTTAGCAAAGGCCATTATAACTCCAAGGGAAAAACTGACCTACTTGCCATCTCCCCTTGTGTGTCTCATCTTCAAGGTTTTCAAGCGTCCTGGTCTCCAACAAACTATTTGATTAGTGGATTCGAAAGATTTGGTTTGCCTATTTTGGCACAGGGATCCAGATTCACAAATCCTTCCCCAGGATTCAAGGATTCGGAGGATTCAATTGGCCCATCCCTACTTTGTGGATATGGGGGAACTATTAAATTTCAGAAGATAAGATTTTTCAAGGTTTTATGCCTCCTCCTAGCTACTTGTCTTTTTCAAGCCAGTTTGATGTCTGACTTGATTACCAAGTTTACATTCAGTGGTTGGTGATGGTGATGTTTGTTTGTGCTCTCTTTTTTTCCAAAACCAGAACTCAAGCTGAAATGCTTATTGATCCCTATCCTCATGTTAATGGAAACTATTAACTTGACTGTGCTTTTGTTTAGATCAAAAGATCTTGCTGTATTTTTTCTGACTGTTTTTTCAATCTGTTCTTCATCTTTTACAGATTGCAGCATCTCAAAACCGTGTGTATCTTACTGCTGACAACTTAGTGCTGAATCTACAAGATGAAGGTTTTACTAGGTGAGGAGACTTGTGGAGATCTAAATAACAAAACATCTTTAGGGGAGTTTTCTTCTGTGATAGACCTTACATGCTACACCTACTGAATATGTGTCCCTGGCCAACAAGGACAATTATGTGGCTTGTAGATCACGCAATCTCCTCCACTCTCCCTTTCACATCCCCAAAATCCAGCCTAGAAATAGCTGAATATGCATAAAAGCTTCCAAAGAAATAGCAGTGGGCTATTTAAAGGCTGTTTTGGAGACCCTTCAGCCTGTTCTAGGGCTAAAATAGTCCTTTTCTGAAAGTCAAAAAGAAACATTCTGGTCACTGCTAGTTTTCAGAGGAGTGGCATAACCAAAATACAGCATGTGTGAAAACAGGGTGAACCACAAGCAGGCGCCTACACATGATTTCAGAAGTTCTGAAAGCACAAGTTTATCTGTTGAAAGTGGTTGTGAGCAGAAAGCCTTGAAGTAAGCTACATTAAGTTTTTGGTGGAAGAGTGATGCTGTAAATAGTACACTTTTCTGGGTATTGCACAAATACATGTATCTGTTCTCTGAAGTATATGTGATTGTCCCCTCCCTCCGCTGTTCTTTCAAGCATGCAAAAACTCTTCCCTCCTCCCTAATATATAAAGTTGATGTATGTCAGGTTTCTAGGTCTTTCTAACATTCATTTTTTTCCTCTATTCTATTTTCGACCTTCTTTTCTTGGCTGATCTCTGGATCCAGAGGAAGGTGAGATACTGTATTTATTTCATGTTTTTGTGAGTGGGGGATAGTAAGGCTAGGACCTTTATCTGATGCGTAAAATCTTATTTGAGTATACAGACATCCCTGTTTAATTGTCCAGTAACTTACAAATAACAACTACTTGTAAAATTGTTCAGATGCTTCAACCAGGCATGGGCATCCTGTTCTCCAGGGAAGGAGAAAAGGAAAGCTGAGTGCTTCTTCTGCTGTGGTCCTCATACATCTGCATCATCTTAAAGTTCTGCATGCTTTTCCTCTCAAACTTGTATTCTAATGACATGCAGATAACAGCTGGAATCCTCCTGGTTAGTCCCAAGCAGAGTAGACCTGTTAAATCAGTTGTTGATTGGTGGATCTACATGCAGGTAAACCCAGTTGATTCAGTGGTTTTAGATCTTACTCAGTTTAGTAAGTTAAAATATTTGTAACTGAGTAATAGACCTAATAATGCTAGCAGAGGTGGTAGTGCTAGAGAAGAGGAGTGGCAGTAGAAGAAGTAAAGGTACGTAAGATGAATGGGTTGGATTTGGTTTTTTCTGCATCTTGTTGTGAGCAGCGTCCATGAGAATAAGGCAGTAGATAGAGTTTTAATAATTAGAGAAAGAAGCTACATAAAAGAAAGTAAATAAGAAAGGACATGACAGAAGTTTTTTTCCTAGCTAACTGGGAAGTAGAACTAAATTGGGAAATGAGAGTCAACAGAGAACAGTGGCTTTGTAAGAACTTGTTTCAGCAGGATTTGAGGGTCAGCTGACAGTGTTAACAAAACCAGGCACTCGAAACTGCCATTGGAAGTCTTCTCATAACTATGTGAAATGTACAGCCAGAGACCTAAATCCTCTTGATAATTCTAGCTAGAGTAAGCCCATTGGATCCATGGAATTTATGGAAACGTTGACTGAGATTCAGTAATGGATTCAATGGGTCTTCCTGGTTGGGATACTAGTAGAATTCAGCCCAGAAATGGAAATGATGTGGCCCTCCAGATTTTGTTGGGCTACGAACTCAACAGTCCTAGCCAGTATAGCCAGCGGTGAAGAATATTGGGACTGCAGCAACATTTGGAGAGCCACTTCCTGCATCCAAAGAAAATGGGATGAAGCCGAGCCAAAAGGCAGCACACAGAATGAGGAATCCAGCTGCCAAGGCCATTTTTGAAAGACAAATGGGTTTCTGGACGTCTGGCCTCGAGAATTCTACTCAAGTACATCCTGCTCCTTTTTGAAGACTGTCAAGTTCCTTCAGTCCCCCTATTATCCTTATTTAATTCTTTGAGCAGAAAATGTGTTCACACAGCTTGAAGGGGTTTTTACAGAGAGAGTTGTGCCGCCAGTTATTCTTGCTCTGCTGTTCTCCAGATGACCTTGACTAAATTCTTGCTCTCCATATGTTGTGTATGTTTCTCACAGTGCTTTAATACCCTTTATCTTTAACTTTCAGTGACAGTCTCCTGATGAAGCCGGTGAAAAAATGATGTAGCAGCAGCTTCCCAGGACCCTCCAAACAACAGGGAGCATGAGAGTTACGGGCAGCTTTGGCAGCTCCCTGCACATAATTCCTGCCCATAACTGTTCTCCTTGGCCCGGGCATTCCTTGCAATTCTCATCTTCACTTGTATTAACTTCCCAGCCCACCAAGTGCTCTTTCTGGCTAATCTAGTTTCTGTTTTTGAGAATTATCAAGAGAATTGAGAATGACATGGAGAAGAGACTGTCTGATCCCTCTGAACCGAAAGGATTGTGGCTGAGCGGGCAACAGAGAGGATGTGTGATACTGTCTTCTCAGTGGACTTACATAAGACCATATGGTTGCTCTCCTCTGCCTGATGGACTTGAGTGTGGCCTTATACATAACGTGGGCTGTCTCTCATCTCAGTGGGTGTCTTGCTGTCTCCTCTGCCCTCCATTGAGCACCCCATCTCAGGAATAGGTGGGTTATGGATCTTCTGCAAGTGCTGTGATCTCCATTTATGTAAGTTCTGTCGCCTTGTAATTCACATCTTTATAAAAATAAAATCAGGTCCAAAACTTCTGATACTGCTATCAGTGCATCTTAATTTTCTAAATGGATGGATGGTTTGGAGTGAAGATTGTTAGTTGTGTAAAATAAAATTTAAAGAAGTGACTTCTAGATTAGAGACCTCTTCTTTGGAAACCATTACTAGGGAATGATTCCCTGTGCTAAACTGGAGAGTAGACATAGGGCTAGAGACTTTTTTTTTCATTTGCACGTTATTTAAATTCAAATAGTCACTCTGCTTTACATTTCATTTTGTTCTTCTAGTTACACTGTTCTGCCGCCCCCCACCCTGGGTTGCCACTCAAGGGGTGAAGGGTCAAGGCAGGTTCACTATGCTGGCTGTGTTTGGTTTGTTGGGTCATAAGTTGTGGCAGCCTGATCTGTGCAGAGATGGCTAAATTAGCTGACTGGATACAGCAAAATGCCAACTAGAGTTCTGGCTTAGTCTCCCAGAGTTTCAAAGAAAATGTATGTTGAGATGATGGAAAAACTTCTTAAAGGAGTTGACCAGATTCATCCATAACTCTGGAGACCAGGGTTCAAATCCCAGCTTGGCCATGGAAATCCACTGGGTGCCCTTGGGCAAGTCATTCTTTCTGCTTTGGAGGCAAAGAGAAATTCTTTGCCAAGAAAACCCTGTGATAGGTTGCCATAAGTCAGAAATGACTTCAAGGCACACAACAACAGATTTAAATTCAGAGGGGAATGAATGTACTAAGGTAAGAATATATCCCACATTAATATTGCATATTCTTTCAGTTTTGCATGCTGATTTCTTGGAGAACCCTGTCTGGTTGTGTCCATTAACTCCAGAGCACTTTGCATTTACTGGTGCTGGCTTGGCCAATGTAAAATGCATGTATGTGTTTCACTGCTTATTGGAGGTAGATATTTTTGCAAACTTGGAAAAAAAAATCTCTAGGTGACTAGAAGAAATCTGTAATGTGCTGTTCAAAGTAAACTTTAAGGTTAAAGCTCCTGACCTGCCAGCTGCTATGGGGCATTTCTGGAATTCTGCCGGTCATGCCCTATAAATTTCTCCCATCTATACAGACCACCCTGTATATCTCATTTCCAAAATACCAGCAACAGTGATGAGTACACTGTTTTTAAAGTCTGCCACTCAGACCATCTGGTTTATTTACAAAATGCAGAAAAATTAATCTACTTAACGCGAAAATCATTATTTACAGAGTGCAGTGGGTATATTCGGTGGCAAAGCAGCGGTTGGACTTTTGCATGTGGTCTCCAGTAGCAGCAATGCACAAAACGAGATTGTTTTTGACCTGTCAGGTGAAATTTCAAAGAAGCAGTGGGAAAAAACTGGGCCAGAAGGGAAGTGAAGCTACAGAACTAACATTTAATCAAAAGCCATTTATGTGGGTTTTTTGGCCTGATAGAGCCTGGCTCCTAGGCTGACCTAGAGGCTGTGATAAATAGAACTGAGACTCCATGGTGGAGGAAAGGCATGAGCATTAGTATCCTGAAGGAAGGACAACTAGCCTATTTCTAGCTCTCACAGCTGCCTTTTCAAGTCAAGGCTGGAAAACAGTCTGATTTATTGGTACACGAAACTGTCAATTTTTCAGTATCCCAGTTTATGCGCATGATAGGAATGAATGGTTCAGGGCTCCCTACCCACACAGATAAAGAGCTAAAAACAATGTGGGTGATCAAAAGAGAAGGAGCAAACATTCATTAGTAGAAGGAGAAGGTGCCATGTGAGTCTTCCAGCCCAGCGCCCAAAGTGTCTTGAGCTGGCCCTCCCAGTTCAGTAAACCTCTAGGGGAATTTCCTAGCAGGGAACAAGACAATTTATGTGTACTGTGAATGAAGCCAGTGAGGCAGTCTCACTGGACTTTGTATGGCATTATTTTTTCTTCAAGGATCCTTTGGGTTTCTTCTCTTTACCCAAAGACTTTTGCCCCTTCTCTTCTTTCTTGGCTTTGGCATTCTCTAAATTCTCATAGAGGGTTGGTTCCTCCTTTTGCCTGTGGCAGGGGAAATGAAGAAAGAAGGATAAAGTTGGTCAAATAGGACCTGAACTGGTGCAGACAGACAGGAAGTGAGAAAGTGAATATAGGTGTGGCTTAATGTCGTGACAAACCATGGTAGGGTATTAAGGGCAGGAGCTGTGTGCTCCTCCTCTCTTTTCTGGTTTGAAGCAAAGCATTTTATCTCCACCAACAGATTAGGATTGGAAATCAGAATAATATCATGGCTTTCGATGTAAGTAAAATCCATAGACAAACTTAGTTTGCTGCTTTGCTTTAAAAAAAAACAACACTGACTTGCCATGTATCGGGAATGGGGCAGAGAACAAGAGATTCCATGTGAGCCTGAGGGGCCAGCTACGCTCACTGATACAGTGTCAAACCATACCCAAACCACTTGAGAAATCTCATGCTAAGAGCTCCTGCAGTATAATCCCACTTTGCTACTTGTAGCACAAGCATTCATACCAGAAGTTCAAACAGTGGAGCCCAAGTTGCTTCCCATGCTGTGGATGTTGGCTGTCCTGACTCAGTTCTCATGAACCAAGCAGGCTATTTAACCTTTAAAATTCATGATTTTAAAAATGGTATATCTATGTCACAACATGAGAGGAACCTATGAGTTCATCTAGTTCAAATCTCTAGCGAATGAAAGAAGTGCAGGATGCAACTGCAGCATCCCTCTGAAGAGAGAAGGTGAAGACATCCCCAGTGTGTAGGCTTCATTTCCTGAATTGGAAGCAACAGCTTTTCAGAAACATGTTGAGAACTGATATAGAACTGTCCCAGTATGTTACAGACATTAGCCAATGGGACACTCCCTACAGCTGGGTCTCCCACACCCCAGTCCCAAGCAGTCCAACCCAGTTAACCCAGCCCAAACTGAACAGTGTTGACAAGAAGTTACATACCTGGGTTGTATGCAAGTGTTTTTTGAAGTTTGCCTCTGAGAAAAGCAAAGTTAGTATGCTTGGAAAACTGCACTGTTATGATCAAATCACTTCTACCATCAAAATGTTACATATTGCCCTCATAAATGCTACACTTGTTTTCACTGTCATTCAGCTGCAACTAGAATAGATAACTGTTGCATTCTTACTTGGAGGATTTTCGTGAAACCTTCGCATGTGAGGTCTTCTGTGCAAGTGGGTAGGTTATATTCCCATATTCAGACTCATTTGGTCTTCCTTTTTGAGACTGTAGCAAAGAAAAAGTATTACAGAGTGGGTCACAGTGGGGTTCCACTGCTGTGTTCACATACATACACACATACAGAGAGAGAGAGAGAGAGAGAAAGAGATTGAATATACTTTGCAATACTTAATGCTGACTAGGCATGAAAACCTGGATCTGAATGTCCAGCAGCACTGCCCAGGACAGTATAGCCCAGCTACAGACAGTATTCTGTGTCAGGGTCCCACTTTTTCTCCTTTGGAAAATGTGTTAATATGCTTGGATAGCTGAGTGGGAACTACATATCTGTTCCTGTCCCATACCTGCATAATATCCAGCTTCTTTTTAGTTGTCTCTATAAACTGGCAGATGGCCATGTAGATGAACTTGTACTGCGCTTCAGTCTGCACCATTCCTGAGCGCTGAGACCGAACCATCTGAATAGCTTTTGGGATATCTATATCACAGTCCAGCCCTGGAACAGAATGAGGAAAACAGGAGAGAGTGAAGAAGCAGCAGTGGAAGACTGATACATGTCTTCAAAAATGGAAATCTCACAGAGCCTACAGAGGCACAGACCCAAGAAAGTGGGAAAGCCGTGTAGAAGAGAAGGTTTAATGCACCATTTTCCCAAAGCAAATACTGCTGACTGCAAGCCTGCCGCCCCAATCAGATCCCTGCCCTGCTACAGCAGCAGCTTTGGGGGTGAAGAAGGAGAATGGGATGGGATCTCCCATTTCACCCAGACTGGCTTGAAGGTTTGTAAGATTGAAAGCTGAGGATTCCTCCACAGCCTTGGGAATTAATACTCAGAGGCTGCACAGGCAACACTCTTTTGCTAGATGGACTGAGCAGGAAAACGATTTGCCTTTTGCATTTGGAAAAACTGAGAATGAGGACTGTCAGTTGCAGGCTCTGTTTGGGGAGACTGGAAGCAGACATCAGCAGATGTCTGGCTCATGCTGCCTAGGATGGTAAAGACAGGTTAAGTCTCAGTTAGGGTATCATACAAAGGACATTAAGCCCAGTTAGTGCTCCCCTTAAAACAGTTCATACTCAAGGAAGTCAGATATGTACAACAGTGCCCACCAGCTTGGTTTCCAAAAATGGAGACATTTCCATCAAGGCCATTTCCGCACTAGATTGTTATAGCGCTATGATTCCACTTTCAACATCCTATGGAATCCTGGGGTTTGCAGTTTAGGGAGGAGCCTTTGAGGCTTATATTTGAGGCCTCTCCCTAAACTGCAAACCCCAGGATTCCATAGGATGTTGAAAGTGGAATCATAGCGTTATAACAGTCTAGTGCAGAAATGGCTCAAGAATTATTCCATTAGTCATATTCCATTACTCACCTCTCCCTAATCTTTTCCTAAGTGCTTCTGTTAGGCTTATTGGGTAGTCAAATGTCTAATTTTCCTATGAAGATCCCATCTCAGTTGAGGATTAAACACACTGATCTTGGCTTGTAATTCATTCCTCCTCAGGCCCATTCTTCCATATGGCAAATTCTCTGCCCTAACAGATTCTCATGAGAAAGCATTTGCCCTCCAGTCTACCCCTCCTCTCTCTATACTCCTGTCTGATTTCCTGTGTTTAACCTTGTGTAGGTATCACCAGGTACTATCAAAACTCCAGAGTCTGATGTGGAATGCCCACCGAGAGGAACACTGGAAGGCAGCAACCCTCTGCTAGATTTCCTTCAGGGATCACTCAGTTACCACTGAAAAAAATTCCCCATCCTTCAGCCATGACTTTGGGAATTTGCAAAGTGATGAAGCAACCTGCCCGTCTCTCTGTGCTCCAAATGAGACAAAGCCTTCAGTCTGCATAGTTGGCATAAAGTATTTCAAGGGCATACAGGGCTGATTAGAAGGAGTAAATAAGGCAGGGACCCAGTAGAGAGGTGTAGAACAGGAGTGGGCTCACCTTTTGTGGAGATCATATCCACGATCATATCAATGACAATAATGGTGCCAGTGCGACCAATTCCAGCACTGTGTGGAGAGGCACAAGATGGGAATTAAGAACATGACAGTACACTTTGAACAATGAATAAGTTAGGCATGGCAGGGGTTTTGACTGGATGGCTTTTGTCGTCATTTCCAACTGTATGATTCTAAAACTGCCTGTCATTTTTTTAAATCAAGGTTTACCTAATCCAGGGTTTTGTTTTCAACAGCTAGGCACTCAAAGGAAGCTTTCAAGCTTGCAGTATTTGACTGCTTAGTTAGTACTGAGAGACGCACAGTCTCTGTATATAGCAATAGCAATAGCACTTGTACTTCTATACCGCTTATCAGCTAAGTGCTCTCTCAGCGGTTTATGATAGGTTAGCTAATTGCCCCCAACAAGCTGGGTGCTCATTTTACCGACCTGCAGAAGGATGAAAGGCTGAGTCAACCTGGAAGAGTTGACTACATGGAGAGTCCATTTAGTTATCAAAGCTAATAGTTCTTCAGAAAGCCACCACTCTCCATGAATGTTTCTAATCTCTTTCCAACAGTGTAATAATCAGCATTAACTGATCCATTACTACTTTTTGGGAAGTGAATGCAGGGGTTTAAGTGTGCCTTATGAGAAGAAATAAACATTGTTTTCCTGCACCTTTGTTGTTGTTGTGTGCCTTTGAGTTGCTTCCAACTTACAGAGATGCTAAGGTGAACCTATCATGGGGTTTTCTGGGGCTGAGAGTGTGTGACATGCCCAAGATCACCCAATGGGTTGATGTGGCTGAGCAGAACTTGAACCTAGTCTCCAGAGTCATAGGCCAATACTCAAACCACTACACCATGCTGGCTCTATCAGCTAAATACCCACTCACTTATGCCCTTCTAGGGTTGGAACTGCAGTTACAAACCAGAATTTGCAAATACTGAATGGTGTGGCCACTGGATTCCTAGCTACAATATGTTGTTTCACAGATGTTAATAGGTGGTGAAGTAGACGCCTCTACTTCAGAAACGCTTGCGTTATAATGAAATGTACCATCCTTTAATATACCACAGGATATTTTAGGATTATAAAATGATAATAGTTGGAAGAGCCCCCATAGGCCATCAAGTCCAAGCCAGTCCTCCCCCACCGACTGCTCAGTGCAGGATCTCTAGCTGGAGCATCGCCAACACATCACTGTCCAATCACTTTTTGAAGATGTCCAGAGAAAGAGACCTCACCACTTCTATAGGATTGATTCCACTGTCAAATTGCTCTTACTGTCAAGAAGGTCCTTCCAATATTCAATCAAAATCTGCTATCCTCTAGCTTAAGACCATTAGCTTTGGTCCTACCCTCTGGGGAAGTGGAGAAAAAACCTGCACTCACCTCTCTGTGACAGCCCTTCAGATATTTAAAGAATGCAATCACATGGCCTCTCAGTCTTCTCTTCACCAAGCTGAACATGCCCAGTTCCTTTAACTTCATTTCATATGTTTTATTCCCATATTTTTTTTTCATCTTCATTGCCCTTCTCTGAACCTGCTCCAAGTTGTCTACATGCTTCCTAAAATAAGGCACCCAGAACTGAACACCATGCCCCTAGTATATAATATAGTGTGACTATTCTTGTATAGTTTTCAATACAATACAATATAGTTCTATGAATGCAAGCTAAGATATTCACCTTCTTTGCTGCAGCCCCACGCTGCTGGCTTATTTTCAGTTTATGATCAACAATAATCCCAAAAATCTTTTCACATGTACTGCTGCTAAGCCAAGTATCACCCATTGTATAAATGTGTCTTTGGTTCATGTGGCCTACGTGTAGAATTTTACATTTGTCTCTGTTGAATTTCATTCTATGAACTAACAATTTTCTAGTTTGTTAAGGTCATTTTAAATTCTGTCTTCCTGTCTTCTAGCCACTCCTCTCAGTTTTATATCATCCATAAACAACTTGACAAGGATCTCCTCTATCCCATCATCTAAGGTACCTGTTAAAAATAATGAAGAATGTCAGTGCCAGGCCAGAAGACTGGCACTGCACTTGAGACTTCCCTCCAGACTGAAGCACAGCCATTGATGATACTGGTTTGAACATGGTTTTCCAACAAATTATGGATCTATCTGACAGTGATTCCATCTACTCCACATTTAATCAGTTTGCTGATCAAAATATTATTGGGGACTTTATCAAATGCTTTGCTGAACTCCAGATAAATGACATCTACAGCATTCCCACCCATTTACTAGGCTAGTGACTGATAAAAAAACATATGTAAGATCATTTTGTCAGGATTTGTTCTTGACAAGCTGTGTTGACTTCTACTAATCACTGCATTGTTATCAAGATATTTGCAGGCAGATTCCTTTATTATCTGTTCTAATATTTCTCTTGGTTTTGAGGTCAGGCTGACAGGTCTGTAATTCCCCAGATATTCTTTTTTGCCCTTTTTAAAGAAAGGGACACTATCTGCTATTCTCCAATTCTCTATCACTTCACTTATTCTACAACAGTGGTTCTCAACCTGTGGGTCACCAGATGTTTTTGGACTTCAGCTCCCAGAAGCCCTGAGCATTGACCATAGTGGCTGGGGCTTCTGGGAGCTGAAGTCCACAAACATCTGGGGACCCACAGGTTGAGAACCACTGTTCTACAAGTTTCTCAAATGTGATGGCAAGTGGTTCAGAGAACACACAAGCAAGTTCCTTCAGTACTCTGGGATGTAGTTTGTCTGACCCTGCAGACTTGAACTAAGTTAGGTTAACTAGGTGATTCTTAGGCCCTTTCCACACAGGGGACGGGGGAACGGGGCAGCGCACGCAGGGACGGATCTTACCTGAAAACGGGTTGCTCCATCCCTGCAGGGAGCGCGCGTTCGCCGCTCCACACGCTGGCGAGTTTCGGCGGCATTCAGCGGCGCCCAAACTGGCGGCCGGCGACTTCCGGCGGCGCTCCGCCAATCAGGGCAGCGCGCCAGCTGGAAGCCCGCCCCCGGGCAGCTCTGCAGGGACGCGCTAGCATGTCCCTGCAGCTTCACACGGGGCGCTGCAACAGGTTAGCGCGCTCGCGTTTCGTAAAAACCACATAAAATGTGGTTTTTAAAAAATGCGCCGCGCCACCCCTTGCGGCCGCGCTAGCGCGGTTTGAGGTGTGGAACCTCCACTATTCAAACCGCTCTAGCGCGCTCCACGGTGTGGACGACCTCCGGATGAGGTCGCCCTAAGCCGTTTTTTTACCCCGTGTGGAAAGGGCCTTAAATATCTCCTTGTCAATTTTGATTTGCAATCCAGATACTTTGTCAAGGTCTCTAATCGCTGCAGCATGGAAGCATACAGTTCTCTTTTTGGGAGAAAACTGAAGCAAAATAGGTATTAAACAGTTCTTCATTTTTGTTGTAATCTGTTAGCATTTTACTATCCTTCCTGAGCAGCAGCCCCATTGTTTTCTTGGTCACTCTCTTGCTTTAAATCAGTGATTATTAATCTTTTCTATACTGAGGACCCCCTGTAAATATAATTTGTTCCCAGGGACTCCCAAGTCTTAACTCAAAATTTAAATATTTAAATTTAGATTTAAATATTCAAATATTTATTTATTTCATTTAGGAAAGGCTTCTGGAGACTAGGGGTCAAATCCCTGCTCAGACACTAGGGTGACCTTGGGCAAGTCACATTCTCTCAGCCTCAGAGAAAGGCAAAAGCAAACCCTCTCTGAACAAATCTTGCCAAAAAAAAAAATACCCTGGGATAGGTTCACCGTAAGGTTGCCATTAGTCAGAAGTGACTTGAGGGCACACAGCAACAAAGTGCTGCTGACAGGAGTAGGCTCTTTGTAGCCATCCTGTCTCCTCCCTTTGAAAATGGACTTATGGCGACCCTAAGGTGAACTTATCATGGGGGGGGGCAAGATCTGTTGTGTTTGCTTCTCTGAAGCTGAGATAATGTGACTTGCCTGAGGTCACCAGTGAGTTTCCATGGCTGAGTGGAGATTCAAATCTTCCTCTCCAGAGTCATACTTCTTTTCATCAGGAACACACCAGAAAGGGATGCAAATACCAAAACTGCTCCCTCATTTGCAAACGAGGGAACAGTTTTGGCTCCTGCACCCTTCCCTAAGCTGTCATGTTCCTGACAAAGTTAGATGGTGGCTGGTGTGTGCGTGCACCCAAATTGCTCCCTCATTTGAGACATACACACACATACAATGCTGCCATTTCCCTGTTGTTGCTACTGCTCTTGGTGTCCAGCAACAGTGCTCTGCAGACCCCCAGGGGGTCCACAAACCCCATGTTAAGGAGCACCGCTTTAAATGATGTACCTGAAAAATCCCTTTTGTTGCTCCTTGCCTGCCTAGCCAGTCTCAGCTCATTCTGAGCTTTAGCTGTCCTTATACTATTCCTCCAATCTTGGGCTACATATCTATACTCTTCCTTGATTATTTGTCCTTCCTTCCATTCCTTGCTCTTTTTTAAGTCTCATTTTTTTTCCTTGAGTTTGCGGTGCAGCCACACTGGCTTTTTTCATATGATTCCCATTTTAATTCTTTCATAGGATTGTTTGTGATTGTGCTTTTTGCAATTTCTTCCTCAAGAACTCCCACCCTTACTGGGTGTCTTTTTCCTTCAGCATCTCTTGCCATGGGATTCCACCCAGTATTTCCCTGAGCTTGTTTTAAACAGCATTCCTGAATTCCAAGGTCTACGTTTCACTATACTCTTCTTTGCCTTGTACCACAATTGGGAATGACATGGTCACTTCCCCCTAAAGTATTGACTACTTTGATTCCAGTGACCTTTGACACCGCTGCTCCTCACCTTCTGCATCCAAATCCTGTTTCTTTCTCCCCTTCAGAATTAACAATAGTTATGACATATGTATATTATATACCATAGCCTGTAGCTATAAGAAGCAGAACTGTGATGAATTCTGAAAAGAGAAGTATTTAAGATTTTAGGCTGTATCATGTATGCATAGCACCTGTGAGGAAAGGAAGAACTACCTATTTGATTTAAGAAAGTAAAAATTCTCTATGCTGAGGTTTCTTCTGGAATCTTCACTCTCATCCTGCATCTTAAAGAACTTAAGTCTTTTGAGCAGAGTTTTTTGCAGCAAAGCTGAAATCACACCACTTTGTAAGGGTACTATGTTATTTCTTAGACTGGCTTTCTGACCATTCTGGTGTTCCATACCCAATTGAAGACCACCTTTTAACTAATTCCTCATTATCAATGTCACCAGTTCACTTACCTGCAGTGCACAATAATGGGTCCAGCTCCCAGGATACTGTCTTGCTTCTGATTGATTTGGTCAAGGAAGCCAAGAACTCCTCCAGGCTCACTGGGCACTCCATGGTCAGGCCAGCTCAGATACTGGTAATGCCAAATGTCTCTCACAGCTTCTCCCTAATCAGCAACAAGAGTAACATCACATCCTCATATAGCACAAGTCTACTATTCCTTCTTCAGTCTCTTGTCCACTCCCCTTTGCTCTTCCCATCATTACTACAAGCCACAAAGAAATGGGTTGACCTTGTTGAAGTGCATAGGTGTTCATTAAAGTTTCTTAAAATAAGTCATTAATTTGTTAGCTCTCTTCCCAACATGCCTGAACTCCAAAGATCACCTAATTAACTCTGCAGCTATTTCTGCACTTCAACAAATGTGGCATTTTTAGTGGTTAGAATGTGATGGAGGGGGTAGTTATTTCTCTGTGAATTACAGTAAGAGATTAGGAATCTACGGGAAGAAAGATTAGGATTGGAGGAAATGGCTCCGTGCTGGCTAGCTTGTTATTCCATACTGGCTAGTTTTTCCCCTGGATCTTAGAAGAAAGAGAATGGAAAAGAAGGCCAGTGTGGCGGTTTAGTTAATGGCAACAAATTAATCTGCCTATTTCTAACTTTAAAGATTAAAGAACTAATTTTCAAATATAAATACCTTTCAGGCAACTACTTCTCAGGCATCCCAGAGGACATCTATTGATATACCCCAGAAATCACAAGACTTTATGTTACAAATGATGGAAGAGTTCAAAAGCATGAGAGAGGACATACGACGTGACATAAAAGAAACAAGGAAAGAAATGAGAGAAGATATGAAACAAGAAATAGATAAACTGGGGAAGAAACTGCATAACATAGCAACAGAAGTGACAAAGCTCAAAACAGATAACAAAGAGATAAAGCAACAAGTAAAAAAAGTTGAAAAGGAAATGACGGAGGTGAAGGAGAGACAACAAGAGGATGAAGTTCAGATTACTTTACAGGAGGTGCAATATCGGGAGAGATCTCTGTGCTTAAGAGGAGCTCCAGAGTCTTGTATGGAAAATTTATTTGAATTAATAGTCCCAGCTCTGGCAGATTTCATAGACATTGATGAGGAGAAGATGGAGAGTTCCATTGGTAGAATCTTCAGGGTGTCCTCTTGAGTGGTGGAGAGAGGAAATTACCCAAAGATATTATCGTTATTTTTACAAGGACAATCATAAGGGACAGGGTGCTCCGACGAAGCTATGATGGACCTTTGAAAATTGAAAATAAAGATGTAAAATTTTTTAAAGATATTCCTTATCAGATTCTGAAGAAGAGACAAGATACAAACCTTTGGCAAACCTTCTGGTAAAGCTTCAAATTAGTTATCGATGGGAGAAAATTGAAGGCTTGTCATTTACATATAAACAACGCAGGTATCAGATTAATTCAGTGCACAAAGCAAAAGAGATGATGGAGAGATTGAAGACTGAACTTCAAAAAAACACTTCGGAGATGGGAAAAGATCAGGAACAGGAGCAGGGTGCTTTGGAAGAAGGAAGACTGCAACTTCAACAAGAAGAAGAGGACGCTGGAACAGGACAGATAGCGTTTGAAGAGGGAGGAGCATCGGGAGGAAGCCTGGAACAGGAAGAAGGGGAATTAGATGGAGCTCTACAGGAGGAATAAGTTAAGATATATGCTATAAAATGTAATAAAATTGACAGAAAATGGATCTGAAGATATACTCTTGGAATATTAAGGGGTTTAACTCCGAATATAAAAGAAGACAAATTGTTCATCACTTAGAGAAACAAAATTTGGATATAATGAGTCTTCAAGAGGTTAGAATTAGAAGTCAAGACCTTAAATATGTTAGAAATTTAAAATTGGGAAGCTGTTTCGCAACTGTGACTGATAAAAAGAAGAAGGGTGTGTTAATATATGTGAACTCAAGATATGCAGCGCATCAAATTTTTCAAGATAATAATGGTCGATATATAGGAGTGGAAGTTACTTTGAAACAAGACACATTTTTAATAGTGGGAATATATGCACCGAACGGGGCTAACGGGGATTTTTTTCCCAAAATACAGCAACAGATATTGGAATATCTAAACGAATCAGGAAATACAAATATTATTCTTCTGGGGGATTTTAATGGAGTCATCAATCCTCAAGTTGATAGATCTACTCAGAAATTGATTCCCCGAAATAACGGCAAACTTCCAAAGGGTTTCTTTAATCTGATGGACAATTTAAATCTATATGACACTTGGAGATATAAAAACGGGCAAGCGGAAGGTTACACATTTTACTCTGACTGACATCATTCCATGTCAAGGATAGATACGATATTGTTATCTAAACAACTATTGATGAAGACTATACATATGGATATTCTTCCGAATTTGTGCTCAGACCACAATCCGTTACAAATCAAAATTCAGGTGAAGGACAGAAAAAGAACATGGAGAATGAACGATGAATTCTGGAATAAGGAGAAGTATATTGAGAATGCAAAAAGAGAGATAACTAATTATTTTGCTGAAAATATGACATCTGAGCTGTCAATGGAAATTATCTGGGATGCAAGTAAAGCTGTCATGAGAGGAAACTTTATTAGATGGTCTGCTGAGATTAAGAAAGAAAAGAGAAAAAAAGAGAATTTAATCTTGGAGAAGATGAAAGAGATCAAAAGACAAATGAGACAGGATCCAGCTAATCAACAGATTAGATTACAGATGAAATTACATCAAGCTGAATTAAGCCAATTAAATGCAGATGAAATAGTGCAACAGATGTGGAGAACAAATCATAAATTTTTTGAACAAGCAAATAAACCTTCAAAGTTCTTAGCCTCTCTGCTGCGTAAAAGGAGGGCAAAAAATATTATTCCCAAAATAATAGTAGAAAGAAAAAAATTACAAAACAGGAAGATATAAAATAAGCTTTTTATAAATATTATCTTAAGTTGATGGGTAAGGTCCCAAAGCTGAAAGATCAACAAGGAATTGAAGAATATTTGGAGAAAATGAATAAAATGAGATTCAATGAAGAGCAAAGATTAATATTGAATAAACCTATTTCAGTGATGGAAGTGGTCGAGACTATTTGGAACTTGAAGACTGAGAAGGCTCCAAGGAACAAGACGGATATACTGCTAGATTCTACAAGACTTTAGAACATGAGATTTCAATACCTTTGCAAAGTATAATAAATGAAATAGAAAAGGAAGGAATACCAGATACACGGAAAGAAGTGAATGTGGTATTGATTCCAAAAGAAGCCAGATTTGAGTTGTAAAAATTATAGGCCAATATCACTTTTAAATGTAGACTATAAGATCTTTGCTTCAATCCTTGCTGCTAGACTGAAAAAAGTGCTGTCTGAGGTTATCAATGAAGATAGGAATGGTTTTCTACCAAGAAGTCATTGAGAAATAACATTCGGACGGTATTGAATTTAATAGAGTATTATGAGAGGCATAACGAACGGAAAATGGCTATGATATTCCTTGATGCAGAGAAAGCATTTAACATGATTAACTGGCCATTTATGATCATGACTTCTAAGCAGATGTTGGCCGGTGAGAAATTTGTTTCATGGATTGAAGCAATTTATAAACAACAACAAGCTAAATTGGTGGTAAATGGCAAAAGAACACAATTGATAGAACTGAAGAGAGGGACTAGACAAGGGTGTCCATTGTCACCTTTGTTGTTTATAATGACAATGGAAATATTAAACAGTGCTATAAGAGAAGATAATGATATTAAAGGAGTTCAAATTAAGAAATATCAATATAAGTTGAAAGCTTTCGCAGATGATTTGGTGATTTTTCTGGAAGATCCATGTAGAGGCATTAATAAGTTGGTGAAAACAATTCAAGACTATGGAGAGCTTTCTGGATTTAAGATAAATGTGGAAAAAACAACCTTTTTAACTAAAAATCTGACAGAGAGAGAAGAGATGGAAATAATACAAAAAATGGGATTCAAGAGAGGACAAAAAGTAAAATATTTGGGTATTTGGATAACCAAACAAATAATGAGTTATACTCCAACAATTATGAAAAAAAATGGAAAGAAATAACTAAAGATTTGGACAGCTGGTCCAAGTTACACTTGTCAATGTTGGGGAGGAGTACGCGGCAATAAAGATGAATGTTTTACCAAAGATGAACTTTTTGTTCTAAAATCTTCCAGTAATACTGAATAAGAAGCCTTTCATACAATGGAAGAGAGAATTAACCAAGTTTATATGGCAAGGGAAAAAACCTAGGACAAAATGAAATATTTTGACAGATCAGAAAAGTCGAGGTGGCTTGCGGCTACCTGATTTACAGGTATATTACAAGGCCATGTCCTTTATATGGCTAAAGACCTGATTGACCTTCAAGATGCCAAAATGTTGACATTGGAGGGGGTAGACCTGAGGATGGGATGGCATGCCTATATGTTTTATGATAAAGCAAAAGTAGATAAAAATTTCACAAATCATTATATCAGAAAATCACTCTTGAAAGTTTGGGACGATTACAAGTCTAGAAACATTAGGCAGCTGCCCTCCTGGGTCTCCCCGCAAGAAGCTTTCTTTGGTAGATGGACTATATCTGAAAAGTGGCTTCGATATGATGACATAATAGAGAGGTCAGAATCGAAGGGTCTTCAGCTTAAATCAAGAGACAAGTTAGAGCAAGAAGGAACAGTTCTAAATTGGTTTCCTTATAGGCAGTTAATCGAAAGGTTCCAGATGGATTTGAAGACATATGGAATTGAAATAAAGGAAAAGACTGGAGTGATCAAACGACTATTTGATAATCCTCCTCATCTATTAGCTCAAATTACTCAGGAAATATTGCATCAGGAGATGTATGAAGAAACAGTTAAAGCAGTCATGATTTCCTGGGCACAGAATATTGGTCACACAATTCAATTGGACTCTTGGGAACAGAGCTGGAAAAAGACGAATAAATTTACAGTTGCCCAGAATTTAAAAGAGAATTATTATAAGATGTTTTATAGCTGGTATTTGACACCAGATAAACTACAAAAGATATATAATGCAGGTACTGGGCCATGTTGGAAATGTTCAAAAGAGATGGGCACGATATATCATATGTGGTGGACTTGTCCAAAAGTTAAGAAATATTGGTGTGAGATACATAACAGGATATGTCAAATATTGAAGTTACAGATGCCTATGATTCCTGAAATGTATTTGTTGAATATGATAGATCTTGTAGGAGGCATGAGTATAAAGAAACATTGGAGAATACTATTGTACACGATAACAACATACGAATTGAATATGCAAAGGTATGGAAAACACAGAAAATACCTACAATTGAGCAATGGTGGGGGACTTTTATTGAAAACAAAAATGCTGATATAATTTCTCAAAGACTGAAAGGGAAATCAGATGATGAAATTCAGAAAGAATAGCAGATTGTGGGGGATGGCTGGGTGAAGTTTGATAGAAGTTTATAATTCATGGTATTTTGTGGAAAAATTAACTGAGATGATTATGGTTGATATCATGAAGCAGAAATATGGAAAATGAAATGCAATGAACCTACATACTAAATGCTTGGAAAATGCAGTACAATGTTATAACTACTTAAGAGATACTGAAAATGAAATCTAGATCAGTCTGGAAGAATCAAGAAATAGTTCATGTGAAATAGCAATAACAATTGAAATTTGTGAAATTTCAATAAAAAATTCAATAAAATGATTTTAAAAAAAATATAGAGTTCCAAGCTCTGATAAGGACACAGTTGTGCCCTCATTCAGCTTCCTTTCATTTCAAGAGGAGAAACTACTGGATGTAACCCAGGTTCATTCATGGCACAGGAAGGTACCATATGGATTTCCTACTGCAGGCATTACAGTGTGGTCATAATGCTCCGAATCTATCTCGTCTCTCAACCAGACAGTTGAATTCCATCTTGATCTTGCTATCTTCCAGGGTATTGGGATGAGTTTCATCCGGCTCCACTAGTAGTTCTGGAGCCAACCAGCAAACATGGGAACAAATAGAAACTATGAAGATTCAGGGAAACGGCTGTGTGAGACTCATGAGAATCTGTGGTAGTCCCTGGGGTGAAAGCAGCCTCGGCTCTCACCACAGCTGCCTACCATCTAGGTACATCAAAGATGAATACTATTCTAGCCTGCATTAATAGGCACACAGTTTCCAAGTCAAAGGAAACAATAGTCCCACTACATTCTGGACTGGTCAGGCTGCACCTGGAGTACTACACTGAGTTCTGGGTGCTTCATTTTAAGAAGGATATAGGCACATTGGAGCAGGTTCAGAGAAGGGCAACAAAGATGATATGCAGTATGGAGCTGGGCATGTTCAGCTCAGGGAAGAAAACACTAGGGGATGACATGATTACCTTTTTGAGATACAAACCGCTAACAGAATAAAGCTATAGAAGTACTAAATCAGCAAACCAATCATAGTTCCAAAACAAAATCTAAAGAACATCTCTGTAGTCATGGCTGGAATCCTATTGGGCAGCTATGAATATGTAACTTTGTTGTTATTGTTGTTGTTGTGTGTCTTCCAGTTATTTCTAACTTATGGCGACCCTAAGATGAACCTAAAATGGTTTTTCTGGGGTTGAGTGTGTAACTCTACTGTTCTGATAATCTAATTGGCTATGTATATGTGTGTATTGGTTATATGTATATTGGCTATATATATGTTGCTTGTGTGTGTGTGTGTGACTATTTGAGTCTATGTGTATGTATAATTTCCCCCAATAAAACACATTTAAATTGTACTATAAGTCTTCTGACAGGCCTCTTTAGCAGTTCCTCATAAACATAGGCAGGGAGATCCTGAAGTTACCGCCCTCTTGCAAAATTATTAATTTGAGTTAATTAATTTTCCATTTTTACATTTTAATTGCGGGTTCTGATGTAGGACCTCATGAGGTCTCATGGTTTTGGGGTAACAAGTCTGTGACACGCCCAAGGTCACTCAATGGGTTTCCATGGCTAAGAAGGGAATTGAACTCTGGTCTCCAGGATCATAGTCTAATTCTTAAACTACTACATCATCATAACCTACAGTTATGCATTTGTAACTGCTATGTCGTCACAATCCCTACTTAGGCCTTAGTTTAGAGGCTACGTAAGGACTGAAAATCTTCCAAACCCACTTACTAGCAAGCAGCCACTGGGAATGATGGGGGTCTGTTCCCCATCAATGGAGAAGCAGCTGACTTTCCCATCCACACAAGTGATCTCCAGCATGAGGGCAAGAGAGGTCATTTCTCTGCCTGTCATGCCAGAGATCCCCCAGGGGAGGAAGTGAGAACATCAGGCACCTATTTCTTGATCAACAGGGGAATGAACTCCCCTCAATCTCAGTAAGTGGGTTGGGAGGGTGAAGAGAGATGCTGGTTAAGCCTAGCTGAAGGCAGTCAACTGCAGCTCAAGAAATGTTACAAAAACTGAGGCCATTTCCACATGGGTTAAATAAAACGGTGCAGTGCATCCTCCACCTTGGAGCGGACTGGGTCCGGACTACTTAGTGTAGATCCATACCTCAGTCCACTCTGAAGCAACCCCAAGTGGTCCTCCAGCATGTTTTTGAAAAACCTGATTTTTCAGGTTTTTCAAAAGCCGGCACGCGCCATTGTGTGCCTGCTCTCCCATGCAGATTCGCAGGCTCACACCAATGCGAACCTGCGATCAGCAGAGGGTGGGCTTTAGCCTGGCAAGCTTCAGTGGTTGGTCAAGACCCATGACCAACCAGAAGCCGCCATTTTGGACTCCGGAGCAGTGCAGAGCGACGGCCACGCGCTGCTCCGGAGCAGCCTGGACCAGACTGGAGAGCCAGAAGATCCGGTAAGTAGCAGCACGGGGCGATTCCCTCACTCCGTGCAGAAATGGCCTGAAACTTTTCTCTTTGAGAAGACAGATAAGGAAAAACTGACTGGAGACAGGAGGAGATGGTACAGAGATAGCAGAATCATGCAGAGGAAAGGACTGATTATGGCAAGAGATAGTGTATTGTTGTCTTGTGTCTTAATAAACTTTCTCTTGTTTGTTTTACCACCGTTCCTGTCTGTTCATATTTAAGTTTGAAGGAGGGCCTCCAAAAGTGTTTTTGTTCATGTGCATCCTGCACTTGAGAAATCTGACCTGAGCCATTCCTTCCTTTTCAAGATCTTCGCTGCATGGCAGAAAACTTAGCTTCTCATCTTCAAGAGGAGTGAGTGGGAAGATGCTACAGACAGAAAGACAGAACATCTGCCTGCCTGCTTGCTTACCATCACAGCACCTGCTGTGTTGTTGCTGTAATTGTTTCTCCTTTTTAAAAAGGTGCTAGGTTGCTAGAACACATGACTTTCCCAATATAGTGGGATGCCTAAATACTGACCAGTTGTTTCTCTTCCTCCACCCCTCCATAAATAGAAACAGAACATATAACATCAGTCTTATAAGAACAACACTGGCTTCCAAGCTCGATTCAAGATGCTGGTTTTGACCCTAAACAGCTTGGAACCAGGATATCTGGAAAACAGCCTCCTCCCATATGAACCTGCCCCAAATCTAAGATTCTCAGCGGAGGCCCTGTTGTTTGTCCTATCGCCTCATGAGGCTAGGATGGTAGAGAACATACGACAGCACTAGTAGCTCCCTGACTGAGGAACTCTCTCTCAAGAGAGGCCAGGCTGGCTCCCTTCCTTCTATGAATCCAGTGTGTAGGTAAGATCCTGCTATTTTACTTGGCCTTCGGCCCTAAAAATTAAGGGTGTCTGTCTTGCTGTTTTAACTGTCTGCAGTTCTGAAACTATTTTTTTAAAGAAGATTTTTAAACAGTTTTTAAATGTTTTCTTTCCTATATTTAACGTTTTAAATGTTTTTATTCTTTAGACATTGCCTCAGGAGCCCTGGTGGTTTGAGATGTGTTGCTTTTAATAAATAAATCAAATGGATACCACTATTCTTTCCTGGTTGCTTTACCTGGAGAGAGGTATTGCAGCTAGAGCAGCTTCCTGCTAGTGCTGCTTTTTCAGAAAGGACTGGGGTTTTTTTTTCTTCCATGCAGAAACACTCCTGATATTGCAGCATTACATCTCAAGGCCAACATGTACCATTGCTGTGTGAACAATCACCTCACATGCCAGGTCCACATTTATGGCAACATATCATTGCTATGTTCACCGCCAGTAGTTGCTACCTTTTATTCAAAAATCATAGCCTCATTTAGCAGCCAAGGAGTGCATGCCAAATTGGTCCCCTTAAGCAGGGGAAGAGAAGTTGTTTGCTACAGCCACTAAAGCTGCATACCTCAATCCCTCAGATATTTCCAGGGTGAACCAATTTTAGACCATAATGAATAAAAAAATGAAGTATTTTTTCTCCCCTGACCCTTTCTTTCCAAAATACTGGGATCTATTTCCTTACACCTCAGTGTTTTGCAACAATGTATTATCTGGCTTGTACTACTTACATTATTAATGGGAGAAATACAAAGCTGCCGGAGCTTATACTCCAGGGCATCATGTTCTCCAGTGTTTTCCACGATGTATGGTCCATACTCTCTGCTGCTTCCCGCCTCTGGCCAATAAGGGACACATTTGTTCTATAATGAAATAAGAAAAAAGTTTGACTGGAAGAAGTTTAGAGCTACCATTTTCTCCCTCAGGTTAAATATCTACAGAATTTTTAGGGAACTCAAAATAGTTTCAGCAAGAGCTCAATTAACTGTTGTGTACAACATTCCACAGGAATCATGAAACAGTTGGAGATAGAGTGAACAGGCATAATCTTTCACACCACATCCGCTGCTTTCTACTGAAAACTAATACTCACCTGCCACTCCATTTTTGCCACTAAGGCACCACCAAGTCAGTGTACATCTGAAACCCAGCATGTAGTCAGTTTTTAGCAGTCAGCCAGTTTTTAGCAGAAAAGTGGTGGACAGAGGAGGGTTAACACCAAAATATTAAGCACTTCTCTGCCGTAACTCATTATCTGTTATACTGCTTTGCCACAAAGTTACACGGGGGCCATTTCTGCACTACACAGTTATAGTGCTATTATTCCACTTTCAACATCCCATTATGGAATCCTGGGGCTTGCAGTTTAGGGAGAGGGCTTTAGAATTCTCAGCCAGAGAGCAATTTGGCCTCAGTAAACCTCAAACCCCAGAATTCCACAAGATCTTGAAAGTGGAATAATAGCACTATAACAGTGTAGTGCAGAAAGGCCCTGGGTTTTTACATGCCTCATTTGCTGAGGATGCTTGGCTATGCAAACACCGATTAGCAACATTTCTCAGGAAAGTTTTAACATTCCTGCAGATGATGAAGACAGAAGAAACAAATGATAAGATGTGTTACAAAGTCAGGTGGATGACTGGATGGAAAGACATACTTTTGGAAAACAATAGGCCCTACTCACCCTTCCTTTCTCCACCTCCCGGGTGGTCATCACAATGATGCGTGAATTTTCTTGCCATACCATCTGCCAGAAATCATTGACAGAGGCATCCAGGCAACCTTGGCTAGCAATATAGGTTTTGCTGCACTCTTCAGGGCTAAACAGCTTGTTCTGCAAAGGAACAGAAATGTTACAAGCTTCTTATACTGAGCAAGACTCAGTACTGTTTTCTGATACTTTCTGAGGGTGCTTCTAAAAGCATCCATATGGAGTGGAATTTTTTCAAGTTTTATGCTGTTCTCTTGAGAACCCTAAGTGTTTTGACAAGCAAAGTAATTAAAAAGTATTGGAAAACAATGAGTACCACAATGAGTTATCCGACAAGCAACTTTTGGGAAAAAAAACAAAGAAGACTGCAACGAATAACAGCTATGTACCATTTCTAACCAAAGGGAACAAATTACTTTCTAAAAGGAAGTATCCAAGCCCCCATCAGAGGACTGATTTATGTTGCTGTTACTGACTGATGGCTGTGGCTCTCCAGGAGTTTGTTCAGCCTTTCCTGCCGGAGAAACAGGCAAACCAAAAAAGAACAGGAGCCAATCTGTCCCAGCCATGACAGGACATGACAGGATACTCTTTTCCTCACCTTGATGTAGTTGGCATTGATATAATCCGATCCAACAACATTCACATCTCTGTCTCGGAGGATGACACGGGAGTGGTCAACTAGAACAGCAGAGTTAACATGTCACTAAAGAAACAGTGACTTTGGGAAAGGTGGCGTTTGTAGCCTGAATAGTAAAAGTAAACTAAACATTGTAACAACACTCTGCAAATAATCTCTCTCTCATCCTCTCTCTTTCTCTCTCATTCATTCTCTGGAGCAAAATAAGATTAAAGGGACAATCAAAGTGCTAGTATGCCAGTGAGTCTAATTGTTCATAAAGTCATACAGATGCAGAAAAAAACCTGGTCCTGTATTGCTTATGAAATTTACTACCAAAAGATGCCATGGTGGCTACAAAAGTGACTGGACAAATCAAGAGAACGGAGGTCAGTCAACGGCTGTTAATCATGGTAATCCTATGCTAGCTCTGATACCTCCCTGGGGACAAATAACAAGATGAGAGGAGCAGGGTGGGTTTGCATCTTGCAGCTGAGCTTATCTGAACCACTTGGTTGACCACTGTTGTAATGTGAATGTTAGGCCACTTCCGCACTACACTCTTATAGCACGATTATTCCCCTTTCAGCATCCTATGGAATCCTGGGGTTTGCAGTTTTGCTCCTTAAACCCCAGGATTCCATATGATGTTGAAAGGGGAATAATCGTGCTATAAGAGTGTAGTGTGAAAATGGCCCTGGTCTAGAGGAGTCTCATCCAGAAAGGTGTTGCTGCTAAGTAGCACAAACAAATGTTCTCACAAAATAACTCCCCCTTCCCCACACCTCTTCACCTCCGTGATTTTAACTTCAATAATTCAAGCCAATCTTGCTAAACTGATTCTCCCACTTTCTCCTCTGTATGGGAATCCTCTTATTCTGCTCCACTAAACTGAAGCGTTGGAACAGTCTTTGGTCAAATCCACATCCACACAACAGAATGAATAGATTGACATCTACTGGAGTGAACCAATTCAAATTGCAACAGGGATATTTTTAATCCTCCCTCACTGGGGAGAGGGCTTCTTTGTCAGGCAAAACTAAGTACACTTGTCAGAACTTTGCCTCTGCGCAAATTTGCTACTTCCATGTAGAGTATTTGTTTGTTTTAAGCCCTAAAAATTCAGTCCTTCTCGCTGAAGTGGTACACATCATTCCGTCACGTTACATCTCTCTACCTGTACTGAATAGGCAGTCCCAGCCTCTGAGACAAGAGAGGTGGCGTTCCAAACTCACATGGTAAGATGTTCTTATAACGGTTCTTGCACTTGTTTTCTGGTCTTTGGCCCTCCAAACGATCATACAAATTCTTAGTCTCTTGTTTCTGCAAGCTCTGAAAGAGGAAGGGGTGGAGAAGGACACTCAGTAATGATAAGGTAGAGGAGAGGCTCATGGATACATCAGATAGAAAGAGAGGAAGTAGTAGTTAGGTATCTAACTTCCTATTGGAAAAAAATCTGTCCTGGGGCTAAACTGATCCAATAGGCCCAAATGTGCCAAAATTGTCTCCCACATCTGCACAGGCAGCATCAGAGGGCAAAAAAAGGGGGAGGCCACAAAAACATCCATGGGGGCCTTATGCAGTCCATGAGTCATACTTTCTCCACAGCTGGTTTCCACTCCAGAACAGAGAGCAGATGCCACAAGTCTCCACTTACGTCAAACTCTTCCCAGAAGCCACCCTTGGCTGCCTCTTCCATTTGGCTCCTCTGGTTGAGCATTTGCACCCTGTCTTCAATGTCAGCTGCATTCACTCGCGTGGCATTAAAAGGCTAGGGGAAAAACAAGTCCAGAAAAGTACATAGAGCAAACAGGGATCTTCTTCAAGCCAGAAAGAAAAGGTAGCCATCAGAAGACAGAGCATGTCAGACTCTAGGTTGGTTCATACACACCAGTTCATTGCTTAGAACAGTTCCAGCTGGGACCTTCCATGTGCCCTTGACCTGCCTTATTCACTGAATTTTTCACGGGCTTGCTAATCACTAGAAAAGCCTTGAGAATTCTCAACAGTCAGAGCATGATTTACACTTAGCTCCTCTGGAGCCAAACGAAGTACAAACTAACTTGAAAAAATATATATTTGAGGTTCCCTTGGATTTTCTGTAATGTTCAGTCCGGGGCTTCTCATTCACATACACAACTTGTCAGTTCTTTTACTTTTTTCATGGATAATTTAAAAAAAAATTGCAGAAAATGGAATGGTAAACAAGCTGAAGTGTTTGTTTACACTTCAAAGAGTAGTACTGTTAAGATATGTGGAGGAGAAGGAGCCCACCCAATTTTATTTTCTCCAGCTTGCATACCTGCAAAAATACATTTCTTGCTTGCATGCATACATGCCATCTTTAAATTTATTTTATTTCCATACCACCCTGGAATCTCATGATAAAGGGTAGGAAATTTTTTAAAAAATAATCAAATTGAAAAATGAATAAAATAATTAATATTTCTTTTCTTTGTAATAAATAAAAGAAAAAAATGAAACACTGAAATTAAAAATTCTTTAAAAGAAAGAGAATCACATACAATTTATTACAACATCATGCAATAAGTCTTACACACTAATATCCCATGGCCCAAAATAATAATAATAATTATAATTATTATTATTATTTGGAAGGGAGGAATCATTACAGAGTCTGCCAGAGATCTTACACTGTATTAACTTATCATCCTACTTCCACTGTAATATTTACTAGTTCACACAGTCAAAGTCTCTTGGGAGAATAAATGGTTCTAGAGAAATAAATGATTTGATTGCTACATTTCTGATTAATCCTAGATTTAATATATAAAATTAATTCATTTCTCACCACTAGTCCTTTCCACAAACTTCCAATACAGTCCCATTCCCACATCAGTCATTTAAAAGAATCTTCCACAGCGCTAGATACCATGTAGAAATTGCCACTCAAAGTAAGACAGACCACCGTCTCACTTTCCAAATATACTATAAAAATAAACTGATATTCCACTTCCCTGCCTTATTCTGTTGCTGCACATATCTACATTTCTTCTAATCTAATGTCATCAGTATTTTGCATATTTTAGATCATTCTTCCTTTTAATTTGATTTTAACAAAACTTGTTCAAATAATCCCAGTTTTACAAAGCGGATTCTGCTGCATTGTCAATCTTTCAAAAAGGTCACTGATGGTAAATGAAAAAGTGGTGCCTTTTGTTCTTGATTATCTACAGAAATACTTTCATAGCTCATGATATTCCTCTAAGCCCATTTATCTCATGGAAGGAGAACTGTATTTATATTTCTCAACACTGTTCTCTGAGCCCATTTTCTCAAATTAATTTGGCTAAATGAATAATTTCTCAGACCAGCTTTTTTTACATATATACCATATTTGTCTTATCAGTTTCTTGTCAGAAATTTTATATTTTCTACATTTATCTTACTTGCTACAGACCACAGAACAGAACAGGATAGAAAAAGTCTGATGCTGAGTTTAATTTTGAAATTCAAGTTTTATGAATTGTTTAAAGAAGGTTAAACAGTTTAAAGCTTAAAGAAATTATTTCTTCCTTATTCTATCTTCCTCTTTAGTTTTATGCTCCTTTCAGAGAGAGAAGTATCTAAGAAATATTATCAATAAATAAAAATGAGAACAGCCAGCCCATGTGAACCAGTTTTGTTTATGGGCAGCCCTATTTACCTGTCTCAGATACACATAGGATCCCGATGCCTCTTCAATGCCTGTCTTCTTAAAATGCTCCACGAGGTCAGCCAAACTACTGAATTTTTCTGGGCCACCAATTGTGTACTTTCCTTTCTAGAGGAAACAAGAAGGGTTGTTAAATATTATTTTTCTGAGGAACTTACCAAGACCAGCACAAGCAATTCTGGTGCCATGTGGGAACCCTAACATGTTGACGTTCATATCCTAATTAACGTGGGGCACATGGAAGTTCTCTTGATCGTGCCTCCGTATTGGAGCTGTGCAGAATCAGCACTACTCCTCTTCTTACAAATTTTTACGATTTTGTTTCAGTGGAGGCTTGCACAGAATTGTTTTCTGGGAAAGACTGGCAGCAAATCTAATTATTCAACACAATTTATTCACAGCATGCTACCCTGAAGGGGGAAAAACCCAAGTGGTTTAGAATAAGAAATCTCAAAATAAGCACTTGAAATTTACGCATCTAAAAAAATTCTAAAACCATCAATAAGGGGCTAGAATCATGTGGCTCTACGGATGTTGTTGGACTGCAGCTACCATTAGTCCTAGCCAACACAGCCAATATTTAATATTGTTATTAATTATTTATGATGAGGGATACTGGGATATATCATACAACAACATCCGAACTGTCACAGGATCACCATCCTTCCATAAAACAAATATTTTTCTGAAAAAAAAAAAAAAAAGAATTTGAAAAGGCATTCGTTACCATTTGTAACTAGCCGTTTTGGAGTAATGAGGGTTGCAGGTCAAAAAGCAACAAAAGCTCAACATAAAACATAAGAGGTAAAAGTTACTAAATTACTTTGTTGGTGCAACAAACCATGATTTCTACTTTCTATCAAAAGTTAATTTTGAGGGAAACGTAAGAGGTATTTTGACAGGATTTCTTTAAATTGTATGCCGTTCTTTCTCTCACCCATTTTAAGTTTAGAAAATTAACAAGCTTTGAAACAAATAACACATGCTTTGCACAATCTTCTGTGGAAAGGAAGAGAGTTTCTTGTTCTCTCCCTGTTCTACCCCCAGCATCTCACCTCACACATGATCTTGACATGAGTAACTTTGAGTCGTTCTTTCGGGGTGCTAGTAGCTCCGGCTGCAGTAGAATCCGTTCCAGATTTAGGCTGGTCTGTGAGGACAGACAACACGAAATCACCAGGCTTACTAAGGCTTTCTCGCACCAAGAAGGTCCATGGTGCAGCCTTGGTTTGAAGTAAGGTTTCAGCGTCTGGTCCAGAAAGATGTCCATGGTACCATCTGAGAAAGAGAGGTGAGCACAGAAGCAGAGTAACCATGGCTGAAGCACAACTGAGGTAATGGAAACTGCCTGGGACACTGGTCCAAGGAAACAAAGAAAAAGTGGCTGCATCAGATCATCTTGCTAACCTAGAGTTATCAAAAATTTCATCAACAGGTTTATGCTGAAGTAGTGCTGTTCTTTACGTTCCCTCTTTTGTTTTCATGAGCACCCAACCGTGGCAGAACACCTCTTAGCGAAGCCCTTCTAGTTACTCATTATGTTCCACTGTTATCTGGTGTATGCACATGTTTAGCAAGAATCAACACTTTCAGAAGCTTCCCACACACCCCAGCCTTTTTCTGTATGCTCCTCTGGCATATTTTAAAGGATGCAAACATTTGACTTACACAAATCTTGTTGAATTAAAAAGCATTTAGCCCAATGAAAATGCAGAATGGGAAAGGGAACTGCATCACAGATATCAAGGACACAGCCAAACATGAAAGGATGACTACTTAGGAACATTCTGCTTTGAAAGAAGAATGAAGAAGACCCTCCCCTTAGAACTGAAAGTAGTAGGGACCGAAAGGGTACTGCTGCTCCAAGTCCAGTCCATGAAGGAAGTGTGATCACCAATGGGGAAAAGTAGTGCCTTTATGTGATAATCCCAAAGATTTACACAGACTTCCTTTTCAACAACAATCTTACTAGCAGTAGCAATAAATAGTTGTATCCCACTTTTCTACCTAGCAGTACACAGAGTGGATTACCAAAAAGGAAAACATAATACAGTACATACAGACAAGTTTCCAATGCTGTCATTATACCTATGAATAGAGTTTCCATGACAGCAAGTGCAAGTAGGGCAATCCTACCTCTGCAGCCTGCCACATATCCTAAAAACTATTGAAACCTCCTCTGGAGGGCTGAGTAACTCTCCAGAGCCAGTTGCTAGAACTACAAAAGGGAGGGGCAAAAGTCTCAATGCGACCATGGAATTTAGGCTACAATATTAAAACTGCAAGATTAAGAACACCCAGCAGATACATGCCTGCAGTGAGGTTCTGCTGGTGAAACCTTGGTGTCTCTGAGATTTAGTACTGGTGAAAGGATCCCACTAGTGGTACATCTTGAGATACAATAGTGCTCGTACTAGGAACCTGAACAAAATTCTAACACTCCAGCCAACTTGTCTTTAGTATAGGTTTACTTCAATCTTGCTTAGTGACACATAACTCTGAGCTATGGACCCTCCCTAAACATGAAGCATTTGTTGGGTAGGCAAGAGAAAAGTATTGGTCCTTCTCCATTATTAATTTCACTCCTTGAACTGCACCTACAAACAAACAACTGTATATACAACATCCTCAAGGAAAACTGATGCACATTTGATGCATCAGTTGCAGAACTGGATTTACCATATGTAACATGGCAGATCCATTTCAAAACCTGTAAAAGAAAAGCAGAGGAGATGATCTGGAGAAGTAAAACTGGAAATGAAGCAAGAGCTAAACACTCCTTCTGCCAGCTTCATCTCTTGAAGTAGCTTTTTTTTAAAAAAGAAAGAACGTAATTGAGGTGGACAGAAATCTGAGCAGAACCAATCACTATGCCATCCTGGAGAAAAGTGACTAGTGGCGTGCCTCAGGGTTCTGTCCTGGGTGTGGTGTTCTTTAATATCTTTATAAATGATTTAGATGATGGAATAGAAGGCATGCTTATCAAATGTTCAGACGACAGCAAATTAGCGGGAAGGGTAGCTAATACCTCAACACAGAGAATTGATTAAAGATGTCCTTGACAGATTGGAAAGCAGAGTCAAAATTAACAAATGATTTTCAACAAGGATACATCCCATCCAGATATCAGAGGAAGGGACTAATACAACAATCCCTGGGTATTACTTACCTAAGAAAACCCTATGTAATTCATGGGATCACCAAAAGTCAACAGGCAACTTAAAGGCCCATACACACATGGGTCACATCCATGCATGGGTCACACATGGGTCACATCCATGCAGGAAAAAATGAAATGCAGGATGTGTAATACTTGGCTTGAAAGCAGTACATGCAAAAAGGAACTAGAGGTCTTAGTGGACCACAGACTAAACGTGAGTCAACAGTGTGATGCCACAACCACTACGCTGTTGAAATAGCCAATGCAATTCTGGGCTCCATCAACAATGAGTCTAGTGTCCCAGTTTAGGGAAGAATTAGTGCCATTGTATTCTGCTTTGGTCAGACATCACTTGGAATACTGTGTCTAGTTTTGGGCACCACAATTCAAGAAGGATATCAACAAACTGAAACATGTCCAGAGAAGGGTAACCAAGATGATCAAAGGTCTGGAAACCAAGCCTTATGAGGAAAATCTGAGAGAGCAGGGTATGCTTAGCTTGGAGAAGAGCAGGCTGACAGGTGACATGACAGCTAGCTTTAAATATCTAAAGGGTTATCATGTAGAAGACGGAGCAAGCTTGTTTTCTGTTGCTCCAGAGACTAGAACATGAAACAATACATTCACCTGACAAGAAAAAAGGTTCTACTTAAATACTAGAACTTTTTTGTCCTAAAAACAATTCAAGTGTGGAATAGATTGGCTCAGAGGGTCGTCGACTTTCAGTCTTTGGCTGTTTTTAAACAGAGGTTGGATAGACATCTTTCAGGAGTGCTGAGTTTTGTTATAAATTCCTGAAAGGCAGGGGGATTGGACTTGTGGTACCATCCAGCTCTAAGGCCATTTCTGCACTAGGCTGTTATAGCGCTATTATTTCACTTTCAACATCCTATGGAATCCTGAGGTTTGCAGTTTGGGGAGGGGCCTCAACAGCAAACCCCAGGATCCCATAGGCTGTTGAAAGTGGAATAATAGCGCTATAACAGTCTAGTGCAGACATGGCCTAAGATTCTATGGCCATTTCCACACGGGGTTTTTAAAATGGTGCAGAGTGTCCTCCAGGGAGGACGTCTGCAGCTGGGAGTGGACTGGGTTGGACCTACTTAACATAGATCCACACCCCAGCCCACTCCAGAATGACCCCAAGTTGTCGCCCAGTGTGCTTTTGAAAGACCGCTAAAAACAGGTCTTACAAAAGCATGGAGCGTGCCACTGAGAGCCTGCTCCCTTATGCAGATTTGCGGGCTCGCATTGGTGCGAGCCTGAGATCTGCTGGGGGTGGGCTTTAGGCTGACAAGCTTCAGCAGTTGGTCGAGCTGCTCGACCAACCGGAAGCCGCCATTTTCATCCCTGGAGGAGTGCGAAGCGGTGGCCACGCGCTGCTCCGGAGCAGCGTGGACTGGACTGGGGAGCCCAAAAGTCTGGTGAGCAGCGTCATGGGATGATTCCCTTGCCCCATGCGGAAATGGCCTATGATTCTTTGTGGCCAGCAGAATAGAGTAGTGCTCTGTGGAACACTTCAGCACAACTGCCAGGGGCCAGAGAATTTCTCCCAAACCCACTTTCACCATCTAAGCAGGAGCAGCCCCGAAAGCCCATCCAGATGGATCCAGAAAGATTATCATGGTTGATAATACTGAAACCTAACAAAAAGTCTACAATAATCACTAGGATCACACTCCTTTTTTCCCTCTTTTCAGAAATGGAACCCCACAGGATTATCAAGGTAGTTTCTATTCCAAAATCAGGCCTGAAGCTCAACAGCAACCGGATCCAGAAAAACAAATTTCATTGAATAGTAATTGAATTGGCCAATAACTACACACCCAAGCTCCTTGTTCTACAAGGAGGAATTATTCATATTTCTCAAGTCAGAGTTAGGTTTGTTTAGGAACAGTGTAACTACTACCTCTTTTAAAGAAGACGTACTGTTCTCCCTATCCAGGAGGAATCCAGTCCCCTGGACTGTGGCAGACTTATAGGTGGGTGTCTGAATGTGGCCAAATATCTTGCCTGCATCCTCAGGTTTCTGCCACTGAAAATAATCCAGTAAAACTGGACTAGATAGTACATGGGACACCTCTGTTAATGGAGCTGTGCTAGAAGTGAAGTCTATGGCATGGAAGATGCAAGAAACTTTATCTTTATCTTGAAAATTCATTACAATGTACTGCTGTGAGTTAGACCATGTATCCCTCTGTGTCAGAATATAGCAAGTCTCTTACTATCTGAGAAAAAAATCTACTGGATAACACTGAGAAATGCAATGATTTTCGCACCAGCTAAACCAATAAGAAACCCCCCTTGACTCCTCTTGTATGCATGGCAAGCCATTTTAGCTGGCATGTTCTGGGGCAGAACATTTTTAACAACTAGGTCAAGAATACAGTGGGACAGCCTGGCATGTATGCTGAGAATATTCAACAAAAAATCCAATGTCATCTTCATCAGCTCACACAGGGAATTGAATAGGCAACAGGGAACACATCATCAGGGTTTTTAATTTGCCCTGGTACAGAATACCCAGCAGCACATGGAATGAGTGTTAAAGACTGCTGTTGAAACAGTGGCAAGCCTTCTTTTTCAACCTTGAAGTCTATGTTGGAGCTGCTCCTAGTAACCAGAAAGACACAGCAGGGAGGAAACAGTTCATCCTAGCCCCCAGCCCTGGAAAGTTTTGATAACGCAGACCAAATATGCCTCACAACCTCAGTTAAATCACGGGTGGGAGAGATTTCATTGCAGATCAATGGGGTATTTAGCAACACAGACCTGGAGAGGGCAAGCTAGTAAAGACGAGGATCCAATGATCAAAGAAAACAGGAATAGGTGTAAGACATCTATTTTCTCTCCTGCTGGCCTTCTCCATGTCCAACCCTCATATCTGACTCCTGACTTTGAGGAACAGGATCTTGCTCATGCAGACATATGCAAATAAGGAAAGGGGCAGGAAAACCTGGATCAAATTGTACGAACTGTTTCACACAGTATGCAAAACTCATTTGCCTTACAGACCTAGCATGGGTAAAAGGAAAGCTCCAATTGTGAATTCATGGTTAAGGTGAGACCTGAATCATAGGCCCTTTCCACATCACGTGGCTGCCCTACAGCCGCAACATGATAGCTGCGCTCTGTGGGTTGTGCAGTCCCACCGCCATCTTGTCATCGCGCATTGTGTGGTGTTTTTAAAACAGAAAAAATCCATTTCGCATTTACTGTCATGCCGCGCTGCCGCCTTCCCCAGCCATGTGAAAGGGGGAAGCGTGCTGGCAATGCCTCCCTCCCCAGCGCAGCAATGGCAAATGCCCAGATGTGCTGCAGAATGGGAGAAGCAGGGCCAGAGTGCTCCCCTCCACAGTGACCGGGCGAGGTGCAGAGGGGGGCATTCCTGGCGTGCTTTCCCTCCCTGCCGGGGCTGCAGCAAAAGGACATCACTGTGCCCCGTCGTGCAGAAAGGGCCATAGTCTTTCTAGTTCAGAACTCTGAGGACTAAACAATAGGTTACATTAAATATTTTGAGCTGAACCTCATTTTCTTTTTTACTTCCAAATAAGTATTGTGTGTAGACAAGGAAGGGGAGATTTAACATTCTCTGCTCTGTCCCTCTACATTAGCCTGACATGTGGATAGAAAGGAAGCCAACATGCGAACACCGCCGGCACTTTCTCTTCTTTTAACCTGCATGTGTTAACAAGGGAGAGAATGTATGGAGGCAAACAGCTGTGGGGAAGATTTAAACCTACTGTTAGATTAACTTGGATGTCCTGTTGTGTCTCAGACCAATTTAGATCCTAGCATTTGACTCCTGAAGAATTTTTGTCTAAACAATTACTTTGCTTGATTTTGGGAAACCTGAATCATATTATTTGATACCAAGGGCTCTCAACCTGGGCTCGGAGGAAAGCAAAGGCAAGCCCCTTCTGAACAAATCTTGCCAAGAAAACCCTGTGATAGCTTGACATTACAGTCGCTGTAAATCAGAAATGAACTTGAAGGTACATAACAACAAAAACAATAACACAGAAAACAAATGTTTTCCTTTCTATCCATAAATGTTGCTCCCTAGATTAAATGGTAGGTTATTGGTAGGTAGCTATGCTGAGATGTTGGTCTTTTGAAAACAAAAATATAAAGGACTAGTTAAATTAATCAGTCAATTATCTAATCCATGTAAAGACAGATCCACTAAGCATTCTTATACCTTATAACACGATCCTATACAAATCTTTAAAGAAATCCTTTTCCATTCCAAGCAACTAATCCCCAAATAAATGTGTACACGAATTTAACCTTCCTAGTACAATTATATTTGTGTGTGGAGGGGGGGAATGATAATGAAGCTCAATTTAATTTTACAGCTTTCTAATGCTTTGCTTACATTAAGCTAAATAATAGTGACTGGGAGCATGGCTGTGTCAGGCGCTTTCAGCTACCTCTTTTCATTTTAATTTTTTAAAGGTATAATTTCTTGTTGACAGCAATAAACTCAGACTATTTTACAGATATCCGTTATGAATTCCAAAATACTGGTTGTTTACTCAGAGCCAGGCTGAAATCATAAGAGGTAGAAGGTCATAACTGGAACTCAAATGAATTCAGGAAACTCATATTGTAAAGTCACAGTGGAAAGTGGCAGTTTACAGGCAGAGTCTGATAAAATCTGAAGTCCAGTACTAGTACTAGTAACAGCTCCTAGTACTAGTAACAGCCTCCACCACTAGTCTCAACTGTTTTACTCTCTGGATTAGTGAATTACTATTTAGCAAGGGAACTTAATTGCAATGTTTTCCTCCAAGCAATCCCCTGACTCTCTAGTTTCCTGCTAAGGTGAAAAAGTAAGTAAACGATCTGTGTGCAATGCATGTGTTTTTATATATGCTGTAGATTTAATACAAATTGAGTTATATTATGTTTTATATTCATTTAATTCTTTCCGGAAGAGAAACAAAATGTTTGCAGGCAGCAGAGACGGAAGTAAGCAATGAGCCACCCGAATGACCAAGTTTTCACTTCTGCTATCCACAGCCAGACCATTTGGATCAAGCAGAATAAGACAGAAGAAATACAGAGATATCAGGCTTTTTGACATTTCAAGCAACCTCTCATTTGAGTCCTCCCAAACTTTCTAAATAGTTTGACGTTAAACCAGGCCTGTGCAGTTTGTGACCCACCAAACCGCAAGAGTGGCAACCCAACAAAAGCTTTATAAAATAGCCTAGATTTTAACCATGCAAAACCATGCACTGCAAAACACCACCAGAGTGCTTGGCTGGCAACAGCCGCATAGGAAGCTACATTCAGCTCAAATTGTGGGAATTCGATTAAAATGTAAGGGAAATGGTTTGTTGCAATGACTATTAGAAAACATTTAATGTTTGACTGCGTATATTTTAGAAGCGTCTCTCTCTCTTTAATTTTTTTTAAAGATGCACAGAAATACAAGATTGCCACTCTCACAATTTTAAATGACCAAGACTAACAACTGCTGAGAGGTTCTCCCTTCTCTGCAGGAAGGAAACAGTTAAGCTCAGAGGATCAAGCTGGGGGGAAGCCACGTGATGGAAAATCTTGGGTGGGAGGGAAAGGAGAAAGAGCTAAAGAGCTTTCGTAAGTGCCTGGAGGGCAGAACTTTCCAACCGCAAGGGAGGAAGCAGCAGGTTCCCTGACCAACTGCTACATTTTGGATGCACACACATATACATACACATTCTCCCCAGAGAGTTTAAAATATAAGGGGACAGTCTACGGGCTGGGTGAAGAGGACAAACTTCACTCTCCTCCATGAGTTATGAAGCACTGTGCCATCTGAATGCAAAGCAAAATGAATTTAACATGATGTTCATTTTGAAACATTGTGTTAGAGATTTGTAGTAAAGGTAGAGAGGGATGTTGGATAAGGCTGTTAGCTCTGAGAGTCAAACCTAATCTTGTACAGATTAGCTGCTCTTCGAGCCATTTCCAGTGTATGGTAACCCTAAGGTGAACCTATCACTGGGAACATCTCCGCATGACACTCTTATAGCGCAATGATTCCACTTTCAACCTCCTATGGAATCCTGGAGTTCGCAGTTCCAGGAGGGGCCGGCCGGCCCATCTCGGAACTGCAAACCCCAGGATTCCATAGGAGGTTAGAGTGGAATCTTTGCGCTATAAGAGTGTCGTGTAGAAATGGCCTGGGTTTTGTTGGAAATATTTGTTCAGAGAGGATTTGCTTTTGCCTTCCTCTGAGGCTGAAAGAGTGTGACTTGTCCAAAGTCACCTTGTGGGTTTCCATGGCTGTGCGGGGATTCAAACCCTGGTCTCCAGAGTCATTGTTGCAACACTAAAACCACCACGCTACCCTGGCTCTCTTAGCAGCCACCGTATGTTTAACACAAGATTTCTACAAATGATCTAAGCCACAATTTTCACATTTAATAGTGAGCCAAAAATAGCAAATCAGTAAGAGAGAGGAAATCTAGTTTCCAAATATAAGTCAGACTGATACTGAGGTTTCATCACATGGCAACAGACAGGTTATGAGCCACAACCCCTGAACAGGCAATCTATCCACAACGAAAAGCTTGGAAAAACAAAGAGAGAACAATGAGGCATGGAGATTAATAGCCTATCAGGACCCCAATGGAGATTCTTCTACACTGAACACCTATACTGAAATTTCTGTGTTCATTCTAAACATCCACAACATCACAGTTATGAGAATCTGTTTATTTGCATTGATACCTGGCTTGTACACCGATACTAGAATACAGAATATAAGTCATATGTAAAGCTGTACTTGGGATGACTGGATACATACATGGTTGTGTAAATCAATTAACACAGATAACCGTGAAAAGCCAGTGTGGGCTGCCTTGAACACAGTTCTTTTTGGCCTCCAAGAGCTACCACAGAACATTCTGAAGAGTAACAGTGAAAATAAGTTTGGAAAAAAAATATCAAACTAGAGAAGACAAGTAAAGGAGGAAACAGTTGAAGCCAAATATCCTCACACAACATTAATCCATCAGCTTTGAGGCCAGAGAATGACAAAGTTCAGGCTTACATGTATGTTCCAGCTCAGAGTGTGTAGCAACAAACAGGCCTGATAGGAGAGGGCCTCATTCCTTACCAGTGGATAATCGATAAATTGGGCCCCATCCTCTCCCATTTTTTGTTTACCTTTTTATACTTTGGACTTTTTTTTAACATAGAACAGTATTTTTAGGAACAAGTGCTTTAACATTTAAACAGTAATCAGCTAACTCAGTCTCCAGACCCCGATATTTCTACGGTCTTTTCCTCAAGAAACTTGAATATCACAGCAACAATCTAAAGGAAATCTAATTTTAGGGAAGTCCTCGGGGGCCATGTTTCAGTGCTAAGAGGACCCAAAGGTGAAAAGGTTGGGACAAAATGCATATTTCAGCTTAAAGTTCTTACTGCCGACAACTAACTGTTAGAAGAGGCATTTCAATATTTGAAGAGTGGGGAAAGATAGAAAAGGTGGGAAACCATCCAACAGTGACATTATGGACAAGGGGATTCATCCATCTAGGAAAGCTAAAAAGACCACAAAAGACTCCAGCTGACCTAAAAGGATATTGTGCCATCATTCAGAAATCCCTCTGTATCAAGTGTGCACTGCATGCTATGTAAAGAAAATGTCACCTATGCAGATCATTAACCAATGCAGAAATTCTGCAAGTGTTGAATGCTGCATTTTGAATAACTGCATTTGTACCAATCAACTGCATACACATGTACACAGACTGTATGTCCACTGAATGTCAATGCAAGAGACTGGATGCAGAAACAAGAGGGCACTCAGTTGTAGACATAAGCCAGACTGTTTTCTCCATACCTTTCTGTAGTGGGATCGGAGCAGTTCAGCGGATACCTCAAGTCTATAATGGTTCCATCTTTATCTTGCAGGGATCCCTGCTGCTGCGTGTAGTATTCCACCAGTTCTGATAAAGTGGCAAACTTCTCTCCTCCATAGAGGTCATAATAATCTCCTGTATTCTGGATGCGGATGTGGGTTACCTGATCACCAACCCTGTAGGGAGAGGAGAAAGCAACTGATCAAGAATTAAGAAAGACAGAGGAAAGTAAGACAGGGGAAGACAGGACACCCATTCCCCTATCCATGAGTTTCAGGCCACTTCCGCACTAGCCTGTTATAGTGCTATTATTCCACTTTCAATGTCCTATGGAATCCTGGGATTTAAACTGCAAACCCCAGGATTCCATAGGACGTTGAAATTGGAATAATAGCATTATAACAGGCGAGTGTGGAAATGGCCCCAGACATGTGCACCAAAAGCATAGGGAGGAGTTACTTGGAGCTTATGCTTACAAGTATTAGCCTCAGCACACCTTTTAAATGCCAAGGCTCATATTCTGATCTATAGAATTTGACCCTTTCACCCAGACCAGAGTACCAGATGGGTACTCTGTGGGATGGAAGACAGTGTTAAATGGGCTCTGTTATGGCTCCCATTTATGCTTTTGCCCACTGATCAGGACTCACAACTACAAATAAGACCACTAGATTTTGTGCGTCTACCATCGCAACTCATAGACAGATGACAAACCAGCAGTAGAGAATGACAATAAAGAGCCAACTAGCCATGCAAGTTACAAAGGAGTGGGGTTTACATATGGACTTAGATAAGGTGGTCTGATTTACGTGTGGGATTACTCATAATCAGTTTTATTATTATTATTATTATTATTATTATTATTATTATTATTATTATTATCAAAAAGGAATTTTAAGCATTTATTGTATTGTAATTCTATCCCATTTTGTTTTATTTATCTCATATATTTCATCTATTTTTATGGTAAAATCTGTTATCTTTGTTTATGCTGGTCTATGACCGTAATAAATTATGGAATTAAATTATTGAATTTGTACCTCTCGTTTCTTCAGACTATAAAGTAGCAGAAGCTTTCCTGCCTTCTGAAGCAAACCTGAACATTATTTTAGGTAGGGAAGGACTCTGGTGATAGAATTGCCATGGATATTTTCATTCCAAGTAAGTCTTTGAATTCTTCTGCAAATTAAAAATCTGAGGCATTTTTGAAGACTGGTGGGATTTAAACATTTCCAGCTGACTAGTGATAGTGACAATTTGAAAGAAGGGAGAAAAACTGGGTAAACAGAAGTTGGCCCGAGAGCCAGGAGAGGAGCAGGAAACTGTTGAAGGAAGTCCCCTGGCAGAAGGTCTGCAGACTTAGGCCAATGCCCAGCAAAAGGGACTTCCTGGTCCAATGTCTAATGGTTTCCCAGAAATAGTCAACTTGAGGAAGTGTTTGGAAACTTGTGGGAGATATGAGGTTCTGTAATAGGGCCCAGGCAATTTTGTTCTTGAACAAGTAGCTCAAAAACAAGGAGATTGTTTGAATCCTTCAGCTTTTGTTACAGGACCCCACACCTGAACTCACCAAAAATTCTCCTACTCAGATCCTTAAATATAAAGAAGTCTGGGCTTCATCACCAGGCCTGCTTTGAGCGATAGCTCTGATGCAGAGGAATTAACCCCACGGCTCTGTCCAGCTAATCAGAATATTTGACTTCAAGAGCTAATGCACCTAGTAAGATGGCAACAAGTTGCCAAGCTCCTACCCTTATCTTCACCTCTTCAGTCACCACATCCACTTTTCATTCTGTCTTTTCTCTTTCAATTTCTCACTTCCACTGGGGGCCTCTACTCTAAATTTGCTTCAGAACTTTCTGGAATAGTTTTAAAAAATTAAACACGGGAACAGGCCCAACAGGAAATTATTTCCAGACACCATGCATATGTAGGGCAGGATTGCTTATAGGGCCATTAGGACTGACAGACAACAGAGCTTCAGATGGTTTCAGAAAGAGGACTAGGACATCACTAATAGGAAAACATAATAATGGCTGGTGAATTACCTGACAGAAAGGGAAAAATCCCCTTTATTCTTCCGGCTAGGGCGAGCCAAAAAGCTGCCATGAACTCCTCGTGCTTTGAGTAAGGTCTCAGCATCTATGCCACTCAGGTCACGGTGGAACCACCTGTGAAGGGAGGAAGGCAGAAAAGAAGGATATCTCAATTTGGGAGAGAAAGAGGCAGAAAAAATCCTCATTAGGAGGATGCTTCAAGATTCGGCCACAATCCATAAAGTAGACAGAATTATTGCATTATCTCCCCTTCCCACAGTTTGGTTCACATGTGCTTGCAAATGTATATGAATGCATGTGTTGGTGCCTTGCATGAACCAAGGCCCTGTGCCTTGAGTAGGGAGGGCAGGATATAGTGCCCCTCCCTTTTTGGACCACTGATCTTCACGGTTTGCATAGGTCAATGAGTCCGCTCAGATCAAATGCCCCCCAAAAACCTTCACATCACCTTGAACACATTGCTTGCAAACAGAACCACAGCATACATGTAGCTATCAGTCATTAAGTGCTGAATAGTCAAGTGACAAGAAAGTAAATGTGGCACGTTAATTATTGTGGTACCACCACTGGGCCACAACTGTGCCCCTTAACAATCTGGCACACAAAAACAAGCAAAGAGAGAAACCAGGAAGGGAAACATTCACTGGCTAAATTTTTGCAAAATACAGTAGTAGATCCAGTTTTTTAAAAGAGGGAAAGAGAACAGGTAGTTCATGGATGAACAAGATATTAATCTCAACTCTATCTTAGCCTTAGCACCAACATTCATAAAAGCTATGCACCACTAATGGTTTTTGCTGCAGCCCTCCCCCATACAGATATTTGGAACATAGTTCCTCATTACTACACTGTATCCCAAAATAAAGTCTTTAAAAGCCTGGACAGAAAAATGCAATTGGTCTTCTATTTAATGTCTTACCTCATTATCGATGGGGGACAGCAGACAGGTTTTTTAAAGTCACAAAATATAGCAATCAGTTAATTGAAGGAAGCTTTCTTTATGATACCAAGAAAAGAGAAGCAAATGCCTTAATGTTTCTGTAAGATTTCTGAGCATTGAATTCTCCTTCCCTGCTGTTGTCCATCTACCTCATGCGTTTTTTTGGCTTCATCAAGCTTTCATGGTTTACTCCGCGTTCTGTTGGAGTAGCACAGGAAGACCAATAGAACTGAGGCAAATTCAGAGTTGCTGCTTACTATAACAGGAACAGGAAACGTATCTAACTTATCGTTGCTTTTCACTGCAAGCTGCTATCATGCACTTCTGCTTCTCCTTTTGGGTCTTTTTTTCCTTCTGTCTCCTCACCGTACACCGTTATTCCTGGGCCTGGTGTGTGTTTGTGTGTGTGCTAATGAGAGAAATGAGTGCAGGATTGCCCATTTAATTTCCATCTGTGAAGAATCAACAGTAGCAACAAATAGAGTTTGTTTCAAAGGCAATGGCATCCCAAAAACATGGAGTGAAGACACAGAAGACAGAAAACTGTCTGGATAGAGAAAGGATAAACAGATATAGAGATAAAAGTCAGGCCTACAAAAGAACAAGTAATCAACCTCGAGCCTTTTAAGTTGTGAATCCAGTTCAAATTTCATTATGCTGTCCATTCCTAGGTTGCTTCTACAGAAGATTCTTTGGTTTTTTTAAACCATTATATCATCCAAGAGAGCTTTGTCCACCTTAGGCTTATTCAGAAACAAGTCTCACTTGGCTAAAATTTCCCTCTTGTCTTAATTTTTGAATGTCTATCTTCACAGCACCTGTTTGTTATCCCTGAATAACCTTCAATGGCCTCTTAACGTAAATTCTTTTTACCATGCAGGGGATCAGGGAGGTGAAAGGTTTGAATTATTCCTGTACTCTCATATTTTTTTAAAAAGGGACAGGTAATCCAATGTTGGTATTTTGTATATGAAAATAGGTGAGTGAGTAGCTGGGACCAACATAAGAACATCTTCCATTACCCTCTCTGCAGGGAATAAGAAAGTTGATAAAGAATGTCGATAAAATTAGGAGGGGTTATCTAAGTAGCAAGCTTGTCAGTGATCCTCTTCCCTCAGACAACAGTTAATATAAAAAAGTAAAAAGTAAAAAAACTACTATAATGCAATCAGAATTCTTTTAGTTAAATGTGTGGGAACCCTTAAAATCTCAATAGGACATTGCCGGCCCACATGGGGCACAGCATTGGTGTTTTAACAGTGGGTGCAGTTCTGTTGATTGCTCCCCATGTAGAGTAGACCCACTGAACCAGTGGCTGAATGTTGGATCAACACAAAACTAAATCCCATTGATTCAGTGTTTCTACTCTAGTCAGGATTAACAATAGAATTCAGGCTTATTAAAAATAATAATCCACTAATCAGGCTTAGGGATGGACAACAGAAGAAATGCTGGGATACAATAGTTCTAACCACTGTGTCTGAGTTCTCGATAAAAAGTGAGTGGACATAGGTTGGATTTTTTAGTGTGAAAGAACAATTTCGAAGACAATCTCTGGCTAACAGAAAGTCATGTTGTTTGGGGGCAAAAATATTGAAATACAGGACTATAAGCCCATATTTGGTAAGTAGAAAAGAGGAGGGGGGAATTAGAAGATCAGCATGATGCAAGCAAGCCATCTAAAGCTGTACTTGTAATTGTCCTCTTGCAAAAAAGAAAAAAAAATAGAAGGGGGTCTCAGAGAGTCTTAAAAAGATGTTATCTTTTAGATAGGAACTTCTTTGCATGTGAAGCAAAAAAAAAAAGATGGTCAGGTTCAAGGTTACCAAATCTGGGGCACACAGTTTGCATATTAGGGAAACAAAATCCACTATGTTCGGATACCTGATTTGTATAATTTCCACAAAGAACCTCACCTCTTTTTTTTATCACGTATTAGAAGAAGGAACAGGAAAAGGGTAACAGAAATTCTAAAACTATATATAGAGGCCACTTTTTCTTTCTGTAGAGTAACAGATTCAGGAGCCACTTGGCAAGACAGAATGTACTAACACAAAACACTCCTCCTTCTTACTTTCTCATTCAGTCTTTCTCCTTAAAAAACAACGTGTCTGAAGTCTACAGATATATTTCTGCGAAAATCAGTGTCTCTTCCTCCCACTGATTAGTTGGAACAGCTATTAGCCATTTTTAGGCCACTATAGCCAAAATCTTAAAAACTTACAACCCTTCAGGTAAGAACTGTGCAGATCTTGCTAGGAAACAGACATAAAACAATACCAATAAAGCAGCTTTGTAAGAAAGCATCTGTTCAAAGTAGGGAAGTAGGAGTGGGGGGGTGTGGGTAAGTAGGGGATATTTCTTCTGATGAGGGGCGGCTGAATGTAATGGATGAACAATGGGGAGCGACAATAAGTATTGTGTGGGGCAAAGGGAGATATGGTGATAGCATGGCGAAATGTCGTTACAGGGGAAGGAGAGATAGATGTTTAATACCTATCCCACCTTCCGTTCGCCCTGCTATCCCAAGGCGTCTGGAGAGCAAACCAAACCACCCACAGAACCTTTCCTTGCTCCTATGCAATGTCAGGTCAATGAAAAAGAAAACGCATATTATCCATGACCTTTTAAAGGATGAAGACGCTGACCTGGCATGCTTTACAGAGACCTGGCTGGAAGACGATAGTGCTACAACCTGGGTCCAGGCCTTGCCAGACGGATACTCTGTTAGTGAGCAGGTAAGGGGAAGTGGGCGGGGGGGCGGAGTAGCCTTGGTTTACAAAGACAATCTTATACTGACCAGGATTCCTGTCCAGAAAACAGACCACTTTGAGTGTATATACCTGAGCCTGAAGGCAAGGGATAGTCTGGGGATTCTGTTAGTGTACCGACCACCCCGCTGCCTATCAGACTCCCTAGCCGAGCTGACAGAGCTGGTGTCGGAGTTGGTGTTGGAGTCGCCCAGACTTCTGGTTCTGGGTGACTTCAACATCCCATTTGAGACCAGTTTGACAGGTGCAGCTCGGGAGTTCATGGCATCCATGACAAACATGGGCCTATCCCAATTAGCCTCTGGGCCAACACATTGTGCCGGTCATACCCTTGATGCGGTCTTTAGTACGGAACAGGTACACCCGTGGGTGGAGATAATAAATGCTACCACCTTGTCATGGACGGATCATTTCCTGGTCAGGGTTAGACTAATGGCTGCTATCCGGCCCTGCAGGGGTGGTGGACCTATTAGAATGGTCCGCCCTCGAAGGTTAATGGAACCTATTGGATTCCAGAAAGCCCTTGAGGGTTTTATGGTTGGTATCGCCGGTGATCCTGTCGAAGCCCTGGCTAATACCTGGAATTGTGATCTTACCAGGGCTATCGACACAATTGCTCCCAAGCGTCCTTTCCAGCCTGCTTTAAACCGTAATCCCTGGTATACAGTAGAACTTAGGAATATGAAGCAGGCTGGACAACGACTAGAGCGCAACTGGCGGAAATCTCGACTCTTATCTGACAGGACACGCTATAGAGAATTCCTTTATTCCTATGGAGTGGCAATAGATGCAGCGAAAAAGACTTTCTTCTCTGCACGTATTGCGTCTGCGATTTCTCATCCAGCAGAGCTGTTCAGGGTGGTAAGGGATTTGACTCAGTTACCCACTCCCCTGAACTCGTTGTTAGAACCTAATGTAGCTTGCTGTGATGTTTTGAATAATCATTTCGCAGATAAAATCTCTCAGATAAGAGCCGATTTGGATGCCGGTGTTATAGCAGAGGTTACAAATAAAGTGTCCGGCAACTCCGTGAATAGGATTATACTGGATCAGTTTCAGTCAGTGAGTACCGAGGACATAGACAAGCTCCTTGGAAAGGTAAGGAGGACAACTTGCCCTCTTGATCCCTGCCCTTCATGGCTGGTTGTCCAGGGAGGAGTTGCAATTAAGACACACTTAAGATATGTTATTAATGCATCCTTCAGGGAGGGCAATTTTCCAGCTTGTTTAAAAGAAGCAATTATACGTCCGCTTCTAAAAAAGCCCTTCCTAGATCCCCTGGATATGAATAATTACAGACCAGTTTCCCATCTTCCATTTTTAAGCAAGGTGATCGAGAGGGCTGTTGCCCTTCAACTCCAAGCTGTCTTGGATGAAACAGATTATCTAGATCCATTTCAAACTGGCTTCAGGGCAGGATATGGAGTCGAGACTGCCATGGTCGCCTTAGTGGATGATCTACGTCTGGGTATCGACAGGGGAAGTGTGACCCTGCTGGTACTCTTGGACCTCTCAGCGGCTTTCGATACCATAGACCATGGTATCCTTCTGGAACGCCTGAGAGGGCTGGGGATCACGGGCACTGCACTTCAGTGGTTCCGGTCCTATCTCTCGGGTAGATACCAGATGGTGATGCTTGGGGACAGCTGCTCCTCGAAAAAAGAGCTTAAATCTGGCGTCCCTCAGGGCGCCGTCCTGTCCCCAATGCTATTTAACATCTACATGAGACCGCTGGGAGAGATCATCAGGAGGCATGGAGCAAGGTGCTATCAGTACGCTGATGACACCCAGATATATCTCTCCATGCCTCGGATAATAGCATCGACTAAGGGTGGCATCTCGCCTCTAAATGAATGCCTTGAAGCAGTAATGGACTGGATGAGGAAAAACAGACTGAAGCTGAATCCAGATAAGACGGAGGTACTTGCTGTCAAGGGCCCTAGCCCAGGTATGGAGGTTTGTCAACCAGTTCTAGACGGGGTCACACTTCCCCTGAAAGACTGTGTCTGCAGCTTGGGGGTGCTCTTGGACTCACCGCTTCAGATGACAGCTCAAATTGATGCGGCAGCCAGGAGCGCCTGCTATCAGCTTTGGCTGATACGCCAGCTGCGCCCCTTCCTGGACTTGGAACACCTAAAAACAGTGGTACATGCGCTGGTAACTTCACGGCTTGACTTCTGCAATGCGCTCTACATAGGGCTACCCAGGTGCTTAGTCCGGAAACTTCAATTAATTCAGAATATGGCAGCCAGGTTGGTCACCGGAAGATCTAAAACTGACCACATAACACCTATATTGAAGTCTTTACACTGGCTGCCTATTAGTTTCCGGGCACAGTACAAGGTGTTGGTTTTTACCTTTAAAGCCCTTCATGGCTTGGGGCCAGCCTACTTGCGGGATCGCCTTCTCCCATATAATCCGCCCCGCACATTAAGGTCCTCTGGGAGGAATCTACTGCAGCCAATCAGAACTAGGTTGGCTGCGGTTACCCAGAGGACCTTTTCTTCAGTCGCTCCCAGGTTATGGAATGGCCTGCCGGAGGAGACCCGGCACATTACCAGTCTTGACTGCTTTAAAAAAGCAGTCAAGACTGTTCTCTTCCGACAGGCCTTCCCAGACTAGTGTTCCACTGCCTCTCATCAATTGTCCCTTTGTTTTTAATTGTTTTTAATTGTTTTGTTTTTAACTTTTAGTTTTAATTTTATTTTAATCTGTTTTAATAGTTGGTGTGTTGGGGGGATGGTAGGGTTGGTGAGTGGGGAGGGTGGGCTACATTTTGATGTTTTAATATTTATATGTTTTGTAATGCCGCCTCGATCCATTTGGGAGAGGCGGGATAGAAATAAATTTTATTATTATTATTTTATTATTCATGAGTGGCTGCTTCAGCAAAATTGCAGGGCCAGCCTGATTGCACAAGCAATGTAAAGTAACAGTAAAAAAATTAAGATTGCATAGGTAATAGTTTGACCTGCTAGGGTCAAAAGAAACATATAACAATCTTCACAATTCAGTCTGAAATTATTCCAGATTCAAGTTACATGGAAGCCTAATTCAGGCTGGATGATAAAGAACCTCAGGAAGAACTTTCTGACAGCCAGGGCTGTCCGGCAGTGGAACATGCTGCCTCGGAGTATAGTGGAGTCTCCTTCCTTGGAGGTTTTTAAGCAGAGACTGGATGGCCATCTGTCGGGAGTGCTTTGAGGGTGTTCCTGCATGGCAGGGGGTTGGACTGGATGGCCCCTGTGGTCTCTTCCAACTCTACATTTCTATGATTCTATATTTTAAATTTAGCTAGATGGAAAGTACCCACTATATTTATTTATTTTTAACACCCATCTTGAATTTCAGTTGGAAAAAAGCTTGCAGAATATTCTTCATTCTCTTAAGTTATAACAAAGGTGATGTTTTACTCCCACTGCGGGTACTTTTGGTGATGCCAGTGAAGTCATGTCAGATCTAGTGGTATGCCCTAGGAAGTGTGGCAAAGCTGTAAAGTATGTGGAAGGTGTGATTCTGAGAGTTTGCACATTGCTGGGCATAATCCCTGAATGACAGCTGGACAACACTGTAACACATGCTAGGGTAGCTCAATTTTGGACTGATATGTGATAAATCATTACAAAGACCTAAGAGAAGAAGTGCATGTTCCTTGATTCCACCTTGTGTCCTGGAAGCTGAAACCCCAACTGCTGCTTCTCCTTTACAAAGTGGCATTGGAGGGGGTGACTTCTGAGGATTAATAAACACTGATGCACACATTTCTTGTCCATTGCTTTTAACTTCAGCAGATGCTCAGCCTCACTTCACAAGAAAGAAGCAAGTGATAGATGGAGGAGGATTAGGGATCTATGAAGCTACCTGGTACTGAATCAACAGCATCCAGGCCCAGCTAGTTCAGTAATCCCTACTCTGACAGCAGAACAGCTCAGGCAGAGACCTGCTATCAGATATCCTTTTAGTTGGAGATGGGAGAGCATGAACTTTCTGCATGCAAAACATGTGCACAGAGGCTGCCAAAACACAGCGGCAAGGATTGTCACTTATAATGGCCCATAATGGCATTTAAGAGACCATTAAATTTTTGGTCTCCTTTCCATTCAAAAGAGAGAGGAAGGAAATGAAGACAAGGGCAACCCCCAAATGTCTACCAGAGGCACTTTTATCCCAAAAAAGTGATATTCTAGGTCAGAGGGTGTAACATTTCAGGCCAAATGAAATGTTTAAAATTCTGGGGATGGGAGGAATTTTGTAGTCCAACTTCCCTTGCTTTTGTGTCAGAGATGGTTCGTCTTCTATTCTACTGAATCTTGACATTAAGTATCAGCCATAGAAGAAGTGTCTTGCGTGCACAGCCACTGCATCAACCCGGAGAAAGAACCCCAAGCCGTGAAGGAAGACTGCGGCAGCAGCAAATCATTTAAGCCTCAGAGGAACAACCAAAAGACCTCCCCCCATTGTTTGTTTAACTGTGAAATATCAACTACCAAATAAACAGAGAAAGCAGAACAGACATACATTTACCACTAGCTCAGAAAAACATGATTACTGGCATAATACATTTATGAGAGGGCAGACATGATCAAATGGGTACTTAGCATACCAAACTGGCTTGTTACAAACATGCATTTTAATTCTGTCAAGAGAGGGAAGTCACTAAATTTAGTGCTCACTTGCATAGGTGGGAAAAGTGTCATCTTTCATCTTCAGACACAAGTGAACTACAATTCCCATCATCCCTAATCAATAGCCATTTTGGCTAGGGCTGATGAAGGGTAGTAATCCAAACATTTCTGAATGGCCTTTGGCTTCCCAACATTAGTTCAAACTTCATTATGGATATGGCTAGCAAAATATGGGTTTCAGTTTCCTTACAGTTTCTGCTTCCCGCCACAAACATGCTCTTCAAGTCAGTTTCCTAGGCAAAGAAGGAATCATAAGTGGGAGAGACATACCTGCAGGATGGCATCAGGACCCCAGCCTCGGGGGTCCCCACTGAGAAGACTGAAAAGGCAAGATTCCACAGCATACAGTCCTTTTGGGGGAAAACACAGAAACAGAATGAAATACAATTGGGGCTGTGTCCACCAAACCAAAGGAGGATCAGTGGATGACACAAATATGCAACACCTGCAGTCATGTTTTTAAAAATATTTTAAAACAGTATGTTTTTATCTTTAAAATATACACAAAATTACTATTTGTACATTTCAGTGTATCTGATTTTTTGTTAGCTACCTTGAACTACATGGGGCAAGAATGTTTAAATAAATCAATATTGTGCATATGTCCAAGAGTATAATTGTTTGAATTGTTTGTGTGTGTAGTTAGATAGATAATAATATGAACCCTGCGTTCTTATACTCTTGGACATATTAACTTCATTACCATGGGGACAACAATGCCATGTTTGTGCTTCCTTTAGGATTATTTATATTTCAATAATTCTAATATTTTTCAGACATTACAAATGCTTGCATCTTTCCACATCCAAGAAGAAGTAAAGATGAATAATCTGCAAATTATTCTCACATTCCAGATTTTCCATTAACAATTTTATGGTTTCTTATCCATGACACCATTCTGACCCTTTAAAAAACTACAAACAAATGGCCCAGTAACTTAGTGGTTTTTTTTTTACAGTTTCTTTGTTACTTAAAGTACCTATGGTGTAAAAGTGTATCTCTTGTGATAGTTCTAACCCCATTGAAGGAGCAATCCTATACATGTTTACTCAGAAGTTAGGTCAGAGGAGCTTACTTCCAGGAACATGGGTATAGAAACTGAGCCTCAATGTATCTGTCTTTGCATATTGCTGCATTGCCAACAGATACATAAAACTAAAAAGCTGACACTTATTCTTTTTACACTACCATCAGTTGCCTGAGGAAAATGTGCATATATCCTTAATCCTTGCATTGGTTATTAACACCATGATCAAAAGCAGGAGGCCTAATGCAGGCAAACTTTTAACCTGGTACACAGATATTAAATTGAAATAGTTAAGGTTCATAATTGAATTTTACCTGCTCAGGCTAGAAGGTTCTTCCTTAATGACATGGTGAGTAGTAGAAGGAAATCCGGCTCAAATGGCTGGTCTTTGTACACAAAGCTCCATTATTTTCCCTGGCAAATGTCTCCCTGAGCGGTAGTTAGTTAATAAACACACAGGAGTTGTGTTGGGAAAGGAAACGCTAAACCTGAAGGGAGCAACAGGTAACCAGGGGAGGGACTGCCCGTTCTGCCCGCCCCGTTCACCTTCAGCTGTGCTTTCACTCAGTGGATCTGTGCTCAGTTTGCAACTGAAATACACCAAGAACAAAAATGCATTTACATCCAACCCTGACTGAAATTGCTTCTTCTCTCTTGATTTAGCAAGAACTGCAATCTCCTTGACGTGCCTAGCTTAGCAGCCCAGACGTCCTAAATGCTGCCACTTTTTTGGACTGCTATGTGAGACTCATCATAGGTGCCCGCCACTTCTTAAACTCTGTGAACAATTTTAGGCCCAAACTTAGGCCCATGCTCTTTATAAACATGGTTTCTCTTATGGGTCCAAAATGACTATTTTCTCTAGAAATGTGAATATGCATATAAGCTCATCTTAGAGACCGAAACTACATTTTTATTTCCTGCCATGAGTTAATTATATTTATGCACTCACCACTTTGAATCGAGATGAACCACACACTTTTCAGAGGTTATTCTCACTTTATTCTCACTTAAAACAGGAGGTGCGAATTCCTGTAATAGACTGCTACATTTTCTCCCCTCTCTTAGCCCCAAATATTAATATAGAAAGCTCCAAAATATTAATATAGAATATTACATATTTTTTCCAAAATGGTTTTCTGTTTAGGGGATGTTTTAAAAATGTGGATGAACATTTAGTGATGTGAGCCCATGTACAGAATGAAGTGGTACAACTCAGAAAAAATTGACATGCGACATGCAAATCAAGAGTTCAGATCTGCCAGCCCATCTAGGCAGGACAGATAAAAATACTTTTTCACAACACACATTGTTAAACCATGGAATTCAGTGCCACTAGATTTACTCCTGGTGGCCACATTGGCCTTAAAAGCGGCTTAGATGAATTTGCAGTGGCTTCTAGTCATGAATGTTATATACATCATCACCAGTTCAAGAGATGGAATGCTTTTGTGTATCAGCTGATGCTGGGATGTATGAACAGATGGGAACTTCTGCCCACATGCCCTATTTATGGACTTCTTGCAGGCATCTATGTGGCTTCTATGAGAGGAGAACACTTGACTAGATAGGTCTTTGGTCTGATCCAGCATAGGCGTTAGGCTCCTGGGGATCTAGTCAGGGTTATGATGCTGGTAGAGGCCAACCTGTCCCTGAACCATTCTCTCAATGTAAATCCCTGTCCCTAAATAATAACCGGGTAACATTCAAACTGAAGGACAAGAAGCAGAGCTGTTTGTCATAAATGGAAAATATATTAAATCTGTGAAAGCTGATTTTCTTCCTCACCAGCGGTTTTGTGACCCACCTTGTGTCCCATATTGGGAGAAAGGCAGGATAACTAACAAACAAATATTGTCCTCTGCCTCAGGTATCTATTTAATCACCTTAGTGAATATTATACCTTACTTTGGGTCATTCCAAGGCAAAATTAGTATCTACTCAGCAACTAAGCTATGACAAAGCATGCTGTTTTAGCATGTATGATTTATATTTAAATAGCAAGGAAATAGGCATCCATGCATTCCATATTTGAACAACCCTTGCAGCTTTTGCAATTAACTGTCATATAGTGACTGTAAGACACTTTACTACCAATCTTGCCATCTGTCATAAGGACTCTGCTCCTCAGAAAATAGGGGCCAAAAGGAGACACATTATTCCTTGAAAAGATACTCCCCTGCCAATACTTTGTATCCTAACATAAGCTTAGAAATGTTTATAGAACACTGACTGTTCATTCTGCAATATCAAGAATCTTTACTGCCCCTTATAGTGAAGGCCCATCTTCTAACGATGATGCATTTGACACATTCTGTAAAAAACAAGATATGCTGTTGGAAAAACATGATCAAATGTTTTTACCCATAACCACTTTTTGATAACAGTTCATATGATAGCTCAAAGTTATATTTAGATATACATATCATTAAACAATTACGCGCAGATTCTAAGTCTAGATATGTGTTCCTACACTTATCAGAAATCTTGTCACTGCTTAAAGTATGTAAAGAGGCAGTGACACTCCCCTGATCCAGCATTTGTTCTGAGATGCAGCTTGACTTGCTCTGTAAAGTAAGGCTTGCTTCTATTACAATTTCATATTCTGTTTACTGATCCATTTTCATACATTTTTAGCGAACAGGGATAGATGAATGCTGAATTCCAGGTTCCTGAAAGAATGGCAACAAGATTGTTACTGAAGTACTAAAGTATATTTTCCCCTCATGAACTACTACTGCATATATGAGTTGTGCCACATTTCTGACTGCCAGGAATATCTATCCACCCAGCAGTTGCACATTCAGACTCACCAAAGAAGATTCATGTCTGTGAAGGAGCAATGGAACTCCCGCTGTCTGCATTGTTTTGCCTGCTCTGCAGTGTTGCCTATATTGTGGGGTAAAATTATTTCTGAGGTATAATTATTGTCTTGTTTCCAAGGAGACATGGACAAATCCCTCTTCTGCATTGACTTTTATCTGATAATCAGATTTATAGCAGAATGGTAGCACTGTAACTGTTTTGACACACCTTTTGTATTTTCCCTTTCAAGAGAGGAGGATGCCTAATTTTCAATTTTCGACACCTATCAGGGTGTCTTGGCTTACGCATACAAAATTTCAAGTATCCAGTTTCTTGGTATGTGCTTTAATCATTTTTCCTTGGCTCTGACACACTGAGTATCCTGTCTTCTCAGAAAAGAGCCTGGAAAAACTCTAGTAAAGAACTGTGTATGCTCACATGTAGAAAACAGAGATGAGGTGTGTGTGGTAAAACTTGAGTTGTTCTGTCTCATGTTCATCAGCTATGGTTTATCACTGTGGGGTTGAAAATATCTAGCTCAAGGAGGCTCACTGAGTCATAAAAATGCTCAGAGATGGGAGATATTTACAAAGTTTTTATTCAGAAGCATAATGCCAGAATGAAGTCATACACAACACAGAAAGAAGACTGTACATCAATGTTAAAAATATGCCACTGAAAGGAAAGAATGTCCCAAAATCCTTTTAACTAGCACTGGTGCAAGGACAAAACATTGATTTGAGATAGGCAAACACAGAAGAAACTGCCAGCTTCATGATGCTGCAACCCCCCCTGTCCCAGCCCCGTGGGGCGGCAATGTCATCGGAGGCAGGAACATGGATTTTAGCTTTCCAGACATGCTTGCAATTTCAGGGTCCTGGGTTTCATAAGATTTTATCAAGCGAGCAAACTTTAGGACTCCTAGAAAAAAAAGAAAATAAACAGCATGAAAACAATCTATTCACCATGACTTTGACATCTTACTGCTTTTCTTACAGTTCTCAGGTTATGTGATGTACAAGGAAGGTCTCTTTTAGCTAAACCGAGGAACGGGACATCCTCCACTGACCATCAGCTAGGACATCATTTGGGTTGTGTCATGTCACAGATAAAAAGGCTATCTTTCCCTTCACTTCCAAATAATTCAGCACTTTGAACCTACCTTCCCCATCATTACTGAAACCGTAGGTTTTGATCACATCCTGTTGGATCTGGGTAGCCACAGGCAGCAAGAACTGCAGCATCTTGCCCATGTCGTTGCAAGCATTGTCCCTTGCTTCCTCCATGCGCTGGGCATTTTCTGGTGAACTAAATGCCTTGATGACTTCAGCCAGGACCACTAAAGAAGACAGCAGGAAGGTTACGAATCTGTTCCCACAAGCACTCCCAAGCCTGTCAACTTGAGCAGATGAAAGGCAGATGCCACCAGCTAACACTAGGATGACAGATAGGAAGCATGATGGGCAGATTTCATAATTTGTCTGCGGAAGGGTACCAAGCACTAAATACAATAGCCTAGAAATGGGATTTCTTTGAGGCAGGACCCTCCAATGAATCCATTTTTGAACATGCTGGCTTCTTATGTATTAAGTCTTTGTTCACCCATACAACCTCCTCACCTATAATCTACAACATTACCATTCAATTTTGCTAAACACATAAACTGAACCAGAGTTCAGGCAGAATGCTAACCACTCATGTTGGAGCTATAGAGCTAAAGGAGAAGACACAATGTAGTCTTTAATAACATTTCAGCCTAAAATTTGTTTTTCCCCTCCCCATTAGGGCACCTCCCATTTTAAAAGGATGATCAGATAGTGTCTCACTTCAATATTTTTCTAGTCTTGGGCCTAACTGTTGTTCCAGAAGATCTGAGTGTGTGCTCTACTGACACAATAAATTTGTAAGTGGACACTGATTGGCAAAGTTGAGCAAGCCCTTCCTCAGGAAAGCTTGCTGCGATTACGGATCTTCTCACTGAAGAGCTTCAAATAAACAAGAAGTCCCAAATTAATTTTTTGTATAGTTTTATGTCCGCCTTTGGTGGAGTTGTGAAGGCACAGGCAAAACAAAACAAAACAAAACAAAAAAAGATTTTTAAAATGCTTCAGGTTTCAGATAAAAGAGTGAAACAGTTTTTTCTTACTATGGAGAACTAGTCCTAATATTTTTGCTTGGTCTTAATACATTAGCAAATCCAAAAAAGTCCCTTACAATTCAGAATCACCTGTAACAAAAAAATTAAAAATTAGAAAAAGAAAACTCAGTTTGTAATTATCCCAATAAGCGGCTCTTTTAATATACTGAATTTTATGCCAAATTGAATTATCCATATGTTTTATGTTCCAAGTGATTTTCAATTTGTAAAGAAGAGCTATCAATTTTTTTTATTCTTTCCAAAAATTTCCTCCTCTCCCCCAGAAAACACTCCCAGAAAAAGTATCTTTTCTACCACAGCTTCAATGTTTTCAGAAATCCTACAACTTTAGCCTGGGAGTCAAGGTTCCATATGCTTTGTCTTAAGCCAGAGCTTTTCACATTTTTCACATTGGTGACACATTTTTTTGGACATGCATCATGTTACACCGAGCCTGGCCCACTGCCACCTTCACCAGGGTCTTCCTTGGCCCAGGATGGTGGGAGAGGCAGCCCCTTCACCTGGGCCTGGGTCGCCGCCGCGGCAGGAGAGGCAGCCCCCCACCCGTTACGTTCGTGCGACACACCTACCGGTACACACCACAGGTGACACACTGACGTGTCACAACACACAGTGCGGAAAGCTCTGTCCTAGGCACTTGGTACATGTGATCCATTAACGCGAAGTTTACTATATGCAAAATATGCCACCTGAATGACACAAGACACCTGTCTCATGTGTTGGAATCAGGCTACGGTTCACGTTGCTCAGCCAAGTTTGGAGACTCGTCACAGCGCCTACAAAGCCAATGTGGCACATTCATCTAGCGCAGGGCTTTCCAAACACTGTGCCATAACACGTCAGCGTGTCGCCTGAAGTGTGTAGGTGTGTCGCCTACAATCTTGGAAATGTATGTTATTATTTATAAATCATAAATTTTTAAAAAATCTATGGAACGTTTTCACGAAGTATGTGGTGTCCTCATACATTTTGTTATTACAATTTACGTGCGTCTCTCATAAGGGGTTAGTTCAACCTCCGGTTGGCTAGTAAAACTGAATTATTGTGTCGCGAAATCATGCGCGTCTAAAACAGTGTGTCACGCTCCGGTCTGGCCTGGAGCAAAGGCGGACGGCTTCTGCATCTTTTGAAAATAGCCATTCGGGGGCCCCGGGCCGGATAGAAGGCAGGCCTGCGTTGTCACGTGACTATGAGCCCCCCAGCTTCCGGGTCGGGGGAAACGGTGGCCAGAGAACCTCCGCGCGAGCCCCGCCCGCCAACCGAAGCTCCCGACGTACAGCTGATTTCCTCCCTCAGGAGACCCCGGAGGGCTCCCTCAGGCCGGAACTCCTCTCCCCGCGCCGCGAGGCCTACGAGGCCAACGGCTTCCACTCAGCGCCAGCGCCGCCGCCGCCGCCGCCGCCGCTCACCTTTGGCCTGCTCCGCGCTAAGGGAGACGGACTGGGTCGAGGCCGCCGGGGCCGCGGGGCGCTGCAGGCTCGACATCGGAGGCGGGCTTCAGGGGGTGCCGGGCGGGGCGAGGCGGGGAGGCCTCGGCTGCGGGGGGCGCCGGCGAAAGTAGGCAGGGCCGAGCACCGGGGCCGACGGCGAAACCTCTGCTCCTGGGAAGGGAAGCGGGAGGGGGGCGGCATGGCTCCTCAAACCCCTCCCCCGGAGCGCGTGGGCCTTCCCCTTATCCCGCCTCCCCGCTCCCACAGCGGCAGAAGGAGACGGCGAGGAGGGGAACGTGCCGCTCCTCGCCTTTCCTCTCAACATATTCGCCATTATAGCGCCTAAGGGAAGGCAAGAGAAGAACCTGAAGAACTTCTAACGAGGGAGGAGGTCCGGCAATTTTGAACTAAAATATTTAGATACGTCTACATAGTACGTTAGTATCTCAAACGGAGAGAAAGAGATACACGGAGAGCTACCACGAGAAGGAGCTCTTTGAGGAAGAGAGCGTCCGTCGTACTTTTTGTATGCATGCGTATAGTTGTCGTTAAACTGAATACTGGGAGGCTCTCCGCGACTGCAGAAAGCCTGCTAGACAAATACAAAAAGAGCTGAAATCACTGGAGGGAAACGGGGCGCCGCATTTCCCCACAGGAAACGGAATGCGGTTCAGGTCACGGTGAGGAAAATAATGAAGGAGTATTCTATCACTTCGCCGGCAGTTCCTCACAAGTTTTAATCATCGCTTCCCCAGAATGGCATTTTATCTGGGAAATGTTGCACTTATTATTTCAGAACTATTCCTTAGACGCTATAAATTTCATATGCTAAAAGCACGGGTTTCCATTGGTCGCGACGCCCAGAGACTCCGCCCCGTCGATGACGATGGCTGGAGGAGGGCTGAAACTTTCGAAGAAGGGGTTGGAAGGCTGGGCTGTGCGGAGGCACCGAAGCGGCCTCCTGCGCCTTCGTCGCTGGGGGCCGGATTTAAACGGGAGGTGGCTTCTCGGAGGAGAAAAAAGGTGATAAATCGCCTGAGATCTGGTGAACGTCAAACTGGGCGTTCAGGTCATTTCCAACTGACTGTAAGCCCATCATGGTTTGTTCTTTGCAACATTTGTTCAAAGGGGGGTTGCCTTTGCCTCCCCTGAGGCTGAGAAAGTGTGACTTGCCCGAGCTCACCCAGCGGGTTTTCACAGTTCGGCAGGGATTCAAACCGCGGTTTCCGGAGTCCCACTACCACTCAACTATATTGGCTCAGATGCTTCACGCTACTAGTTTCTTAAAATGGTCTCACAAATACCAAGGCATGGAGGAGTGCTGTGCTGTGGCTTGTTCTAACACCCAACCCAGGTTGCATCTTGAGTTCCTCCACTAAGTCAAAGCAGGTCACGTCACCACGCAAGCAATCCAGAAGCCAGCAAAGGACGCAATCCAGTAGGCAGCAAAAGCCCACCTTTCCTGCCTGCCACGGGTGAAAGAAATACCCATGCTGTTACCCACACCCCATCCTTGAAAGCTTTAGAATTATGGTCGTTCCTGCCTTTTCACTCATTTGCCGCCACCTGCAGTGCAGCAAGAAGTTGGCACATTAAAAGGCTCCTGCCTTTTGCCCTCCAAACCATGACCTAAATCCAACAAAAGGAGGCATTACAGACCTTAAAACCTCCAGCACTTTTTGCTCCTATTCTCCTAGTGAGATATCTCCCCTATTGGGTATTTTATAATTGTAGCAGACAGGCAATATTCAACCCCTTGTTTTCAGTATTTTTTTTTCTATTCAGTTCATTAACAAAGTTGTCCCCATCACCCACATTGTTGTTTTGTGGACTTGCACACTAATTTAGTTAACAGGTGCTGTCTGAACAGCTATTGGTCTTAAGGCATATGTCAAGAATTCTTATTTATCCTCCTGACAACCAGTCAACGTAGTCCCCTGGCTCAAGGATCTTCTACTTCACAAGAAAAGCAAGGGCTCATGCACACTTCACAATTATGGTGCTATGAGTTCACTTTTCACTGCCGTGAATCTATTCACGGAAACTCGGGACTGGCAATTTAAGGAGGAGCCTTTCAAGTTTTCAGCCAGAGATTCTCTGGGGCCTCTGACCATATTACAAACCCCAGGATCCCATAGGTTGCAGCCACAGCAGTTAAGGGAATCACAGTGCTGCAACTGTAGTATGAACAAGCCCCACGTGTGTACCTGCTGTACAAATCACTGGTCCAAGGGGCTGTGTGCCGAATTCTGATTCGGGGGGGGGAGAAACCACATGAAGCACCTATGCATGGACCATGGTGCCACACACATACATCTATGCATCTGTGTCTTTTTGCCACTTCACAAAACAATTTTTTGTGAATCTAATGGTTTTCCATAGTGGATCCTCCACCCTGACAGGGACATAATGCAAAGCTGAGAACAGAGGAGAAAATAGTTCCCATCCTAAATTCTGTTTTTCCAAAATTGTAAGTCTTTTGCCTTTTTCCTCAAAATTGGGGTTTCTGTTGACATAAGCACAAATCCAGAGCTTAGAAAGTTACCTTTCAAAATTAATTTGTTTCCAATATTGATTACAATGCTTGAAAAATAAATGTTGTCACTGCTTATTAGTGTATAAGAAATAAGACAATGCAATACTTTTTTTCTTTCATTGTTGGGGCAGGATTGAGAAAAGCTTGAAAAAATCTTGCCAGAACATTTCCAAAATGCCCTTTAAAAGTAAATTTAAAAAGCAACTAGAAACCATTGTTCCTTACACCAAGAAAATAACTGCTCTTACTCATTATGTTAACTTTGAAAACATTCCTTCACTTCATTCACGGAGGTGGGGGGAGGCAGGAAATAGATATTTGTAATGTCAAGTTCTGCACAAACCACCTTCCTCTAAGCCAAAAAAGTACAAAACAGAATCAAAGGAAGAACGATGCTGGTTATTATCCAAGATGCTGGTATTTCATCAGACTGCTTCTGCCCAATTGTCAAAACATACCAAGAAGGACTGAGCTGCAAGAGCGGCAGAGAAGGACAAAGCACCTTCCATTCTAGTCTAAAGCAAATGAACCTGCCTCCAAGGATGTCTTGTTCCGCTTTCATACTCTGGAAAAAAAATAGTTTCAAAATACTGATAATCATAGCCCTTGGGTGTGCACAGGATGAACACAAGTTTCCAAAAGGCTTTCTGCTGTAGTTGACTGTCCTTTTCTTTTAAGACCTGCATTTATATATAAATTAGTAGAATGTGGGGGGAACTGGGTGTGTAGGGAGATTCTTCTCCCATAGTTGGGTATCTTTTAATGTTCTTATGTAAATATATAGGAGGACAGATCAAGATATACAACCGTGAGATTAGACAAACACACGGGGAGATCAAGGAATCACAAATTGCTACGCAAAACTGCCACGTCTAACGGGATGTGCATGAATACATCAACTGGAATGGGTGAAGAGGAAAGGGGCAGCTGCAACTGTGGAAAGTCCCACCATGCCTTGCTTGCATCACTTGGTCACATTAACTTTTCCTTGCCAATGGGACGAACGGGGAAAGGAGAGTTGCTGTTCTTAAAACAGTCCCACAACTTTCTCCTGTACCACCAAGGCATGGATAAAAAACACAGCAGCCCCTGGAGATACTCATATGGTGCTATGCACCTATTGACTTGGCTCAGTCTCTCAAGGGTTGAGGAAGAACATGGTAATGCCTTCACGAAAAGTCCCATAATGCACTGTTCCTCCAGGCTATTTTGTCTATCAAAGTGTGGAGGAAGGTGTATTTAGTCCCATCATGCTTTGAGTTCCTGCTGATTAGCCATATGTGCCCAAGGATTTGGGGTGGGGTAAGGGCACAGAAGAATCCCATGGGGAATTATACCATCACTTACTGGATATAAGGGAAGGTGAGACATTTGTCTAAAGTTCTAATTGGCGTTTCACACCCTCTTGTCCTTCCTTTTTGCCACCCTTCCCCCCTCCACACACAGTTGTTCTGGTTCCTTCACTCTTCCGCTGACAGATAGTAGGAGTTGTGTCATTCTGCAGCTTCCCTCTGGCACAGGATCTGGTTGGTTGGTTTTCCTCTCAAAGAAGAAGCAGCAGCAAAAGGGTGATGAACTCATCATGGGGGAATGGATTCCATCTAAAGGGGCTTGTCACTTTCTTTTTTCAGGTGGCTAGAAGAAAGAGTAAGTAAAAATCAAGTGGAATGGTTGAACAGAACACAACAAACTTCTATAGATAAAAAAATTAGTTTCAAAATAATTGTAATTATTTTCCTACAAAATAGCTAAGCAAGCTTTTTCAAGTGGCTGAGTGCTTAGGAAATCTTAGGAAACACCTGCAGAATTACATTCTTCTGCTGGTACTTAGTGAAATAAATGAAAGCCACTGGAAAACACAGCAACCCCGGTTTCTCTTGTTTAAAACTGAGCCTGCTCAGAAAAGCCCTTCCTGCTATCCTGCATGAGTCAGAGATTTATGCCATGACCACTGCCACTGTGCCTCAGATTTGTGGTCTTGGCTCCTTTATCATTTAACAGTAACTGCGTCCCTGGCAGCCACCTCTTGTGAAGGGGGAGGGAGGGAGCCTTTCAGCATTATTCAAGTAACAGGAAGGTCCACATAGTAAAAGACAGTCCTGCAGACACAAGCCCATTTAGGACTTTAAAGGTCAAATACAGTTCCATGAATTGGGCCCTGAAACAAACTGGAAGCCAGTGAAGTCACAGTAGGGGGATACAATTGTGGAAAATCAGTGCCAACTTACAGTTCAACCATCACATTCTGCACCTGTTGCACTTTTTGCACACTTGTACATTGCTATGGACTTCCGATTTTGAGAGGACAGCCTTAAAACCTGGTTCTATGTAATGTCCAATAACAACAGCATGTATGCATTTCTTGGAAGCAATACTACAATGTTTTGTTTAGAAGCCCCCTATTTTCAAGGAATGCTGTCCATTTTAGTTCTGCTAAGCAGCTCCAGCACACTATGGAACCGATTCCAGAAAAGGCTCTACGCCTCTGACATTGTTCACATGTAGCACTCATCATGTAATGGGGAATACATTCCACAGCCCTGCTGGAAACAGATAGTACTGGGATCAGATCTGTCTAGGAAGCTTGTTCACTGTTCTTGAGCACAGAACCTTGGATAAACACATAAGGAACCCCAAGGCTTTCAAGAGCATTTATTTTCAATCCTCACAAATTTCAGTATGAGACTGGAAGCTTATCTTAAAACATGCATACTTTCTTCCCTGATTCCCACTATCTCCTTCACCCTATTTAAAAACAGCACCAACACACCTGGGTCATTTCTACCCCACAGCAAGCCACACACCTGTAGTAATCCTCCTGGGTGGGGAGTGGCACGCCATGCAAAGGGTGGTGGGCATGCAGCCACTGCTGCTGTTCCAGGGCCAGGCGTTGCAGCTCTGCGGACTGGGCATGCATGGCTTGGAGCTGATGTGCTGCAGACATTGGGGTAGAGAGCGAGCCAGGCAGGTCTCTGTACGGGGCAGCTGCAGCCAAAGGAGAAGAAAACAAAGAGAACAACAACAACTAATCACAACAGATCTGTACAAGGGGCCATGGTTGCCTGGGCAGATCAGATATCACTGGGGAACTGCATGGCTCCCCTACCCTGAACAGTGGGACAAAGGAGGGAATTTTAGCAACAGTGGCCATTTCCGCACTAGAGTGTTATAGCGCTATGATTCCCCTTTCAACATCCTATGGAATCCTGGGGTTTGCAGTTTCCGGAGGGGCCAAAACTGCAAACCCCAGGATTCCATAGGATGTTGAAAGTGGATCATAGCGCTATAACACTCTAGTGCAGAAATGGCCAGTGACATGATAAAGTAGGAGGGAGAGAAGGCTGACTTGCTAGAACCTCCTCTTCTGCATACCTGTCTGGCACAAAGGCACTCTGCCATTCTCCATTGCACCTCTCACCTACATTTGCTCTTGCCCCTTTCCTTCAAGGCACACAGTCCACCCCAATGCCTCAACCCAGATCCGAAGGTGTCCAATTGGCTCTTTTCTGCTTGGCAGTTATCTCCCATCCGGCCCATTAATACAAGCAGACTGGAAAGAATAAACCAATTTGCTTTAATGGGTAAGTTTAATAAAATAAATTGTCATGTGTTTCTCAATCATCTCAGTGCTTTTACACTCACTGACCAGACCACAAAGCTTTAATCTTATTAAGCAGCTGAATGAAAAGTGCTGCCTGTAGATTTTTTTAATTATTTCTTAGTACAAAGTATAAAAAAAAAGGGGGGAGGGAGAGCACAAGAGCGCAAGTATGTTGTAGAGATCTCAGTGTTGGACTAGGACTCTGGGAGACAGGGTTTGAAACCTCCCGTGCACCATGGAAACCCACTAGGCAACTTTGGGCAAGTCACATTCTTTCTGTCTCAGAGGAAGGCCATGGTAAATCAGCTTTGAACAAATCTTGCCAAGAAAACCTCATGATGGATTTGTCTTAAAGTTGCCCTAAGTTGGAGGTAATTTGAAGGTACACAAGAAAAAAAGAAGTAAAAAGAGTTACTTCAGAAAGCACTTAAACCTTGCTTCTCATCCTGCTAAATAATATGACTGTCAACTTGCTTCCCAATAAGGTACCACAAAAAAGGACCACTCTTTCACTGCCATCCTCACAACATCTGTAGGGCTTCAGATATCAAGCAGATTTATTGCAGAAAAGACAGTCCTGTGATGCACTGTTGCTTTATTGCTCCAAACCTGGTCTTCCTTCTACCCCCCATTTTTCTTATCCATCTATTTTCCCAACCTCAATCTCATGCTGCCAATTCCATTATCTCTGGTGATTCTCTTCACTAAATACAAATCCTGGCAAAACCTTTGATCATACCCTACATTCCACATCCCAGTTCTTACCAAAAAGCTGGTGGCGCAGCACCTCATTTTCATGGAGCGGATGAGGCAGAAGTGGATTAGGGATGGTACCAGCTGGGTAGGGTATCCGAGTGAGATGGGACCCAGAAGCCAGTGGATCAATAAGAGGGTGAACAGAGGCAGAAGCTGCAGAAAGCAGAGATTAAAGTTAGCTTCTAAAATGAGGCAGAAAGCATCAGAAATTAAAAAAGAAGAAGAAAAAGAAGAAGTGTTGTGGGGTATGTACAGTTGGCCCTTCACATTCACAGAGATTAGGGGTGTAGAACCCCCATGAAAGTGTAAGAATTACAAATATCTATAGGCCCCTCCAAACAATACTTAGCACACACAAGAAAGGAGAGGGGAGCAGATTCAACACTCTGTGATTCCCACGTACAGTACCCAATACATTTGAACCCACGGTGGGGAGGACTCCAGCCACCTCATTCTGCCCAGTTCTGCCTTTGAGGCAGCAGGGTTCCTTCGCAAGGCAGAAGCAGTAGGCTGACAGGACTTGCCACCACCTCCACTGCTGCCCTATTCCATTTTTAGTAGAGACTTACAAGCCTCGCCTCATGTTCTCAGTCTCTCATAGTCTCATAAGTATAGCAGAAACTGCAATCATGAGGCATGACTTGTAAGACTTTGAGCACACTTTGCTCCTGATTTCTTAGTGTATTTATTGAATGCATGTTTCACTTCATGCAACCAAAAGAAGTCCCAAAGCAACTTACAAGATAATAATATACACAAACTATAAAAAATAAGGGTGTATTCATAAACCTATATAAATTTGCAAGTATCTACTGGAAAGGTCGTGACACACACACACACACACACACACACACACACCATCCAGTAGCCAGTATAGGAGTAAATGATGAAAATATCTACCCAACTTTAGCCAAGCTATCCAACAGCTTTGGAAAAGTCTCTGCCTGATGCTTAAAAAATGATAAAAAATAGCATTATGGAAGCTTCTCTAGGGGGGTTGTGGGCAGTGAAGTACCACAGAAAAGGACCACTCTTTCATTGCCATCCTCACAACATCTGTAGGACGTCAGATATCAAATAGATTTGTTAGAGAAAACACAGTGTTTAAGAGCATGAAAAGCTGTGTGTGTGTGCACTCTCAAGCTGCCTATTGACTTATGGCAAACTCATGAATTTTTCTTAGACAAAGAATATTCAGAGGTGGTTTTGCTAGTTCGTTCCTCTGAAATATAGCCTACAACACTTGATATTCATTGGCAGTCTTTCATCCAAGTATTAACCAGAGCTGATCCTGCGTAGCTTCCAAGATCAAACAGGATCTAGTGCCTTTAGGTTATTTAGGCCTCTCAGGAAAGGATAGCTAGATAAAACTTAGCACTTTGATTGGCCTTGGAAATGAACTGGCCACCATCCCATCTAGCAAAAGTTGGCAAAAGGCATTCTGTACCATGGAGACCACTTATGCTCCAATGACACTGATAATGATGGATCCAAACTGCGCACCTGTTCCCTCAGGTAAACTGGTGGCACCCCATATACTGGTGTCTCTGACTTATCCAAAACTGAGCTTCAGTTTGTTGACCACTGCCCAGTCACCAGGCATTAACTCAGCATATTCAATGCCACATTTGCTTGTGTGGTAAAAACAAAAACAAAGCTGTGTGTACTGGCACACTGACGACAGTGCAGTCCAAAAGTCCAGATGACTCTAGCTCAGCAATTTAATGGGAGAAAAGATTAAATCCCATGGAACCCCACATTGTGGTCTCCATGGAACTGAACAATACTTTCCCAAGCACCTTCCTTGACAGATAAACATCTAAGCAGGAATAAAACAACCACTACAAAGCAGTGTCTCCCAGAGGAATATCTAGGCTGGGGCAAGTAGAACACGTGCCCCAGGTGCCAATGCCAGGGGGACGCAAAAAAACTGTGCATGTAGGGATGGAGGTAAGAAGGTAGGGGCACAACTTCCACACTTGCTGTACGGGCTGTTTAGGCTAGATATGCCACTGGTGTCTCCTACTTGAAAGTCATACAGCCATTTTGATGGCACCACAGAATCACAGAGTCAGAAGAGGCCAAAAGGCCATCAAGTCCAGCCCCTGTCTTTATCTGCTGAGGGATAAAGGAGCATCAGCAGGACACAGTCCTTTTCTCTCTCTCAATCTTTCTCTCAGAGGTCTCACTGACACATCTTTCAGAATGCTTTGTGCAACTCTCTCCTCGAAGTAAACATCAATCACTTCCTTTAGCTTAAGCTCCATCCCCTCACATTCTTGGACCATACTAACCAAAACTTGTCCAATAAAACTAGACTGGGCAGGGCTCTGGACATTCTTTGAGACTGATTTGCTAACCACAGCAGAGTCAGAGTTCTGGGAGATACTGTCAATTTTATCCTCAAAATACTCTTAAGATGTCACAGTGCCCCACTAGATGTTCCACAGTCTGCCTCAGGTCAGCACGCAAAAGGCCACATCACAAAGACCACATCACAAAGGTACTTCTTGAGACTTTCTTAACAGCTGCGCCCAGACTGTAGGGATTCCCTTCTAACGGAAAGCTGGTTCATTTGTACTTTTGCTGGCATGCAAAGGTATTCTTGTTCAGGTAGCCATGAATCAACTGATTGCTCATTAAGGAACAGGCTTTTAATGGTTGGGTGCTTTTTAAAAAATGCTCAGTTTGTTAAGTTTATTTATTTATTTATTTATTTATTTCTATGCCCTCTTTTTTTCCAGAGTGGGACCAAAGGCAGCTCACAAAAGGTATCAACTAAAAACTAAAATTTTAAAAACACAGTTGAAATCATCCCATTGAAACAGTCAATCAAAACCAGTATAAAATCATTAAAAAATATAATGTTAAAAATAAAGCATGCACACACTCTCACGAGAAGCCTCCCTGCAATTACCCCTTAAAAGCCTGCTTGAACAAAAAGGCCTTTGCTCAATGGTGGAAGAAGAGCAGGGAGGGGGCCAGCCTAGCCTCCTGAGAAAAGGAATTCCAGAGGGCGGGAGTAGCCACTGAGAAGGCTCCCTCCCGTGCCCTCACCAAATGAGCCTGTGTTGGTGGCAGGCCAAGAAACAACCCAATATTATTAAGCAAACATTATACCCCACCTTCAAGATGCTTCCTGAAAAAAAGATGGACCTAAGAAAGAACAATACCCAGGAAAATTCTAGAAAAGATTATTAAGTAGTTACTTTGTAAGCATTGAGAAAATAATGTGGTGATTATTAGGAAAGACCAAACTTTTCTTTCTTTCTTTCTTTTTTTTAAATGGAGTTACTAATCTGATATGTCAAAGGAATACTGTGCTCACAGTCTCTCTTATAGTGTTGACAAGATGATAAACTGTGGGGTGGAATTATTACTGTTAGGCAGATGTAACAAGCTAGTTGAGCCATCAAATTCTTGTTAACAAGTTTTTGTTAATGGCATGGCATCTACCAGAGGGACAGTCTTAAAAAGAGTGACACAAAAATATCTGAACAGGATGGAACATTAGTCCAAAACTAATAAGATGGGTTCCAATATGTAGTATGAAGCAACTGCTGAAAAAGCTAACACAGTGCTAACTTGCATTAATTCAAGCACAGCATCTAGGTCAAAGGAAGTAATAATGTGGCTCTACTCTGTTTCATTAGTCACATTTGGCCTCATTTGCACTATTATCTCCAGGTCTGAGATTCACATGTTTAGAAGAATATTGATAAATTGGAATGCATCCAGAACAAGTGTGGTGTGGTGGTTTGAGCACTAGACTATCACCCTGGAGACACTCAGGGTCCCCACTCAGCCATGGGAACTCACTGGGTGACCCTGAGTGTATCACACTCTCAGCCTCTGAAAACCCCATGACAGCTTCACCTCAGGGTTGCTGTAAGTCAGAAACAACTTGTAGGCGCACAACAACAACCAGAGCAAAGAGAACAGGATGCTGAGTGTTCTGGAAACCATACCCTAGGAGGAACGACTGAAACAGCTGGTATGCTTAGCCTGGAGACAAGACAATAAAGGGGAGACATGACAGTCATTTTCAAATCTCTGAAAGGCTCCCACATACAGAAGATGGAGCAGGTTTGTTCTCTGTTGTTGCAGAGAGTGATCTAGAACTAATGGGTGGAAATTGCCAAAAAGCAGATTTCAGCTAGACATTAGGAGAGACATTCAGGCAGTACATTTGCAGAACAGGCTATAGATTCCTCTTAGAAGTATGCAAAAAGAGACTGGAATGAGCATCTACCAGGAATGCTTCTGCTGTCTCCTGCACTACAAAGCCTGCACTAAGCAGGAGTCTGCAGCAGATAATCTCTAAGGCAGCCTTTCTCAATCTTTTTACCCCGCAGGAACCGTTGAAATGATTTTCATGTCTCAGGAAATCCCTGCGTAAAAATATTATATCTACAGCTCAAAATAGTTTATTTTTTTCAAACATGATCTACCATGGAACCTGGAGCAACATCTCACAGAACCCTAGGACTCCAGGGAACGCAGACTGAGAAATCCTGCTCTAAGTTTTCTTCCAACTCTGTAATTCAATGTTCCTGAAATAGCTCCAGAGCTGCACAGTAACTTGGTCATTGAGGTATGAATGGACCAAGCAGTGCCTTGCTATTTACAGCTCTGCAGGTTCTTAAATGTCTGATGAACAGATACCCAAAAGTTGCTCCAAGCTTCTGTCTCTTAACAGATGCAAAAACAAGACTAGAAATCTACGTGCAATGCAATTACAGGACCCGAAAGAATGAAATTTACCCATGGTCCTATGGTGGGATTTCATTGGCTTGCATAATTCATGGACCCTCCTTGACCAGTAGAAGAAATTGTGCAAGATGAGCAAACATTATGCACAAGTCTGTTTGATTTGCTTATAGTATTCAAGTAAAAGAACTCAGTGCCTGAGATCCTACATCATGGTTGCAAGGAGTAGATCTCCCTATGCAGGTTACATAATGATTGTCTAACCAACTCTTGTGCTGAATGGCAATGCCATGCAACCAAATGCACAGCCCAGTGGGCACCATGGGCACATCACCTCTATACGTGCAACTCTGCCTCTGCAACCTTGAACTTAACACAGGCCGTCCACATTAGACAAAGATGTCCAAATGTTTTCAGTGGGGAGCTTCTGCACATATAAGACACAAACAGGATTCTGGCACTGTTTCTTGATGAAAAATCTTGGTGAACAATTATGCCTGATTAATAAAGAATACAGAAAGGGACATGAAAGTTTCCTCCAGCTAATCAGAATTCAATTTTTAATTGGCAACCAGACCTGCAATGAGTTAACCATACACAGAAAAATAATTAGTTAATTAACTAGGTTTACTAGGTGATTCCTGACTAGCTTCTTTCTAATTTTGATTGCAAATCAAAGAGTTAGGAATCACCTAGTTAACTTTTAGTTCAAATCTGCACCTGCAGGGCCAGATGGATTGCATTCCAGAATACTGAAGTAACTTTTTGGTATCCCTGCAATCATTTTTGAACAAGATGTAAGGGAAAAGGTTGAACGAACTGGACTTGTGCAGTCTGGTGAAGAGAAGAATGAAGGAAAATATGATTCCACTCTTTAAATACCTCACAGAGGTAGGAGCAAGCCTATTCTCTGATGCTGCAGGTCTAACTGTTTGAAGTTACAGGAGGGTAAATTTTGATTGCATATCAGAAGGAACTTCTTGCCAAAAAGAGTAGTTCAGCAATGGAATCAACTGCTTAGGCAGGTGATAGGGTCTCCTCTGAATGTCTTCAAAAAAAGGCTGGACATCTACCTGCTGGGAATGCTTTAGCTGAAGATCCTGCACTGTACAGCAAAATGGACTTAATGGGTCACGAGGTCCCTTCCAATTCTTATGATTCTAGTCAATAACATAATTAATAAATCATAATTAATTACTTATTTAAAATAATAATTAATTAATACTTCCAGTTTAATAGGAGCAGCAGAGCTGCTAAGATCTGGTTGTCATTCATGTGGTAAAATCTTATTTGGGGAGTACCACTGCAGGTAACAGGTAGGGGTTATCTGGTTGAAAGCTCCTCTCTGCACAAAAACTCCTTGCCTTTATGCAGTATGTCAATGTGAATGGTTCTCCATAGATCTCTCCCTGACACACTAGCTTCCCATGTGTACAACTTTCTTTGGTAGACATGGGTGAGCATTCAATCATGACGCACGCACGCACGCGCACACACACACAGAGTAACAGTCGGAAGTGGTACAGCTCCAGCCTTTTTACTTTAACAAAAACAAAGCCTGAAAGGTGACCCCATATTCAAGTTCCAGAGAGAAATGTGCAACAGATCTCCTCACCTGCGTGGATGGCATCCTGCTGGTGGAGGTGAAGGTGGGAGTGGATGTGGGAGTGCTGGTGATGGTGAGGAGTCACGTTGAGCATCTGCAGCCGAGCCAAGGGATCATTGCTTAGAGCAGCCACTCTCTCTGCGTGCTGCCGCTCAGCCGCTAAGCGCTCAGCATAGGACATGTCAGGGCGCAAGGCTGGGCCAGCCGCCAAAGCAAGTCGCTCTCTCTCCAGGTGGCCCAGCCCTGGATGGAAGGGGAAAGCTGGGTGCAGGCCAGGGCCTGCCTGCAGAGCCAGCCCCCCGTGGCGTGGAAAAGGATCCATGGCAGCGCTTGGGACGGTGTGAAGCTGCTCCAACTCAGCTGGCTTCACCTCAAAGCCAGGCTTAAGGCGCTCACGCAGGTCACGGTCCCTGAGGTCTCGCTCACGGGCCTCTCGCTCTCTTAACTCTCTCTCCCGTGTGGCTGGGTCGCTGCTGTAGATGGCTGGCACGTTGTAGCCCAGCAGTCCTGGGTCAACAGCACCCAGCGGCACATAGAAGGGGTGGTTGCGGTTGCTTGGAGACATCACATGGGGCCGGGCATACTCGCTGAGGGTACGAAGAGCTGGTGTGTCGGGGCCCAGGTAAGGTGGGACAGTAGCCACAGCACTGCCCTGCTCAAAGGATGGGCGGTGAGGGACAGGGCCAAGAGAGGGGCATTCCACCGCTCGCCCTTCTTGTGCCACCTTCTGCAAGAGATCGGGGGGGGGGTTTCAGTGGGAGGTATTCTGACAACAAGGCATGCAAGCAGAAGCCCTGAGCAAACATGGCCCACACTAACCCTCATTTGGCAGCAGTGTTCCCAGACCCCTGGCAAAGGGATTTTTTTTTACAACTTTAGCTAGCCCAGTGATTCCCAAACTCTTGTCCTCCAGGTGTTTTGGACATCAACTTCCAGAAGTACCCACTGCCTTGGCCAGCGATCAACACTTCTGGGAGCCAAAGTCCAGAACACTTAGAAAACCAGAGTTTGGGAAACGCTGAGTAAACCTGATGCCCTTTTTAATTGCCAGGAACTGAGTATGGGAGCTTTTGATAATAAAGGCAGCTCTTGTACTTACCACACTTCTTTCCAGTTCCCTTTCTTTCTCCCTCTCCCGTTCCTTTTCCCGTTCTCTCTCCCTTTCACGCTCTTTCTCTTCTCGGGCCTTCTGTTCTGCCTCTCTGCGTACCTTCTCTACTAGATCTGCCCGTTTCTTGGCCAGTTTAGAGCCATCCAGGGGCACAAAGTAGAGATCAGTCCGTGAACAAGAGTTGAAGCCACGATCCAGATGTTTGTTGAACCTGCGAAAGTAAGAACTAAAACATGAGCTTCCACACAAAGTGGAGATAGCAGAAGGAGCAGAAGTGGTGAGACCTTGCAGTGATAATAACAGACATGGCAACTGTACCCTTTCTTCTAGTATGAGGGTGGCTAGACTTTTACAGCATCTACTTGGGATTTTTTTTTTAAAAAAAACTGGATACCCATCAGGTGAGGTTCAGTGCAAAATAAACACCAGTGATGTAGACTCGAGTCGACTGACTCAGACTCAAATCAGACTTAAGTTGCTTCAGTGACCTGACTTGGCAGTAAATGATGAACTGACTTGACTCAATTTTTGATGAACAAGTTGCTGCCCTTGGTTCAGTAACACAAGACATTCATCCAGAAACCTTATGACTCTGAACAACGCTTCCATCTCTTTCTGCCTACTGGTCATGTGACAATTTGTCTCATGCCCAAATTGTGGGTGTATTTCTCAGAGGTGAACAGCAAATGGGTTAGGTATCGGGCTTGATGTAGGGTTAAGTCTGCTCAGCAGCCTGTCCCCACTATGTATCAGACTCTTCCTAAGAGAAGAAGGCAAGACTTGTTCACAAGGCACAAGGTGTGTTTCTCAGAGGGGAATAGCAAATATGTTAAGCAATGGGCTTGAGGAGGAAGGATCCTTCCTTTTAAAGCTTTTGGAGCATAAGTAATGGAAAGTAAGAAAGATACTATTCCCAATTTCCAAAAAAAGTCTCCAGCTTCACGAGTTGGGAAGTTAAGAAGGATCCTACACCCAACTTCTAAAGCTGCAGATGGCAAAACTGCAAGTGTGGAGGGCTGACTCTACTTAAATTGTTAAAAATGACTTTATTCAACTCAGTCCAAATTCTAATTCCAAAATATAGATTGGGATATAAATTTGGCTCCCAAACTTGAGACTTGACTTGAAAGTATCTTGCAAGGACTTGAGATTCAACTTGAGACTTGAAGGTAGAGATTTGAGATCTGACCTGGGACTTGGAGCAAAAGATTTAAATACATCACTGATAAACACACTTAGAATTTAAAAATTGTGAGCTCACATATTTGTTTTAAGCACCACAACTGAGTAGAGCTTACAGCCCTTCCATACCAAAATCCACTCCCGGTGACCAAAAACTCCCCCTGCCTCATTTCAACAGTGTAATTTGGAGATTGCGGAAGGTCATTTTGTTGTTGCTTGTTAAACAACTGGGAGTCAGAAATCCTTGCTGGTGTAATGCAAATTATGCATAGATTCTGATCTACCTTTTTCTCTGTTTCTGCTCTACTACCCTCCTTCGATGTGTGCTAAAAAAAACTAAAGCAAAATTTTACCCAAAGAAACCTAAATTCTCCAAGTAAAGTAAAAATTAATTGGCTTCAATTTGCAAATTAAGTGAATTGCCACAATAGTCTTTCTTTTGTACTGAGTGGCTCAAAAGGCTTGGAAAGGAGGCCAGGAGCTATAGAGAACACTCAAAGCTATTCCATATGATCCACTAGAACTTGTTCAGCAGCCCTTCTAGCTTTTCAGGATTTATCAGACTATGCCACACACTTACCCTACAGGGAGGTCTGTGGTAATCTGGGCCCTCCAAGACATTCCAGGGTTGTTTTCTGATTTTCTTTTACATTTTCAATAAAAGAAAACTAACGTCTCTACTATCTTTTTAGCTACAGAAATAATGGAAAAAAGGAAGACACTATCCCACCCAAAACATTGACATTTTTTTCACCAATACTATTCCAGCGTTATAGCCACTGATTGTAAAAGTAGCAGGGAAATAGAATATATCAAGCAATTATTTGTATATTTTATAAAATATTTAATACCATTAAATATATTTAAAATATTTAATTTTTTTTAAGGCTACTACTGTCTATTTTTAGATTCTGGCTGCTCTGCATTCTTGTCCTCCTGCTACAAATTTGTTAGCCATGAGGAAAGATATGGTTGCATCTTTGCAACCATGAACCCCTCTCTCTAAAGACACACATACATACATATAAGTAGGTGGGGGAGCTAAAATTCTCAGGAAGCTTAACTGCACACAACTCTTGGATTTGGGCACATCCAAGCAAGATGAAATCTTTCGCTCAGTGCAGACTCTATGATGTTGGCACTGTGTGACACCACTGAATGAGTACAGATGCAAACAAAAGGCTTCTAGATTCAGGTGAAGAAGGGCCCAGAACTCCTGTTGTTGACATGTATCAATGTGGAACAGTCTGTGCCTCTGTGGTACATCATAAATGTGCTTGGTTTGGGAGAACTTCAACATCTTGCTATTCAACAGTCAGCAAAAGGTGAAGGGGGCACCTCCACTTATTAAAGTGGAAATTAGAGAGAAACTATCTAGTCTCACGGCAGGCCACAATGATTTTAATGTAATAAATCATACCTAGGGTAATTTACTCAGTGTAAAATACACCATGAGCTGGGCCTCCCTGTTGTCAACAAGCACTCTGCAAGCTTCAGTGTGTGGCTGGTAGAACAGGCTCAGGTTGGTGAACAGACTTTCCTCTCACTTGTCCTGTCTCCTCAGCTTCTCCATCCACACTCCCTTAGGCGGCTCCTCTCCTCTTCTTCCCACCCCAGCCCACCCCCCCATTCCTCACCTGGCTGATTGGCTGGCATGACTGGGTACATCCACCACTTTGGGGGCTGGCGACGGACTCCGGACTGGGGGCATTGGGCTCTCTGGAGGCTCATACTCCTCAGAAGGCTCTTGCTTGATCTGTGCAGCACTGAGGGGGAGCGGAGGCAGAGGCGGGGGAGGAGCAGCCATGCTCCCAGAGGCCGGTGGGGCAGTGGGGGCTGGTGAGGGAGCCTTGTAGCCACCGGCCACAGGGGAAGAGGTCAGCCTGTATCCTGGCGGTGTGGCTGCTCGGAATGAGGATGTTGATGAGGAAGGTGGGGAGCCAGGCTTGTAGGGGGCAGGAGGCTGGAAGGTGGGAGAAGGTGAAGCCGTCCGCTTTCCGTACGAGGCCACGACAGGGGGGCCCACCGGAGGTGACACTGTCTTGTAGGGGGCTGCAGAGGAGGAGGAAGCCATTGTGGTAATTACTGTGGAAAGTGTAACTGAGGCAGAAGTGACTGGGGGTCCAGCCCCATGTGCAGGGGAGGGTGGAGGGGGTGGAGGAAAGGCATAGGTGGCACTGCTTTGCCCTTGTGGGTGGCTGCAGACCCCAGGATATGACCCCTGGGAGGCGGCAGAAGAGGAAGAAGAAGAGGAGGAGGAGGAGGAGGAGGAAGAGGAGGAGGAGGAGGAGGAAGATGCAGAAGGGGCCTGACTGTAAGTGGAATGGCTGTGGGGCGGGTAGAGACGCAGCCCATAGGCCGCGTGAGCGGGGTGATGTGGACCTGGCTCCAGCGGGTGAGAGTAGCCTCCTGATGTCTGGGGGGTGGCAGCTGCTGCTGCTGGAGAGAGCCCAGTACTATTGCCATGGTTGTGATGGTGCTGCTGCTGCTGTTGCTGGTGATGAACGGCCTGGCCGGGAAAGGAAGCAGGAGGAGGGTGGGCACTGGGGTTCCCTGCAGGGCGACTGTAGGGGGGAGGGCCCTGGCTCCACACGGGCTGCGAGGGCATGGAGGGCTGGGTGTACTTGGGGGGCTGGCTGGAGACAGAGAGGCTGCTGGGCGGAGGGAAGGAGTGGCCGTAAGAGGAGCTGTAACTGGGCAGGGCCTGGGAAGGGGGAGGGAGGGGGTACTGGGCAGAAGAGTTGGGTGGAGGTGGGGGGAGGGGGAGCATAGGGATAACGAGAAGGGACAGGGGATTTATCCTGCCCCATCCCGTGGGGCGATGGAAGGTGTCCACTCATCACTGGCCCCACCATGCCAGGTGAGCTGGAGCTGGCAGTCATGTTATTGAGAGGGCGGAGAGCTGGTGGTGGAGGCAAGTTGGCTAGCACGTGGGGGAAAGTGGCAGCCGAAGGAGGAAGCACTGAGGGGGAGTTGTTTGGAGGTGTTTTCTGAGGGGGCAGGCCGCCTGCCACGGAGGCAAGTGATATCGGTGTCGTCGGGGGTGGGTTGTGCTTGGTGCTGAGAGACTGCTCACGTCCGCTTGGTGTTGGGATCCCCGCTCCTGCACTCACAGCTTTGGGCCCCATCTGGACCACATTAGCATTAGGGTAGAGGGAAACATGAGTAGTGGAGGAGGAGGAGGAGGAGGAGGAAGAGGAGGAGGAGGAAGGGGAAGAGGAAGAGTTGGTGGAGGGAGGAGGAGGTGGTGGAGGGGCTTGGGCCTGGAAAATCCTTGAGGCCTGGGCCTCAAGCTGAGACTGGTAACCACCTGCAGGGCCCTGAGAATGAACTTCCCCTGCTAAGCTAAAGGTTGGCTCTGGTGGACGAGTGAGGCCCTCTGTCAAAGGAGCAGGAGAGGGGGTCTGGGGGAAGAGTTGGGGGTGATGGTAAGAGCGAGACGGCCCTTGTGAAAGCACAGAGGAGGAATCAGAATCATTCTCCACACTTCCAGGGCTGTAGACACTGGGGGAGGTGCTCCTGTTATCCTGGTCAATGTCACGGGGGTCACTGCTTGTCTCATCATTGAAGCTATGGCCATCTAGGCTGTCCACATCCGAGGGAGACTGAGGTCTCGGCAGCTCCTGGTTTGAAGAAATAATCAGCTATCAGTCTTTCAGCAACATGGGAACAGCCCCCTCCCCCGCCAAGGAAAGCTCTAGAGCTAAGGAAAAATGAGAGTCCCGGATCTTGCCCGGGACCAGAAGGGCCACTTTGCTTGCAAGAAAATCAGCAGCAGCCATTCTGACCTAACAAGGGCCTCCAGGTGAAACCATAATCAGAGCACAGCTTGAGAGACCACAGGTGAGCTCTATGCTACACGAGAACAGAAAAGATAGGAAGAATATCAGAAAGAACATGATGGGCAAGAAAGGTGAAGTACAGCTCTCAAAAGTTTTGGAAGATGTAAAACAGAGAAGAAGTGTGGCCAGGGAAAACTGACCTCTGTTTTAGTTTTCTTTGGGGCATTAGAGTCCTCTCCTTCACTCTCAGAAATTTCTTCTGGTCGGCTCTGCTTGCTTCCTTTAGTAGCCATTGACTCCTCCACACGACCTTTCTGCAAGGCATGAGAAGGAAGACAGAGGTCAAAAGGAAGTCTCTGATCAGATTCCCGTTTAATCAGTTTTCCATCATACTATTTCATCCTGCGAAATGTAATATAATCAATCACAGCTTGGGAAAGGATCATAATGTTGGAAAGCGTCTCATGAGCCATCCAGCGCATCCCCTTGCTCAATGCTGGTTCTCCAGCTAAGCCATCCCAGCAGGTAGCTCCCCAGCCTCTTTTTGACAATGTCCAGAGAAGGAAACCCCACCACCTCTCTAGGCAATGGCTCCACTGCCAAACCACTCTCAATGTCAAGATGTTGCCTGTAACTTAGAACCATTAGACCTAGATTTACCCTCTAAGGCAGCAGAGAACAAGCTTGCACCATCCTCTCTGTGACAGCTTGCGGTATTTAAAGAGTAGAATTGTGTCACCCCTCAGTCGTCACCATGCTGAACATGCTCAGTTCCTCCAACCTCTCTCATATGTTTTGTTCACCATACCTCTCTGAACTTGCTCCAACTTGTCTATATCCTTCTTAAAATGAGGTACCCAGACTGAATGCTGTACTCCAAATGAGGCCTGACCAGTGCAGAAAATCTTGGGACTATTAATTGTTGGTCTAAATATCATAAATGCACCAAATCCCATCTGAACATAGAAGCTAAGTAGGGTCAGGATGGGAGACCACCAACAAATGCCTGGTAATGTTGAGTATATTTCAGAGGAAGGAACTGGCAAAGTCACCTCTGAGTATTCACTGCCTAAGAAAACCCTATGAAAGCTATGGGCTCACCATAAATTGATAGGCAACTTGAAGGAACACACACACTACTTCCCTTGACTTGGGAAATTATGGTTCTATTAATGCAGGCTAAGACAGCATTTGCCTTCTTTGCTGCAGCATCACTCTGCTGGCTGATGTTCATCTTAAGATCAACAATACTCCCAAGGTCCTTTTCACCTTGGGCCAACTATATGCTATCTTATACCTGTACATTTGGTTTTTATAACCTAAACATGGAATTTTGCATTTGTCTCTGCTGAAATTTGTTTCATTAATTTCCACTCAGTTTTCCAGTTTCCTTTTGAATTCTGTTCCACTCCTCCAATGTGTTAGCTATCCCTCCCAGTTTTGTATTATCTGCAAATCAGGTAAGGACTCCATCCACCCCACCACCTAAATCAATGAGAAAAAAAGCTATTCTTCTGAACTACAGCTCCCAAAATACCCTGTTGGCAGAGCCACTGACCATGCTGGCTAGGAAATTATGAGATCTGTAGCCCCCAACAGTAATCTTTTCAAGTTCCAGTTATATAATAAACAATTAATTACTTTTTGCCATTTGTCACATATTTGAAATCATGCAATGAATAGAAAGACTATGACATACTATGAAGCAAATCAGAGTTTGATACCCAATCATACCACAAATGGCAAGTGAGGGCAGCTGGCAGTAACGATGATTACTGCAAAGACAAATTATTTCCCAGCACTTCTGAAAAACTGAATCAGGTAGCAAAATAAGATTGGCTGCAGAGCAAGGTGATGCTTTCCCACTCCCTGCATGACTTCTGACTTGAAGGCACCGCTCAACTGACTGATGCAAATCAGAAGAAGCAAAAGTAGCTGGGCGGAAATGCCATGAAAAAAATCAGCTGCAGGCAGAAACTATGTAATTGAATTATGTGTGTGTGTGTGTGTGTGCGCGCGTGTGTGTGTGTGTGCGCGCGTGTGTGTGTATTCTATACATATATTGCTTCTAAGCCAAAAATATTTGAAATATCTCCAAGCAAACATGAACTGGGCATTAACACCTCTTATATTGCTATAGCCCATGCACAGCATGCTGTGGCCTAAATCACGCAACTAGTGCACGGCACATTGCTGTTTGACAAGTTCCATGCTGCCCTTTGGACTACCACAGACACCTCAAACATCCTGAAATTGCTTTTAGCCAAAAAAAATTACTTCAGGGTGCACAATGTACCCCTACATTCCTCCCTACCACCACCTTAAAAAGAGGGGAATCAACCCCTCAAACACCCACAAGCAACTTTCAGTTCCCAGAACATCACTCCCCAGTTCTGGGTAATTTTGCTGGTACAGCCTCCTGAAGGCTGGAAAGAGCCATCCTTGGACTACACCCACCTCTTCTCCTGCATTACATAAGGTATACTATAACTTTTTATTCTTTCATAATCTCTTGAGCTGAAAGAACTTTGATTGACCAGTAAGGTACCTTGGTAGTTTGTCGGGACTTCTCCGCTTTGCCATCACTGCTAGAGGTACTGACACCACCCGGAGAAGCTCGACCCCGTGTCCTAAGCTCCTCTCGGGGCCCTGGAGTCTCCTTCTTCCGACCACTCCGCATTGACATCTTTGGAGGAAAAAACAAATGAATAGCAAATGGTTTGTTTCAGCTGTTTCGCAACTTCTTCCAACTTCTCCAAGTGGGATTCCAATCCCAGACTACTCTGACAATGTTTCTGAAGGTCAGTTTACATAACTGCTCTTCATGTCTGAAGCTGTTCGGGGGAAAAAACCCCGCAACATATTACACAGAAATCTGTGAATGTCACAGCATAATCATTTACCCAGACTGCTTTGATTCTGCCCCCACAAATATCTGACAGTCCAAAGAAGTCTTTGCAGGAACAAGGCAGGAGGAGGCATGGACTTCGGACTATGCATTACTAAAACTCAAAATGTCAGGGGTCTAGTTTTTTGTAAAATTTTTAAAAATAAATGTACAGTGGGCCCTTGATATCCATGAGGGTCTGGTTCCATGATTGCCTGCAGACAGTAAAAAATATAGATGATCAGGTCCCTCTTAATGAAGCAGTGGAGGGCAGCAGCAGAGGCAGCTCCAAGCCCCAGTGGGGAGGCACATGAAGCAAGTATTCTTTGGCCTCCCCTGCCCCCAGTAATGTGTAAATGCAGGAACAGTAAAAAAAAAAACCACGTTTTCCCACTGCCCCAACCCCTCCCCAGCTTAAGGGACTTGCGCACATGGAAGTCAATAACTTGATACTGCCATGTAAAGAGAAAGAGTGTGTCAAAATTCCCACCAAGCTCTACATTTGGATTCCCACCATTTCACAGATTCTCATGTATTTCTGAAGCCAGGTGAGGTTCCCACATCCCACTTGTGTGGCAGCATCGAGTTAGTGACTTCTGTATGCACAAGTTCCTTAAGCTTCAGCACTGGATAAGCATGCTGCAAGGTGAGGCAAGCATTCTTTGTGATTCCACTTCCTCACTGCCAATTTACTGACTTCCATGTGTACAAGTCCCTTAAGCCTGTGGGGGTGATGGCTATGGGAAAGCATTTGTGGGGCAAGGCAAGCATTCCTCATGATCCCACTTCCTGAGTTACTAACTTCCATGTGCACAAGTCCTTTAAGCTTGGAGGGATGGCAGAAATGGAAAAGCCACTGAGAGATGAGCCAAGCATTCTACCTGATCCTGCCTCCTCCTTGCCAAGTTATTGATGTCCATGTGCATAGCCCCTTAAGCTTCAGGAAGGGAGGTAGCAGTGATGGAAAAGCACACTTCAAGGTGAGGTATGCATTCTTTGTGACCCCACTTTCTCCTTGCTGAGTTATTGACTTCCATGTGCACAAGTCCCTTAAGCTGTGGAGCAGGAGGAGGCAGAGGTGGAAAAGTAGGTTGCAAGATGAAGCAAGTGTTCTTAATGGTCCCATGTCCTCCCTGCATGCCAGCATCCAGTTACTGACTTCCATGTGCGCAAGTGAGCTTCAAGGGGGATGGGGGGCAGGAGTGGAAACGTCTGCAGGAGTAACCAAGATTGGGACTGCCCCTGATGCCATGACCCTGCCTAAGCCCCTCCCCATCCTGAAATTTTTGAGTCAAGAGAGCTGTTGAGGCGAGACGGCAGCAAGTTCTCTTCACAATGCCCCACCTTCCAGGGAGCATGTGAGACACCAGCTTTGCACACCACCCAGGCCTTGCCCCTGGCTCCCCTGCTGCCCTGGGACTGCTTTGCAATGGACTGCAGGTACTATGCAGTAATCTAATTTTTAAAATTCCTTTCTCTTTTCACTTTGTGTAAGGTTGGATTCAAGAATGCTGAGCTTGTAAATACTGCAGGCCCACTGTATTCGCACAGGATTTTGCTGCTCTAGCTAGTACCAAACAAAGGCAATATACGTTACCCTTCTGCAAACCACCATCTCTCCTCTTAAGTTTTGTTTACTCAAAGTGGATGAAGGTGGTGATTTGTGCTCTTTACTTTTCTCTTCCTGTGTCAGTGGGACACAAGTAACGATCTACCAAAACTGAGCAGAACGGTCACTGTCAATGTACTGTACAAGGCTCACCAGGGGCTGGGTCAGTCGTACGGTTTTGCAGCCTAGGACTTCAGAACTGGAGGAGGAGGATACTAAGCAACTGGAAGGCCCTAATACAGGCCTGGTGGGCTGATTGTTAGCCTCCAAAAATGGGCAGGATAGCCTAAATATAAACAAAAGGACAATTTTTCCAGGGCTCTAAGCTTTCACTAGATTAAAACAATGAACTAAGTTTTCAGATTGTTCCACGAACTCCAGGTATTCTCCAGATGTTTTGGAACAGTTCCTCCAGGGGAAAGTCCATCATGGTGGACAACCTTTTTTGAATGGTATCTTGATCACCACCAGTGATTTCTCTTAGGAACCAGAGATGATGAGCCACCTGGATTGATGTGTTCAACTACTAAGCATCACTGCAGTCCTAAACAGGGTGGATGGACCAATATGATGATATCACGGCAGGCCACATGACATAGATGTTTTGTGTCAAGATCAGCAGCTTCCCTTCTGACTTCCAGAACAGCTGCTTCTGCACATTATAGACAAAGCAAAGGAAGGTCTCCTATCTGAATAAACTGTCCTGAAAATGGGTGTATTTTCAGGAAACCTGCATATTACAGTACACATCTCTCCCGTAAAAATGGAGCCCAACCCTAACAGTGCTATGCACTGGACCTCAGATTGGAAGAAATGCTACTGCCCTGCAAGAAGTCTGTTTCTGCAAAGGAAGAAAGCTAGCTGATGGTCCAATATATATTCCCAAAAGATGGGGGTTCATCAGCATTCATGAGAGGCTCAATTAAGAACCTGCTCAGCAGTTCAACCTCCCACCCTATTCCTGGGGTACAGAGAAGGACAAAGAAGCTGAAAAGATTGGGGGAGGTGAGCTGAACTGGAACGTGAGAAGATTCTGAAGATCTGGAGGAAAATGAATAAGCACAAGTACAAAAAGTTAATGAAACAGACAAAGTTTTTGTAGAAGACGATTAAGGAACACTGACTGGAGAGGAAACAGAAAAGGTTTAAACGTGACCAGGAATGGATCTGGAAAACAGCTGAATTAAGGAATCCCCCAGAGGGACAGGTAGCCTACAAGATATATCTCAAGAATGTGAAGTCTGGTTGATGTTGTTTTGAGTGGGATTTCTTTGTTGTTACACAGGATTGTTTCAACTGTTCCAGAGAGACAATAAGGGAATGGTAAGGTCCAACAAACCTATCCAAATGTGTGTCCCAGAACATGCCTCACGAACTTCTCCAGAGCCAAGTATTTAGTGTGAGACAAATCATTAAGGCAGAATGTTTGGAGGCTATGGTACTAAAACTGCCATTCTTTAATGGGATTTTAATTAACAAAGGCTAACACTTTAAGGCTGGGATGGGAAAATTCAGTCCCCTACCCGTCTCTAGCACAGACTCCAGTAACTCTGACACCCCCAAACTAAATATTTTTTTTAAGTCCCCTCACAACCTTTACAGTGCATGGGAGACAATTTTACCACGCCCCTCCAGTCTGTTTTAGGCCTTTTTTCAAAACTATTTCCAAAAAATTCTGACAATTTCTGGTTTTGCAAAAATGCCAACCTTCTGACCTAAAAACAGGCCTGAGGTTCCCCTGTTCCCATGGGAAAATTCTCCCATGACCAGAAGGTGTAAAAAACAAAAATAAAAATCAACTGCATTTAAAAACAACTTGGGATATCAGGAAGGCTGAAGGCTGCAACAGAAGGAACATGTAGTGCCATGTGGTCTGGATATTACCCACATTTCATTTAAGGGCAGACTAGTTTCTTTTTGAGGCTATTTTGTTTCCCCGTCCTAAGGAAATAAAAATAAAATGTTTCTGAAATGCCCTTTCTTCTATAAGCAATGAACTATTAATTCTTTAACATAAGTTTTCGTATTTTATCAAGACACATATCCTGACGTGATATGTTAACTACATTTTAAAGCACAACAAATTAATGTATAAGTTAAAATGTAGGCAATTCATCAGCTGAAAAAAATTAATGATCTTATTTGATTTTTATGTATTTTTGTTGTTTCTCATGCACCCATTATTCTGGCAGCGAAAGGGGCAGAACACTTCAGTCCTTATCTCCATTTGGACTATGTAAACCCCTAATGACCAGTTCAGGTTACACCTGGAATAAATATGGTGTTTCTCAACTTGGCACGCTTTCCCATTAATCATCTGGAAGAATTCATCAACTATGTGCTTATAACTGCATAAATCCATAGCAGTCACTCAATTGATCAATCGATCAATCACCAAGCATCTATGTATGAAATAGGCCACAACTCAGCAGCTTCTTATTACTTATGCCTCTCCAAGCAAATCCAAAATCTGCTAAATCATCTCTACAGGCCCACTCATATTCTGAGTCTTTTCTCCACTTGTGTCCCACAACATCTACACCATCTCTTACACTCTCACTTCTTAACACATTTTAGATTCCATCATTCACACTAGTTTCTTTCCCTTTCTTTTTTTCCCTTTTGAACACACTTCACTTACAGAGTCTTTATTCTGTCGAGTCTTCATTCTTTTGGGTGTAGGGTCCCCATTCTCCTTTGTCCGGGTGGATGAAAACATTAATTTTTATACCTTCTCCCACACTGCTATTTCCTTGGGAGACTGAGGTATAAAGCCTCGAGAAAAACACACTTTTCACTCCTTAGAAGAAGGGCAGGAAGAGACAGGAATATCTTTGTCCAAGTATGCTGTAGGTTCCCTGTAATTTCTGAAATAAAAAATAGTTAGTGGGAACAATATGAGGTCTGAAAGTGCTATGAGGTAAATCAAAGACAGACTTTTTCTTACTAAATCTCAGTCCCATTGAGTGAATCTATAATACAATTTAAAGCTCAATGAACTTCACATTAGAATCCTAGGAATCTTCAACAGAATCAGCAACAGAGAGAACCTGATCTACAATTTTACAAATTTATTGAGAATCTAGCTTTTCCAACATTCGTAAAGATAATACTGTAAATACAATAAAATATGGCCCCACCATTTATTATTATACAGTGCACCCTCTTGTGGTACGACCTCAGCACACACAAATCCAAAATTGCATGAAGCAGCATGTCCACTGAAGAGAACAGGATTTGCTTTTTGTTTGTTTTACATCAGGGTTCCTGGAACAGAATCCCCACATATACTGAGGGTACATGTTGGCAGAATAAAAGTTTAAAAATCTTTAAAATCTGCTTAATTTATAATCCTTAAGAACTCATCAAGAACTTTAATCTTGAATCTCTCAACAAATGTAAAGATGATGGCCTTTTAATAGAAACCTTAATGAATGATATTCATGTGTTCCGTCTTTACGACCCATCAAAAATGTACACACACAAGAGCTAAGAGTATGAATCGAGGTAATGTGGCTCTTGACACAATTTTCCAGCGTCCAGTCCCTGCAGCTCACCAGGGCTTCTATTCCTCTGTTCTGACTTCTGTTATCTTTCTTGGTCCTCTGAAGACAGCACGTGGTTTAGAACAAATGCTGTCCACAAAGCCTGAACTTATTCCTGCCATTCCAGCAAAATCACCTGCATTTGGATGTTGTATGTCTGTGATTGAACCTGGCTGAACAACACTGGAATCCCTTCACACATGCAGCTTCTTCAGTGTTACAAAAGTAACATGAGAAATGGGATTGTGACTCCTTGGGTATCTAAAGAGGCAAGCAGTATGCTCCACAACACACTTCCTTCCACCTCAACTGTCCCCTACTGTCAGTGACCACAATCTATCCATGTACTGATCTGTGAATATATGTGATTGCTCCTGTGTTTCTTTCAGCCTGCTTTTGAAATAAGTTATCTAATTTAATATGCTTCAATTTTAAGCCTGAGATGTCAGAATCCAATGAACACAGAAGAAACACAACACAAACCAACAGAACTAAAACCTCTGCTATTTGGCTCTTGCAGCTTCTCATATCCCCTTGTGAAACAAGGAACCTAGTTAAATTAATGCTGTGAAACCCTGACGGTTTCCTTCTCTTCCTTTGTTGTCTTTTTCACTACCGAATGTTTGTTTTAAACTCCTATGGTCAGAGTTCAGGTGGAATTATGAATAGTGCCATTTACCTTGATGGGATAATAGCAACATTGATAAGAGCCTCAGACAGAGAAACTGAGGTTTTAGAAGCCTACTAAACTTTGCATTAATGCAGTCCTATAATCCTACTTTATTATTATCACTACGTATTACAAACACCTGCAGCACAAACTAGCATATAAAATGTATAGGTCCCATTCTCATCCCTGTTTATTAACTTCTTATGACCTTTGGAAAAGGCAAATTTCTCTCCTTTACTCTTACTTTTTCCAATATTGATAATACAGATAAGAGAGGATACTGACCAGCCTTTCAAGGGGTGGTGGTAACAGAATCTTGCAGGTTGCTTTGGTTTCCTGGAAAGGAGCTGTTCAAAAAATTAAAATATTATTCACTCAGACTGTATTTAATATTTTTGTTCCTTAATATTTACAGTCACATGGGAACCATAAGAGAATCCAGAAAACAAGGAGCACAATCCAGGGAGAAGTTCCTTCTACATAAGGCTCATTGAAGTGAATGGATGCTACGCTACAACAGAAACAAAGCTGTCCATTCCCTTTAATCAGTCTTACAGGAGAACTTCCTATAAGATGAGGAGCTCAAAATATTCCATTGTCTACAAGAAGAGTCCAAAGACATATGAGGTAGAAAGAAGGTATAATTATTTCTACTAAAAACTAATCTTGAGCTGCAATCCTAGCCCCACTATTTGAGAGTAAGCCTTGCTGACCTCAGTGGGACTCACTTCTGGGTTTCACACAGTTTCACTCAAAAAAGAAACTAAGATACACTTGCATAAGCAGGGCTTTTAAGAGACGAAAGCCAACATGTGTTTCACACAAGAGCGGCCAGCTCCCAATGGCTAGTAAAGTGCTAAGACACCTACTAAATTAAAAATCTTCACCAATAAATCAGCCTAAAATCCAAGGACCAGGCTGAACAAAAATCTTTGCCTACCAGAGGAGGGATAAGAGAGAGAGCCAACCTGGCCCCTCATGGCAAAGATCCAAGGCCTGGGCGCATCCACCTAAAAAGTTTTCTTTTACATCCCCATCCAATAATGGTGGGACAGAGAGATCATAATAGTTAGAAGTAAAGTCCAGGCAATCTCACTTGAGGAAGAATGCCCTCTCTTCAAACAGCATCATCTCATAGAGCTTTATAGGTCATAACCAACACTTTGAACTGTGCCAAGAAACTAATCTGTAACCAATGAAGTTGCTGCACTAAGGGAGTCACATGCCCCCTATTATGTTCCCTGGCCAACAGCATGCCCCAAATGTGCTGGACTAACTGGCATTTTCAGACTCTTCTCAAAGAAAAAGTGTAGAACATAATACAGTACCTCAAACAGGACATAACTAAAAACACAGTATAGCACACCACAGAACACAGTATGGTATCCCAAATAGGAAATAACTAAGCCATGTACCACTATGGCCATAGTTGACATCTCCAGTATTCAATGCAGTTGAATTACTAGTTTTATATTGTACGTGCAAAAACCATCTTGGCCACTACCAAAACCTGGATATCTAGGAGAACACCCAAACCACACACCTGAATCTTCAAGGGGTGTAACCTCATCCAGTACAGATTAAATTCCCCTTTCCTTATCTGCCTTTTAACCAATGGCTTTCTTGTTTGGATTAATCTTCAAGTTTATTTGCCCACATCCAATCCATTACTAACAATGTCTGACAGCACTGATTAAAAACTAGCGCAACTTCCTTGGATTTAGATGGAATTAAAGTGTGAAAAAGGACACTGTCAAGAGGTACTCAACCTCTAACTCCCCAAATCCATCCAAGAAGTCTTTTCTCTTCCTGCTGGGCTCTAATATTTGAAATGAACCTAGCTGCATAGGGGCTGTGTGTTCATGATTACTTAAACATGTGACCCTTTGGTGGTTTAAATTATAATCCTAACCACCCCTACTTTAGTTACAATGAGGTAGACCTATGTTTGAACATGCAGATGCCATTGACATTCAGCCTTCAGCAAGGAGCCTGGGGAAACAGGAGTGGCAAAAAGAGTGGGGGGGAAGTAAGTAGGTTCACTAGATCTATTCTGGTTGAGATTAACAACTAGGTTAGGCCAACATCTCTTTTCCTTCAAGCAAATACAATATAATATACTTGGCACCTTTAAAAGCAAATGACAAATTCTCTGCTACTTCAAAGTTCTCTCCATTCATTCTCTCAACTCAGGCACTGACAACTTCAGTGGGCCCACTGGCCAATTTTCTGCCCCGATACTCTCTAAGGACCACACCAAACCACCAAAAATTGATTAAAATCAAAAGTGGAAGTGGTTATTTCTGAAAAATGAGTATTTGTTTTATGTTTACCAGTGCAGGGGGCCCTGAGACCAATTTAAAAGGTGAACTGCTGCTCTGGGAGCCTTCTTAAGCAGTTCACCCTCCTATTCAAAAACAAAACTAAACTAAACTAAACCTGAAAAGGGGGGTTCGAGGGAGTCTGAAGCTCTAAAAATATAGGCTTGGGGGCTACATGTCCACCACTGTCTTAATGGTCAGAAGTAAAATGGAAAGAAATACAAAGAAATCCAAGACATCCCACTGGTTCCTAAAGTAACAGTGCAAAAGACATTGCAACCAGTTTTAAAATATAAAATAGCAGTTTTGCAATGGTACGACAATGAGCTTTTCTACTGCTGGCCTCAAAAAAGAAAAGAAAAGAAAAGAAAAGAAAAGAAAAGAAAAGAAAACAAATAAATCTCATGAAATCTATATCCAAGTCACTTTCTGTGGGACTTTCTTTTCCCAAAGGAAACAGAGCTACCACAATGCAATGGAACCAATTAGATTTCATCTGAAGTTGTAATGTAATATAGCAGCCAAGTATAAGTGCAACTCAGCAAAAGAAGTTCTATCTTCTCTGAAGTATTTTTTTTCTTCTTTTATCTGAAACAATGTATTCATCTTTACATCCTGAGAACAAATGGAATCCAATGTCCACACAATATGGAGACCTGACTTACAAAGTCAGGACACTGATCTGCTTGGCTCAGTAACAGCAGTGGGTCCTTGAGGTTGAGGTGCTTCCCCATTTTGGCTAAGTTAGATCTCTCAAGCTGGAAATGAATCTAAATCTCAGGCATTGTATATATAAAGTCCATGTTCACAGATCTAGCATTTGCCTATGACCCAACATATAGTAACTAGTTACTTGCTTTTAATTAATTTTCCCAACTAAGTGTAACTAAGCTACATTCTCACTGTGACTTGCCAGGTAATTCAATCCTTTTGTGTTGTTGTTGTGTGCCTTCAAGTAATTTCAAATTGTGGTGACCCTAAGGCAAACCTATCACAAGGTTTTCTGGGCCTGAGAGTGGGTGATGTACCCAACGTCACCCAGTAGGTTTCCATGGCCAAGTGGGAAATTAAACCCAGGTCTTCAAGGTTGTAGTTCAATGCTTAAGCCACTACACCACACTGGGTCTCTGTTAATCCCACAGAGGACAGGGTCTTACTCAATGGAAGAAGAGAAATATCACATGACTCATGTTCTGTTGAGGATAATGAAGACAAAATACTAAATAGGAAGAGAGTCTGTTTTGTCCAATAAACCAGCACTCTGTAGCATACAGAACTTTTTAAATAACTAAAGGTAACTAAAAGCATACCTGAGAAATAGAAAATAATTGTACTTTTTAAAAAATTACAGCCATAACAGTGACTGTGTGTGTATGCACACTTTGAAACTATAATAGCAACTAGCTACTTTAAAAAATAGCTAAGATTTAATAACCAACCAAGCCTCAAACTGTGTCCCATGTTCTTTCAGAGCAAAGAGCTTTTCAAATACCCCACCCCACCTCTAGGAAAAGAAATTAAGAGGGCAATTCTACCAAGCTACTCTAGGGAAAAGAAGGCTTCTCCAAAAAATGTTCAAGGTGGAATTCACAATTCCACATAGCACAACTTTGTTGTTGTTGTTTGTCTAATGTTGCTCTGGAGCACTGTGGGGAAGAAATACAGCCACCAGGGGGAAAAAAGATGAATAATTAGAGAAAATTCAGCAAAGTTATTTTCTTTTCGTAGTAGGCAGGCAGAAATAAAAAGGTGAACTTTTTTCACAAAAACAAGTCTTCCGAAAATTTTGGCTTAACTCTAGAAAAAAAGTTCTTTAATATTAATGCAATGAAACAAACTAATGTTAGAACCCTTAAAGCATGCATGCATGCATGCATGCATGCATTCATTCATTCATTCATTCATTCATTCATTCATTTATTTATTTATTTATTTTGCCAGAAACCATGGTGTCATTACTTTTATCCTTAGGAGGATGGCAGCCTGTCAGAGCAAATGAGCCACAGAAAGTATTCAGGGAAAAGGGACAAAGAAGGAAGAAATTGTACTGAGAAGGAAGTTGGAGGTTTTTAGCAGAGGCCGAACGGCCATCTGTTGGGAATGCTTTGATGGGTGTTCCTGCATGGCAGGGGGTTGGACTGGATGGCCCCTGCGGGGGTGTCTTCCAACTCTATGATTCTAAATATTCTCTAAATATACATGGAGCCCCTCAGACAGAAGAAATCCAGTAGTTGTTTTGTCTTCTCCAGCATAGCCAACAAACTGCAGAAACAGAGGCCTTAAAATTTCCTGAGCTGTTATCTTCATATTTGGTCTATTCATAGGAGATGAAGTTTTTCCTACAGTTTAACCCAATCTACCTCTTCCAGCTTCAAATCTTCCCAGCAGGTGCTTGACAATACTTTCTGTTTAGAACAGTTCACATCAGTCAGAAAGACGAGAAGCTTATGAGTTATGAGTGGCAGGTCTACTGTTTGCTAAGCCAAAAATTATGCAGACTTATCCTAGCTGAAGCATATCACTTCTTGCTCTGTTCATTATCAATTCTTCTTCTTCTTCTGATCATCCAAAAAATTTTAAAACTCAAGTCCAAATAGCTGATACCCAAAAGGTTTATCTGTTCTTGTTCTGATGCTACTTGCTTACAAAAAAGCAACCCCAACAATTTGGAAGACATTCATGAAACAGAGAATATAAGGAAATCATGACATGCATGACATGCACCAGGGCCAACGAAAAAACATTCTGATACACAGAATGGGAAGTCACAAAGGTAGCCTTCCTCTCACTCACTAACATGAGGAATAATCCATAAAGAAGTCTTCTGCACAGGCCCATTGAAACAAAAAGGTTTCAGGCAGCACTTATTCTTTTCAACGAGCAGGAGAATTTTCTGACTGGATTGTATCCTGTGAGCCAAGCAATGTTGCTGTCTTCCTGGCGTTAGAGGAACCTAAAGTCTACTGGCTCATTGGTAGGCCTCTGTGTGGTGTACCTTTAAGTTGTCTGTCAACTTATGGTGACCTTATAAACTTCACTGGGTTTTTTCAGGCAAAGAACACTCAAGGGTGGTTTTGCCAGTTCCCTCCTCTGAAATATAATCTATAGCACCTGGTATTCCTTGGAGGTCTCCCATCCAACTACTGACTAGAATTTACCCTGCTTAGCTTCCAAGATCAGATAGGATTTGGTGCCTTTAGGGTATTTAGGCTTTGTGATGCCTCTGAGAATCCCAATACCAGCTTTACTTCCACTAAATACATTGAAAACTCAATTTAGTTAGGACCCAGGGAAAGCTTCCATTCCAAGGACAAGCCCTGTCAGATTGCTTTTAAAGTCATCCATGACTGGCCTATATTACTCTATTTTTACCAACACTGGAGGGGCCACACTGAGATCTTTCCGCCCAATGTTTCCTAAAAATGATGCCATGACATCAAAGTTTTTAGTACAAGAACAGGCGATCAACAGCAAGATGTAAAGGGAAAGCAGTATTCCCAGGGCACATGCACATTTGGATATGTAAAGAGACAGAGATATATGCAGAGAGAACACTCTCTGTTTTACAGATGAACACAAAAACTAACAGATACCGTGATGTATTTCCCGCAGCTAGGGTTGTCAAGACTGTTCTTGTTTTGCACGGCACAGGAAAGCACTCAGGCTATTGGAGGGGAAGGACTGGTTTTTCTGGGGCTACATGAACTATATGAATTAGGAGAGAGAGGGGATTTTCAATGTTTTGTACAGGTGATTATTGCATGAGTCTGCAGGATGGAAGTATCACACCTACCTCTTCTAACTGGACAATGGAGGTCTCAGCCTGCCCAGCAGAGTAAGAGGCTTCTGTCACGAAGTCCACAGTTAATGTTATCTCAGCCAGGAATCGACTAGACAAACTCTATTACTACAGTCTTCACCTCCTACCTATGGGCCTTCTCCACTGATTGTCTATAAATGCTAACCACGATCACAGATTTGAGAAGATATCTGCTTCACTGGACTTTCAGAAAGCACATGAAGTTAAAAGACGTAGCAGATGCTTTCTTAAAAGAGAGACTATTTACGTCCCTCTTTAATGTTCTAGCGGGCTCTGACCCTACACTAGGAACGGGCAACTGTGGCCTCCAGATGTTCGCAGCCTACAGCCCCCAAACAGTCTAGCCAACAGTGAGGGCTTATAGGAGCTGCAGTCCAAAAACATTTAGAGGCCTACAGCTGTACTTTCCCTACACAAGCACCGAGGTACCTTCCCTCTGAGAAGCGATCCTGCTCACATTCGACACCTGGGCTCTACCAATCAGCAGTCCTCTTTCTCCAGAAGAACACAAACACACACTCCGCCTGGTTTGGATGTCACTGTAGGGTCTGTCCCTCGTTTTCATTTAAGTTCCTATTCACTGGCAGAGATAAACGTGTCCCATAACCAACCCTGCAGAAGCCTGATTTAGACCGGGAGACGCCAGCCTTGCCCTTCCTAACAGGGATCGCCCTGCCACACACACACACAGCCCGCACCACGCCGAACTGCTAACCCAGCCCTCCTAGAAAGGACGCTCTGAAACGTCAGGTTCCGGGCTCCGTGGAACCGTGGGAGCCCGTTCCATGGGCCCTGATGGGGCTGGAGCTTTCCCAAGCCCGGCCGGAGAGGGCTGTCCTCGCAAAAGGCGACAGCAGCCGCGCGCTCTGCTGGGGTCTTCTTCTGGAAGGCCCCGCGGCACCGGCAGAGGGGTGGGCCTGTTTCACGGGGTTCCGTGGCCCTCTCCTAGGGTCCTCCGGGGCTCTCGTCGTGCGTCTTCCGCGGCGCGCTCGGTGCCGATGGGGGCGGAGGGTGCACTCACATCCTGGCCAGAGATGCGTGTGTGCTGGGGGGGTGCCTCTCCAAAGCCCGGGCGGGGGAACAAACATTCCCTCGCTGGCGCGCAGGGTTAATTAACCCCGATTCGTCCCGCTTCCCGACAACCCTCTTCCCCCCTCCTCCTCCTCACCCTCGCAGGGAGAATGAAAGAGAGGGCCAGGCACCTCCTCCCCACCCCCGCGCACCTCCAAGAACGCGCGATCCCGGAATGGACGCCAAACCGGAGAGACGGAGCCCCCGAATTCGCACTCACCGCACTTCGGAAGGGAGCCCGAACGGAGGCAGGACCGAAGGCGAAGGAGCGTCGCGGGGAGAGCGGGTCCAAAGAGGCAGCCGTGCCAGCAACTCCTTCCTTCCCTCCCCTCCCTCCTCCTCCTCCTCCTCCTCCTCCTCTCCCCGGGACTTCAGAGAGAGGGAGCGGGAAAGCAGAGTCCCCCCGCCCCCGCCTCCAAGTGTCGTCTGTCGGCGGCACCTCCCGCCGCCCGCACCCCCGGGTTCAGGCGCCGCCGCCGCCGCCGCCGCCGCCGCCCGTGCCTGCGCGCCCGCCCAGCGCAGCGCCCGCCCCACGCCTGCCGCCGCCGCCGCCGCCGCCGTGGCCACCTCCCATTTCCGAAGAGCCCAGAACCCACAGGCAGCCCCCTCCCCCGCGCCTCGCCAGCGACGCCCCCCCGCGCTCGCCCGCCGCGCAAGAGCGCGTCGATGGCGCTCCACTCCGCAGATCGCAAAGCGGGGCGGGCGGCGGGCGGCGGAATTTGCGCTGGAAGCAAACCGCTGCGGCGGGCTCGCGAGTCGGGACACATTATATAACGCCTTAAGGGCGGCGGGGTCTTGGGTGCTGGTGCCAGGGGGCCCAGAAGCACGAACACGGGAGAGAAAGGGGGCGAACGGATGCAGGGCGGGCTGGGGGAAGGGGAAGAGATCGGGGCCCCTCTCAGCCTCCGTGAAGGGCCGGGGCTGCCCGCGAGAGACGTCCGGAGGCCCCGGGGCTCCAGCGCTGCAGCTTTATAGGTGTGGGTGTGTCACTACAGCTGCATCAGACTCAGTGGCATTTACAGCTCTAGGATCGGGGCTGCACGAGGCTCTCCCCGCCCTGGAGCTCTGCATGGCGAGTCTTTATCAGACCGCGGGGCAGAAGCTCCAATCAGGGTGGCGACTGGTTAAAAGGAGACACACCCCCACACCCCCATCAGGCCCTTAAAAATGTCTCACGAGAAAGAAGGGCGCTCAGAAGGAAGGGGGAGGCTAACAAAATGGGGAAGAATGGACATCTGTCTCCGCCGAACTCTCAGCCGCTCAGCAATGGCTGTGGCTTGGAGTCGACGCTCCCCCCTCCCCCCCCCCGCTCCTCCTTCCCAGCTTTTCTGCAATTTCTCCCCGTCTCTCAATCCCCAGTACAAAGGAACGGGAGATGCCTGGAGCTTTTTTTGGCAAGGCAAGACTCGGGAGCAACAGCGTCTAGGCGAGGGAAAACGAAGGAAGAGGCGGATTGGATCCCTCCCGTAGGAACTGGATTCCTGAGCAAGCGCTGTTCCTATTAAAAAAGCGGGGTGGGAAGGGAAGGAACCAGGCCGGCGCCGTCCCCTGCCCTGCCTTCCCAGACGCGAGGACGGCTGACGAGGAGGAGAGGGCCGTTCGGGCTAAGGGCGACAGTTCAACTGAACGGCTTCAACCTTGAACTCAGAACGTACCATTTAGGACCATTTCCGCACGAGGCTGTTGTAGCGCTATGATTCCACTTTCAAGCGCCTATGGATAAACTGCAAACCCCAGGGCCATTTGCGCACAAGACTGTTAATAGCGCTATGATTCCACTTTCAACATCCTATGAACTCCTGGGGTTTGCACTAACTGCAAACTCCAGGATTCCATAGGATGTTGAAAGTGGAATCATAGCGTTATAACAGTCACCTGGGGAAATGGCCTGTGTATCCTCTCAGGCCTACTATATTATTAAGCTGTGGCAGCCAAGTTCATCTTAAGTGCCAACAGGGAGATGGACCTTCTGTGCCTCAAATCGAGTTTGGGGATTCATTTGGGGGGGGCAGCTATCAGAGCAGGCTTAAGCTGTTTGCTGCCTTAAGTTAGTCTCTCCCAACTCAATAATTTCTGGTATTGTGCCCTGTTCCCAGTAAATGAATGGAATTTGGGGAGAAACTATGTTGCAGGGCCCTAGGATTTTTCCACATTAGACTGTTATAGTGGTATTATTCCACCTTCAACATCCTATGGAATCCTTTGAGGCCCCTCCCTAAATGGCAAATCTCAGAATTCCATAGGATGTTGAAAGTGGAATAATACCACTATAACAGTCTAGTGCAGAAATGGCCCAAGTTATTTCACTCAAGACTCTGTTGAGGGTGAGAGTCTTCATTGGGTTTGAACTGTTTTCTGCAAGACAGAATGAACCAGATAGTATTCCTTTCTGTTTGCTTGCATGAAATATGGGGAAATGGGCCCAGGAGTAGCAGAGGCCAAGTCACCTAGTTGCCCAATTCAGCCCCTGTTACCTGGAAAGTCTGGAGTCAAAGCATCTTATCTCTCCACAGTTATCACCTGTTGGGTTGGGCTGGACCCACCAGCCATGATAGTAAGGGGTCTTTCCAGATGCCATAATCACTAAAAGGCAACATGGATGTCTCAGAAGTAAGTCATGCCAGACTAATCTTAACTCTTTGTATGATAGGGTTACAAGCTTGATAGATAAAGGGAATGCTGTAGACATGGCATATCTTGACTTCAGTAAGGCCTTTGACAAAGTTCCCCATGACATTCTTGCAAAGAAGCTAGTAAAATGGACAGGGCTGCTGTTAGGTGGATTGGTAATTGGTTGACCGACAGAAGCCAAGGGGTGTTCACCAATGGCTGCTTTTCATCCTGGAGAGAATGACTAGTGGGGTGCCACAGGGTTCTGTCCTGGGCCCAGTGCTATTCAACATCTTCATCAATCATTTGGATGAAGGAATGGAGGGCATGCTGATCAAATTTGCAGATGACACCAAATTGGGAGGGGTGGCTGATACCCCAGAGGACAGGATCAAATTTCAAAATGACCTTGACAGATTGGAGAGCTGGGCCACAGCTAACAAAATGAATTTCAACAGAGAGAAACGTAAAGTCCTACATTTAGGCAGAAAAAATGGAATGCACAAATATAGAAAGGGGGACATGTGGCTGGATAGCAGTACGTGTGAAAGGGATCTAGGAGTCTTGTTAGATCACAGGCTGAACATGAGTCAGCAGTGTGACGAGGCAGCCAAGAAAGCCAACGTGATTCTTAGTTGCATCAATAGGAGTATGGTGTCTAGATCAAGGGAGGTAATTGTACCACTCTATTCTGCATTGGTTAGGCCTCATTTAGAATACTGTGTCCAGTTCTGGGCACCTCAATTCAAGAAGGATATTGACAAGCTGGAACGTGTCCAGAGGAGGGCAACCAAAATGGTGAAGGGTCTGAAAGCCATGCCCTATGAGGAGCAGCTTGGGGAGGTGGGGATGTTTGGTCTACAGAAGAGAAGGTTAAGAGGGGACATGATAGCCATGTTTAAATATTTGAAGGGATGTCATGTCGAGGAGAGAGCGGGCTTGTTTTCTGCTGCTCCAGAGACTAGGACAAGGAATAATGGATTCAAGCTTCAGGAAAGGAGATTCCACCTGAACCTCAGGAAGAACTTCCTGATGGTCAGAACTGTCCGACAGTGGAATATGCTGCCAGAGTGTGGTGGAGTCTCCTACTCTGGAGGTTTTTAAGCAGAGGCTGGATGGCCATCTGTTGGGAATGCTTTGATGGGTGTTCCTGCATAGCAGGGGGTTGGACTCGATGGCCCCTGAGGTCTTTTCCATCTCTATGATTCTATGATTATCAACCTGCCCCCAGCATTTCATTCTTAGTACTATATTTGTCCAAGCCCTCACCTAGTGCAAATGGTGAAATACAGTAATCTCTCCACATTTGCTAGGGTTAGGGGCACAGGATTCCTGTGAAAGTGGGAAAAAAAGTGAATAACTCTAGGCCCTCCCAAACCATATTTAACACACCAAAAAAGTATGATCAGCATATTCAACCCACCGCGGATGCCTTTGAGGCATCAGGGTTCCTTCACAAGGCAGAAGTGGGTGGCTGGTGGGGCTTACTGCCACCTCCGCAGCTGCCCCACACCATTTTTAAGAGGGACTTACCAGCCTCGTTCACAGTTTCTCAGTCTCACGAGGCTTGCAGTCCCTATTAAAAATGGCATGGGGAGGCAGCAGAGGTGACAGCAAATCATCCATGAATAATCAAATCCTCAAAAGTGAAGCCTGCAAATGTGGAGGGCTGACTATACTTCTAATGTTACTCATGGATGACCATGCTGCACTGCACATCACTGTTAAATCAAAGGAGCAAATATGCATGTTATTGCTGGTGAAAGAAGTACCCAGGCTGCAGTAGCGAGAGGGAAAACCACTTTTTACCCACTCCTAATCTACAAGGATTATATAAGATAAAAATAGGTATGTTAGAAAGCAAAACCATTCTGAAATGTTGGGAGTTTTGGCTATGAGGGCAGAGGAGATTTTGTGCTAATCGTTCAGTTGAACATACCAGCAAGTGCTCAATCTTTAAGCTACTAAAAGAAGAGAAGGAGAAGAGACAGAGTTAAACTTTTCAAGTTTTTATAATGGTACAGAATGGCGTAGCCATATGTAGTGGGTGGTGTTGCACATACTGTCCAACAGGTATTCATGAAACCTCTTCAGTCATTCTTCAAGTTTGTCACTGGAAAGCAATACATGGCCTAATGTGGAGAAAAAAGTGATTCTGAACAGAGCACAGTGCCAATACAGCACTGGTTGCAGAGTGCTGAGAAAAAGCAACAATCCAACAACAGGAGTGCTTTCTGGAGGGAAGATGCCAAGGTCTCAAACAACAAATGAATATAACAATTGTAAAAAGATACCCATTTGGAAAGGCACTGTGAAAGCCTGGGGAGTAAAGTGTAACTTCTCCAGGTGAAACATAAAGCAGATTCTAAAGGGAAATAACTGAACAAGATTGGATCAAGGGATTATTGAGAGCTGACTACAAACAAAAGCTTCTCACCTCACCAGATACATTAACCAGTTTATCTATGTAAGTTTGTCTCTATTATCACCTAACTCCTGCTTGCATTATTACCATTGCTTAAGCCTTCTTCTCTGCTTGTAATTTTTGCATTTTTATTCCCTTTGGACCTACTGCATCTCTTAATGCCTGGACAACACGTGTGTTAACTTTCTTATCAGTACTAAGATGCCCTTCTCACCTTCAAAGATTGTTACACAACTGCTTAGAAAATTACCTGCAGATACTTTTTACATTTCAGTCCAAGAGGATTCTTCCCACCCTGTTCCCTCATATTGTAGCTATAATTCATGCAGCTGATAAAATGGGCTATAGTCCACAAGAGCTTGTGTCAAATAAAATTTATTTGCCTGAAGGTGCCACAAGTCTGTTTGATGATTTTTGAGGCCATTGCCAGAATAGAGGAAGGATGTTTTTGAAATTCCTGGGGGCTATTGCCCAAGGAAATTTTGAACGTGCATGCTTGCTTTTTTTTTTTTTTTTGAACATGACATAAATTGTATAGCCACTGACCTTCAGCTGTCAGTTGCAGCCTAACCTAGACTAGGTTGCAAAAGCAGGAATACCTCTGGAAATACAACCTTCATTTGGTCTGTAAATAGGTAGGCTCTGTGCATACAGCCAATTGAAGGCTGCTTAAAATGGCCTTCTCCAACTAGATACTGACCAAATTAACTGGACTATAACTCCTATTATCCTGACCATCATGATAATAGGTACTTTGGCTGGCGATGAGGTGAAAGACTTAACAAATCTACAGGGCACTCAGTTTTGGAAGGCTATGATAGAATCTTGAGGAGGTTAGAATGCACTGCCACTTTAAACTGAAGAAATTGATATTTTGAGGGGAACTCCCTTACATCAAAAACTCTGTAATTTGGAAACAACTGTTAGAAGCAAGCTAGACACTTTTTCTCTCTGGACCAATTATTTTACTTATAAGAAGCCTTGTTTGATCCTTCCCCATTCTGCTAGGTTTATATCTGCCCTCCCAAAGTTTAGAGCAGAAATGTTCTATACATTCTACAGAGCAGCGTGGAAAGCTGTAGTGGTTGAATTTTGCATTGTACTATTTCAAAATGAAAGCACAGAGTAATATCTTTGGATGGTTTCTCATATAAAATTCACCTGAATGAGATAAACTAATAAGTGACAGAAGAAAGTATGTTAAATATTCTAGTCTGTGATATAATGAGAAATTTTTACATAGGAGAGGATTCAAAAATATACACTCATCAACCTTAATTTGGCATACAGATTTTTGCTACCTCAGTCCACCATCTTATTCTGTATCATATTCTGTGGACTAGCTCTAGCCACCATCTAAATTTCTGACAATGATCCACAGCAATACACAGCAATACTGCAGGCATTATGGGAACTTAAAATAATTGGTAGACCCAACTGACTGACATTGCTTGGAATGTCAGACCAGAAAAACAAACAAACAAACAAACAAATAACGAGAAGTCCAGGGCAGACATCAGCAATAGGCCTGATCAGGCTTCTGATTCAGGCATTGTTTTGACACTGTCCTCTTAAAGTCAGAAGATCTCGAATGATGACGCTCCTTTTGCAGTGTAACTGTAACTTTTCAGCTACTTATAGTTAAGGTGTGGGATCTTATAAAATGGTGGTGAAGGAATACAAAAGAATTCAAATGCTGCCTTCCACTCTATCTTATGGCAAATCCAAAAAGGGAGCTCCACTCCAGTCAGGAAAAAATGCCTCCAGACTTAGAATTTTTTTTCTTACACAGAACAGCTGATGCTACCACTGCTATCAAGTGGGAATATAATTAAATTTCAGAACTTGGCCATGGAAGCATACTTGGCAGGAATTAAACACATTAAAGGTCTTCAAATTGTGTTATAATTGCAAATGGGGGTGGGGTGGGGAATCGAGGACCTGTGTATGTAGCCATTGAGCCACAGTGTGGATTTTAAAAAAGCCTTTCCTTTGCTATCAACAGTGTCTTAATACTCACTATTTCATATGGTTTAATATATTATATACAAATTATATTACTTTTCCTCTTATTGTGCTTAGAACACATCTTAATGGAAAAAATTATTAATATATTCTCATTATGCAGATGCAGAACTGAGGCTGAGATTAAGGAAATATTCTATTAATTATGTTGCTTCAAATATTTAGCATTTATTCTTAATTTGAGGTGTCTATGACTAATCCTAATTTATGAAATTTAAAATATGCAAAGTATAATGTAATGAAATACAGACTGAAAAATCCTGGACTGAGATTAGCTCTTTGCTCAGAACTCCAACTGCATGTTTGTGAAGGGCAATCTGCCTGAACATTGTGCTCACACAGTTGTGTTAGAATAACAAAATGAAGTCAATCGCAAGTCCAGTCTTTGTTTTAACTGGTCATGTGAGCATGATGGTGAGAATTCAGTACTAACATTTAGTATTGCTTAAGTCCCATGTAGAGTTTTCATAGATTATTCCATGAATTCTTGCAACTGTGCAAATTAGAGCAGCATTCATATCTGCATTTTTAAACAGAAACTGAGTAGCTTACTTAAGATCACTTAATAAATTAGTGACAGAGGAGATTCAACTGTAGATTCCCTGGTTCACATCTCAATCTGATCTAATAATTGATCAGGAGTATGTCCCAATGAGCCTGCCTAAATACACTAAAGGCACCAGATCCTGTCTTGGAAACTAAGGAAGGTTAGCCCTGGTTAGTATTTGGATGGGACTCAGCCAATGAATACTAGGTGCTGTAGGCTAAATTTCAGAGGGAGGAACTAGCAAACCACCTTTTGAGTATTCCTTTCCTAAGAAAACCCTATGAAATTAATGGGATCACCATAAGTCAATAGCCAACTTGTAGACACACAAATGAATTTAATAGGATTCACTCCCCAGTCCAGTGGTTCTTAATGTAGCATCCAGGGACCCCTGGGGGTCCACGGAGCCCTTGCAGGGGATCCGCAAAGTACTGCGGAGACCAACAGCAGTGTTAGCAACAGGGATGTGGTGGCAGGGGGTGGATGCTGAGGGAGAAGTTTCAACAAGGGAGCAGTTTCAGCATCCACACCCCCTACCTACATGTCTCTGATAAAAGGGATATGGCAGCAGGCGTGACCAGGATTTGAATCGCCACTCAGCCATTGAAACTCAGTGGGTGACCTCAGGCAAGTCACATTCTCTCAGCACCAGAGAAAAGCAAAGGCAACACATCTTGCCAAGAAAGCCCTCACGACAGATTCACCTACAGGTCACCATACATCAGTTTTCAAAGTGGAGAGACATGATGGCTAGAAAAAAATTCCCCGTCAGTGGCACTTTTTCTGTTGTGTGCGTTCAAGTCACTCCTGACTTATGGCAACTTTAAGGTGACCCTATCACAGGGATTTTTTGGGAGGGGGCAAGATTTGTTCAGAGAGTGTTTGCCTTTGCTTTTGCCTTCCTCTGAGGCTGAGAGTCTATTCTGTAACCTATCCAGACAAAGTTTTGCTACAATGTGGCATAAAAATATCATGAATAAGAAATAAATAATGACTGGCAATTATGTATTACTTTCTTCAGTATTTTTAACTAATCTTTAATGTTGTATAATGTTCAGATATCCAGAGTGTGTAACATACATTTACTTAGTTGTAATTCCTACAAAAATTCTGTAATGTAGCATTGGCCAACTTCTTTTTCCCATTGAGGGCTCTACTTTCTCAAAGGTCACAAGTCAGCAATGGGCAGGGCTAGAGTATAACCCTGGTTGTTTCTCTTAATAATCTCAAAAATAATTTGTTTATCACCACCCTAAATGTTTTCTTTAACTCTCTCAGAGTTTCACCTTTAACACACCTTCCTTATCTTTCTCTCCCCGTCCCTTCCCCCGCTTTTCTCACACAGATCACACAGACACTTAGGCCATTTCTGCACTACACTGCTATCATGGTATTATTCCACTTTCAACATCCTGTGGGATTCTGGGGTTTGTGGTTTACTGAGGCCCAAGAGCTCTAAATTCTAAATGCCCCTCCCTGAACTGCAAACCCCAGGATTCCATAGGATGTTGAAAGTGGAATGACAGCACTATAACAGTGTAGTGTGGAAATGCCCTTAGTCCAGTCTTTCCCACCCTTCCCTTTCCCACTCTACTCTTTGCTACCTCACACATACACAAAGACACACACACACTCCAGAACCTCATCTCCACCTCCACAGCTGACGCAAAGAGAATAGGAGACAACCCAACAAGTCAGCAGACAAATCAATGTGTTTGCAAGCCCAGTAACAGAGTAACACAACTAGAACAATTTTCAGAAGATTGTTAGATCACTCTATCCAGTACACTCCGTTGCTGGGCGTCCAAGAAAATATCAGCTTGTTGGTCCCTCTTTTTCATAGTAACAAGGAATGCACAGGAAGTGCTGGATTCAGGCACCAGAGGTCACATAAGAAAGTCAAGGGATGCATTTTGTGGGTTATGGCACATCATTTTCCCACCACCACATATACATCTGAGGAATAGGAAGGTTTAGATTTCCTCCCATCTGAGATGGGCTAGGGACTGTGCACCCTCCCTATATGCAGGGGTTGTCCATTCTAGGAACCCCTGCAAATGGCAAAATTCATGCATGCCCATATCCCATTACATTCAATGGCAGCAGCACACGCATGGATGCTTCAGCGCATGTGTGTGTCACCACCATTTTAGGTATTGCACGCAACACAGTCGTGGACACTCAAGTTTGCATGTCCAGAGACTACAGGTAAGGAGGGCCCACTGTATTATCTCCTCTGTTTAGGGACTAAGGCTGAGAATGGCTTGCCTAAGCTTGCCTGATAAGTCAATGGCTTGCTACAAGACATCTGTAGGTATCACTATCCTCCCGTTATAGACATGGTGGAGCTGACACCCAGAGAACCATGGGTGCCTGACCAAGGCCACCTGATCAGTTTGAGGATGAGGTGAGACTTTCCAGTTCTCATCTCACCCCACGCATGCATGCATCCATGCACGCACACACACAGACCTCGCTGCCGTGAATGGTTACACAAAATGAAGTTCCACCTTCAGTGATGCTTTACCCACAACACAGTACTACAAGCCTAAGCATGTTTATTCAAAACATACTATAAGTCAATGAGACCTACTCCCTCGGGCGTGTGCTTAGGTGTGCAGCTTCACATCCCTACACTAAACCCAATGCAACCACCACATGTTGGGAGTCAGGAACTGGAAGCTGACGGGCTCAGTCTTCCAGAAGTCATGCTACCCCTCCCCCACACCCAAACACCCAATGCCGGCTGCCTAAGCAAAAGGAAGTAGCCGGTGGACAGCATCTACGACCCTGAAACAAGCTGTGTTATGGAAGGAGCTTATGCCACCCTGCCCAAATCCCTCTTAAACTAGCTGTTGATCAGATATGCATGTGTGTGTGTGTGTGTGCGTGTGTGTGTGCATGCGCACAGTCGTGTGTAAATAAATAACTGTGAAACTGGCCCAAACTGCACTGAGCTGGAGCCAGCCTCGCTTTTCATGGCAGAGGGTGCCCCCTGTAGAAGTATCTGCACCACTGCCTCCTCCGCATCTTCCTTCCGGTCTTTTGCTTCCCAGCGCCCGGCTCTGGCAACTCCTTCCTTCCACGGAAGCGGGTCAGGACTCCATGCCTGGTCTTTGCTTTTGCCGGCCTGCAACTAATCAACATGCAGAGCCTTGCCTGAAGGATTACACAAACCGCGCACACTTCAATTGCTTTCTCTCCCTCCCCCGCCCCCACTTTGCCTCTCTCCATCTCTCCCTCCAGGAGCCGGTCCCATCCCCCTTTTTCCAGTTACCAGGCAACCGCACAAAGGGAGAGAAGGAGTGCGGAGGCCAAGAGAGGGCCCTGAGCCCGAGCAAGAATGGAGGAGAATGTAATGTAACCCAATCGGAGCCTCTGTACCTGGGAAGGAAGCAAGCAAGGAATAATTTGAGAGTGCAACCTAGTGAAAGAGGAAGGGGGCGGGGGGGCCGGGTAGGCAAAAAGCAGCACAGAGATCGTGTTATGTACAAAGATCAGGCAGGGCAAATAACCTAAATGCAGCATAAATATGAAGGAGCAACACATGACCCTGCAAAACTGGAACAATAAATGGTAAAAGCTTGGTTTATGGAAAGGGCTGGCTATAGGATTTAGACTGTTAACTGAAAGGTCTAAATAGGGGCTAGCCTGTCATTTTAGCCTTTGAACAACACCTCTAACAACTGCTATATGGAATTTAGCTACACTTCTGCAACAAACAGATTTCTGCACTGCACACTCTGGGTCCACACACTGTTTCAATTTCATATCATAAGATACAACATCCAAAGGCAGAAGAGGCTGTTTTTTGTTGTTTTTTTAAAGAAATGCATACATATAGTGTAATGTACTTTTGTTCACTACGGAAAAATACATGAGAACCAAGAAGCTGGCATTCTTCCTGGGCTGATGACAGAGCTATCCTGCCACTGCCCTAGTCCTAACCCCAGCAGCATCTTCTTTTTAAAAGACTATCCCCCCTGATCATATATTCTGAAAACACAGTTCAAATAAATGTGGTACTTTGGTAGACCTTACACGGGTCTGCATGCAAGATGTTTCACTCAGTTTTTACCACTGGTTGTGGACATGGGGAAAAAAAGATAACAGTGTGAGTTAGCAGAGACCTTGGCAAGGGATCTGTATTCTAATTCAAGACTTCTAAGGGCTTAGGAATCAGCTAGTTAACATAAACAAGTTCAGATCTGCAGAGCTAGGCAAACTGCATCCCAGAGTACTGAAGGAACTTGCTGATATATTCTCTGGACCACTTGCCATCATTTTTGAGAAATTTTGGAAAACAGGTGAAGCGCCAAAGGACAGGAGAGAAGCAAACACTGTCCCTCTCTTCAAAAAGGGGGAAAATATCTAAGAAACTACAAACCGATCAGATTGACCTCAGTTCTAGAAAAAATATTAGAATGGATTATACAGAAGTCTGTTTGCAAGTATCTTGATGACAATGCAGTGATTAGTAGGAGCCAGAATGGGTTTGTCATGAACAAATCCTGCCAGACTAATGTTATATCTGTTTCTCATTGGATCACTACAATTGGCCCTCCATATCTGCAGATGCTGTATCCACAGATTCAACCAAACGTGGCTTGAAAATAAATAAATATATATATATATATATATATATAAAAAAATCCAAAAAGCAAATTTTGATTTAGCCATTTTATATGAGGGACGCCATTTTACTACACCATTGTACGTAATTGGACTTGAGCATCCAAAAAATTTGATATCCATGGAGGACCCTGGAACCAAACCCTAGCAGATGCCAAAGGTCCACTTTTGTTCAATAGCTGGTAGAGATGTTGTGGATGTCATTTAGTTGGATTTCAGCAAAGCATTTGATAATGTCCCCCATAATATTTTGGTTAGCAAACTAATTAAATGTGGAATACTTGAAAACACCATCACATGGATTGGTTGGAAAACCATACTCAAAAGAGTTGTCATTAATGGCTGCATTTCAGATTGGAAGGAGGTCTCGAGAGGTGTGCCACAGGATTTTGTCCTTGGATTATTGCTCTTCAACTTTTTTATTAATGACTTAGATGATGAGGTGGACAGAAACCTTATCAAGTTTGAGGATGATACAAAACTGAGAGGAGTAGGTAAAACATTGGAAACTCAGTTCAGAAGTTAAAAGTACCTTGATAAACTAGAAAACTCAGTGAAAATTAATAAAATGAAATTCAACAGAGATAAATGCAAAATTCTACATTTAGGCCACAAAACCCAAATGCACGGCTATAGAGTGCGGGATACATGGCTCAGCAGTACTACATGTGAAAAAGACTTTGAAATTATTGCTCATCACAAATTCAACATGATAAATAAAGATAATAACATGAGCCAACAGTGTGATACTGCAGCAAAGAAGGCAAACACTATCTTATCCTGCATTAATAGAACTGTAATTTTCAAATCACAAAAAGCAATAATTCCAGCATATTCTGCCCCAGTCAGGCCTCATCAGGAGTGCTGCATTCAGTCCCATCAACCTCACTGTAAGACGTATATAGATATGTTGAAGCAGATTCAGTGAAAGGCAACAAGGATGATAAGAGGGTATGGAGAACAAAACATACGAGGAAAGGTTGAGAGCAAAAGTTTGGTGTGTTTAGCATGGTTAAGAGAAGACTGAGGGGAAACATGATTACATTTTTTTAAATACCTCTAGGGCTGTTACATAGAGGAGGGGGTAGGCCTATTCTCTGTTGTCCCACAGGCAGAACAAGGTCTAATGGTTATAAGTTACAAGAGAGTAGATTTCTGTTGAACAGTAGAAGAAACTTCTTGAGAGTAAGAGTGGTTCAGCAATTGTCTATAGAGTTTGTGGGGGGGCTTTCCTTCTCTTCAAAAAAAGAGTCATCAAAGTCTTCAAAAAGAAGCTAGACTGCTATCTGCTTGGGATGCTCTAGCTGGAAAGCCTGCATTGTGCACAGGGTTGGACTCAATGATCCAGGAGGCCCCTTCCAATTCTACAGTTGTATGATTCCATATATTCTTATATAGATATACTTATTTAAGTAACTGGATTAATTTTATTTTGACACTTCTGGAGTGGGGTCTCTGCCATCTACAGCCATTTGTTTGTGACTTATAGGCAAACAGTAGCAGTGGGTACCAGCAGCTCATGGTCTGAGTAAGCGGCATGGGCATTTCATCCTGCTGTTTTTGAACCATGGACTACCCATAGAAATTGGTGAATATTCCAGCACCAAAATCAGTACTAACCCAGCAGTGAGAAACAAAAATAAATGTTCACAAACTTGGCACAGAAATGGAAGGAGGGAGTTGGGTCTCTTGTGACCAGGGACATCATGGACAGTATTTAGTGTTTGCCCATAACCTTTGTGCCACACGTTCTGCACACCTGTTGCAAAAGGAATGGGACATGGTAGCTGGGAGGAAATTTTCCCTTTTCCCAGAGACAAATCATTTGGTCTGAGAATTGGGAATATGCAGTAGTAGCCATTATAGTCCAAGAAGTAATTTGAGGGAAGAAGCTGATATTGTGCAAAGAAAACAGCTGCAACACTGAGGACAAGTAAGTGAGATCCATTCTGAGAAATGCTGTATTACCAAAGACAAAACAGAGCATAAAAAAAATCTTGAAGGGTTTCTTAGAGGAACAGTTCATTAAACTTTTTTTTTTTTGGTCATCTGTTGTCAGAGGAATCCTTCTGAAAATAACTAGGCACAATCTAGCAGAAAACTCTCCTGCGCAAGCACTACTCTAACTAATATAAGATGTTCTATGGACCTCTCCCTTGATGGCTGCTTCCAACAGCTATTATTGGGCAAATTCCCTCCTTTTTCACAAAATGTTATGTCACAGTTGTAATCCTCACTAGTAATTCTGGGTTTTTTTCTGTTCTCAAAAAAATCCATTAAGGAAAAAAATATAGAATAGTTCCACAATGTATATTTATAAGTAACGGGTGGAATCTGGAATCACCTTTTAGGCCCTTTCCGCACAAGGGGGATACATTGCTGTGGCATCTCTGTGTTGCGAATACATCTGCACGTCAAACTGGTTTGACGTCATTCTGTCGTAGTTTGTTCCACACGTGTTCAGCTCTTAGCATGGTTCACATTGTTGTGAAATCGGTGTAATATAAAAACGGAAAAACCCCGATGCAAACCAACCACAACGGTGCCGCTGCGTTTTTTCCTACACGTAGAAGCGTTACATTGATTCACACCACAGAGATGGGCGTTAAATTGACCAATCTGCGGCGGCAGAGTACAGGAGGGAGGGGAATAGGAGTTCCAGGAGAACTGACGATGCAGAAGCTACAAATGATTTTCTCCACTTTACTTCGACAGAAACTGGAGGGCATGCAGATTGGAATCGAGGTGAGTCAGAGTAAAAAACACCGCTCATAAAACGCAGTGAAACGCTCCTCCACTCTAGTGCAGAAATGGCCTTATTTCAGTAAAGCATGCACAAAAGACATCCTGCAAAAATGGGTCCCATAGTAATTAGTGAAACAGGAGATTGCATTTGTAACCTCCCCACAATGGTACAATAATGGGGCTCAAACAACCCCATCTGTACATTCAAGGAATGTGTGAGAACAGGGCTAATATTTATGTACGTATTATGTATGCGTTTTATCTCATTTTTCTCCCAAAACTGAGACTCACAGCATCTTACAATTTAAAAGAACAATACAATATAAAACATTGAAAAATGAACATTAAAATAGAATTAAACTAGCCACAGTATTAAAACAACTCAAACCACCAGTTAAAAGAATGAAGTACAATTTAAAAACATATTAAAAATAGTTCAGGCCAAAACAATGCGGCACCCCCTAGTCCATTCTTTAAGAATTTTCTGTTTTAAAATCCTGTTGAAATAAAAAAGGGTTTGCCTGTCAATGGAAGGACAGCAAGGCTCCCTAGGAAAGGAGTTCCAGCATCTAGGCAGAGCTATGGAGGAGGTCCTCTCTTGCCCCCCACCAACTGTGCTTGTGAACATGGTGGAGCTGAGAGAAGGTCCACTCCTGAGGATCTCAGAGCCCATTATAGAAGGACATATGGGTAGCTTTTTCAATAAGGGTCTCACAACTGCCTCCTTTAGGCAAGTTGGAACTCTGCCTTCTTGTAAGGAGGCACTGACAATGCTCTTCACCCACGGAGTGAGTTCCCCTCTGGTCTGTTTAATGAGCAAGAGCAAGAGTCTAGCACTCATGTAATGGCCCTCACTTTCCCAAGATTCCTGTCCACATCCTCAGGCTGCACAAATTGAACAGTATGCATTAACACTGGACAAGCAGACAAGAAGGTTATATCCACCTCAACTGTATCAACTACGGCATCAAAATCAGAGCGGATCTGAGTGGTTTTGTCTGCAAAATGCCACACAAACTCTTCACAGCAGGCTATTTATTGGTCTACACTTTCCTCTTGAGGACCAGTGTGTAATAGACCTCTGACCACTTAAAGCAGTTCTGCTGGATGGCTCCTTGGAGACGCAGTGGGGACAACAGAAAATAATTTTTTTGCTGCTGGTACTGCCACAGAGTAAGCCTTCAAATGCTTGGTCTGAGTCTTCTGCCAACATTGTCTAAACTCTGTCTCACTCACTTCATCACCATCAGAAAGGATGCTCAGGAGTGATTGTGTCCTCTGCCCTGGCCAGATCCTCATTCCAGAGGTGAGTCAGACCTTCCACAAAATTGTTAAGGTGACAGGAAAATCTCCAGGAGCCATCAGGAATCCATCTGGATCTATCAGCCTCCTGGGGTAGACCACCCTAATCATTCCCCCACCCCTGCAGAAGTTCAAAGTTCCAGTGCATCTAAACCTGACCAGGCAATGATCTGTTCATGACAAAGAAATTGCAGAGAGTTCCTCCACACCAAGATCACCATCACCCCATCCAGCACAGAAAACAAGGTCCATAATGCCCCCAGCACTACTAGCTGTGGAGACTCCAACATCAACTGGAACATCACCCTAACTAGCTCAGGAAAAGACTGTTGAGCAGTGAGTGGGCAGTACACCAACAGAAACCTTATTCTGTTCCAGCTACCCACCTTTAGGTTTACACACTCAAAACCAGCAGGACCACCAGGGGAACACTGCAAGTCTCTCACCCCAGGTCTTACCTGCTGTGTAAAGGAAAACCCAGCTGGCAGAGATTAACCCCTGTGGCCTCACCCAGCCAGCATTTGCTGTGATACAAATCAGGTCAGCAAGCTCATCTGGAATCAAATCTTGAATGGCACTCATTTTCCCATTCACCAAACTGGCATTCGTTCATACAACAACCCTATGGTCTCCACAGGCCAATTTACACAGGCGTAATAATGTTCGTATGGGGGCCAGCATGGTATAGTGGTCTGAACATTGGACTACGACCCTGGCGACCAGAGTCTGATTTCCTGCTCGCCCATGGAAACCTACTTGGTGATCTTGGATGCATCACATATTCTCAGACTCAGAAAATCCCAAGATAGGGTCACCGTAAGTTGGAAACAGCTTGAAGGCAAACAACAACAGCAACAACAATGTTGCTATAGCTTAATAAGTATCCTATGTACTTGCAACACAGAAGGGTGAAAATATGAAAGTGCACACACCTATGCAAAATACAGCAAAAGCAATCTGCCAGCCTAGTCCCCACAATGACCATTTAGCCTTTTGTGCCCACCATCTCCTTTGCACTCCACTACACCCCTACATCCTTTTCTGTTTGACTAGCCAGCTAATTGGTACAATTGATGCTAACTGGTACAAGCGATAAGCCTTTCAGTGCTTTTCTCTCTCCACCCCATTCCAGCTGTTTGTCTTATTCAATATGGCTGGAGCTCTGAGAAAACAGCTGCTCCTCTACTTTCACTGCAGTCTGAGTGGTCAGAGTATGGAGTACAGTAGTTATTGACTGGGTGCTCAGACCCACTGCCACTTATAGGTGACTTGAATATGGAAAAAGGATCCCTCAGTCCTGTGCTTAGTTACCGAAGAAGTAACAGTTGAGAGATGAGCTTAGTCCGTTACTCATCTGTAGGACTGTACTGCATTGAGGCAGAAACAGGGCTTTCCCTCAGTCTAACATCTCTGTCCTTCAGCATTTGCATTTTGATCACAGTTATTAGCACAAGAGCCCCAACACACAAGCAGCCGTGGATCTGTAGAAGCCCTGGAGCACTGGGCTTCTACACCCAGGAGCAGAATCACATAGAGATTCTGCATGCAAGTAGCAGCTTACACATTGAGACTCCTTTCCAAATAACTATGCTTGACATGCAGATATCAGACAAAAGAGGCATGACCTATAGGGAAGATGGAGAAACATGGCTCTGTTCCTGCTTTAACACAGTAACACACATAAATAAATGGTGAACAGGACTTAAGCACTGCCTTCAAGCTACTGTAGCTTCTGAAAGGAAAGAAACATCGATGTGATTGCCAAACTTTTCAGTTCAGCAAGAATGCTATTCTTTTGACAGCTGTATGAAAGACAGCATAGATGCAGAACCCAAAATGACCTTGCCAAATTGGAGAGCTAGGCCAAAATTAACAAAATTTCAAGAGGAAGAAATGTAAGGTACTACCTTTAGGTAGGTAAAATGAAATACACAAATATAGGATGGGTTACATCTGGCTTGATAACAGTACATGTGAAGTCTCTAGGTCTCTTAGTAGAACACAAACTAGATATAAGGCAACTTAAGTGTGATGCAGCATCCAGAAAATCCAATGTGATTCTAGCCTGCCTCAACAGGAGTACAGTGTCCAGATCAAGGAAAGTAGCAGTACCATTTTATTCTGCTTTGGTTGGATCTCACCTTGAATATTATATCCAGTATGTTGGGCATCACAGTTAAGAAGGATATTGGCAAACTGGAATGTGTTCAGAAGAGGATGACCAAGAGGACAGAAAGTCTGGAAACCAAGCACAATGAGGAACGGCTTATGGAGCTGGGTAAATTTGGCCCGGACAAGAGAAAGCTGAGAGGTGATACGATAGGCATCTTTAAATATCTGAAGTGATGCCTTTAGAAGATGGAATAAGCTTGTTTTCTGCCACTGCAGAGACCAGAATATGAACCAACAGATTCAAATTAGAAGAGATTCTACCTAAACCTTAGGGAGAACCTTTTTTACTTTAAGAGCTGTTTGATAGTGAAACAGACTGCCTCAGAGCATGTGGGACTCTCCTTTGGAGATCTTTAAAGCAGATTGGATGGTCATCTTGGGAGTGCTTTAGTTGGGTGTTCCAGCATGACAAAGAGTTGGACTAGATGGCTTTTGTGCTCCCTGAAAATTCTTAATGGCTCTAGGTGTTTGTCTCCCCAAGATCCTTCTTCATGCTAGGCGTACCTTTAACAAACTGTCTTGGTATTTGAAGAGGTATAGGAGCATGTCTAAACCAAGGGGAGCGGGGAATAAACCAGAGCTCTTGGACTATAATTCCCAAGATTCCTGAGCCAGCATAATAACAACTCCTAGAGCCCCACAGATGCCATGGCCGCTGGCCACCATGAGTTATGAGCCTGTTATTTCTGAGGGCCACCTGGACAAGGCATGTGGAAATTTCTGTCCTTTCTACCTGTTTGTCAGCTGTCCATGTAGGACAGAGGTGGGCAGTGCTCCAGATGGGGTAGCACTGCAACTCCCAGTGTGCCTAGGCCAGCATAGCTAATAGTGAAGGATGCGGGGAAGCTGCAGTCCAGTAATATCTGCAGAGTTGTATTTTGTCCAGCTCTGGTGAGAGTCACAGCTGCCACAATGGGAACAAAATAAGTAATGGCCAGCACTCAAATGGCCACTGGAGTTGGATCCACAGTAGGTTTATGAGGAAGTTATAGGATGATTCCAGTCTGATTGCTCCTGGAACCAAGGAAAAGACACTGTGCCACTGTTCCCTCTTCCTGTCCTTAACAGAAGCCATTTCTGTGCTAGAGTGTTATAGCGCTATTTGGGAGGGGCCAGCCAGCCCCTCCCAAAACTGCAAACCCCAGGATTCCATAGGAGGTTGAAAATGGAATAATAGCACTATAACACTCTAGTGCGGAAATGGCCAGAGTCTCTATTGCAAGGAAAAGGATGATGAGAGATTTACAAACAGAAGACAACGTTGTCCAGACCTTCCATAAAATTCCTCAAATGAAACAATGCCACAGAAAGAAAAGGAAGGAGGGAGGGGAGAAAATAGGCTATCCTCCCCATACCCTTCAACCCCTTCCCTTTAAAGGGAAAAAAGCACAATAACTGAAAGAATGCATAGCCCTTACCTTGTAGGAAGTTGCAAGGGAACTGTGTGTCTGAGCCCTGTGATGGTTTGTCCTGCCATTCCATGTGAACAAGGCTGTAATCCATCCTGTAAGGTAAAATTGCCCAAGGTGTTTGGCCTGTCATAACAACTAACAATGGTCAGAAACACATAACTGGTATTTACAAAACAACCTGCATTTTGACACACATACTTAACCCTTTTGCCTCCTTAAAAAAAACAAAACCATTTTTAAAAACACAATTTTTAAGAGACTCACAATTAAAACAATTCAAAAGGCCAATCCTAAAAGGGATGGTATGTGAGAAAAGGTTGGACAGAACCTAAGTCCAAATAAAATATACTTGATGTAAATTTGAAGTTTGCACCTGGGAATGACAGTGGATGTGCAATCCCAGTAATACCTGCACGAGTCATTGGGTTGTGTAACCAGGGCAGGAACGCTGCATCATACCTCTAGCAAGGGCTGCTAGAGTTGCATGAGCAATGGCTGTATTTAAGGGGGGTGCTCAGCCCTCTATGCCCTCTTCATGTATGAGGAGTGGCCAGAGGCTATGTTCTGCATGCTGCTGAATGCTGAATACTCCGTTGGAGAATTGTATATACTGTATGTATTGTAACTCAAGAGTAAAGCCTCCTGTTGGAAGATAACATTTGTGTGGGAGTATTTTTCCTCGCTTCAAGGTTTTTGTTGCTAATGTCTAACACTCTGCTGGGACACTTCAAGCTGTGTGACTAAATTCTGCTGTATGGTGATTTTTAAACAGTTGACTCTGGTGAACTGTCTTTTTGCCAAAGCTCAGTGCTGGAGGGAAGTGCTTGTTGAAAACCTGCCAGGGGCATTACCATTAATAGGAAAAACATCACAGCCAACACGAGGCAGCAGGCTAACAGTCTTTATTGCGGGCAATAGATCAAGTAGCAGACTATTAAGTTACAGCGCAGCGAGCCATCTCCTCGTCCAGAGCAGAAAGGAAAGGAAACAAGAAAAAGGCACAGCCTGTTCAAAAGCCGTGTTTTTAAGTATACATATTCAATAACAAGGCGTTCCCTTAACCATAACAATGTTGCGGCTGCAGGCAGCAGAAGACCTTGAATACGTTTAGGTTTCACACGGGAAGCGTTCACAGAAAGCTAGACTAAACAACTACAAGCAGCTTTGCGTTCTCACCCTCTAGTGGTGGGAAAATATGAAGCCAGGAGTAACAACAGGTCCCATCATGCTTCTCAACCTGTGACACTCCCCTACTCCTTGCGAAATATTTTCAGCTACCTCGCATTGGAGACTCCATCAACCCCAGTTTGCTAACGTGCTGACCAAATGCATTAGCAGGAAGTGGCTTGGTAAACACATCAGCCACGTTTTCTTCTGAAGACACATAGGTAAGGGACACTTTTCCTTCTTGTACATATTGTTTCACATTGTGAAATTTGATGTCAATGTGTTTTGATCGAGAAGACACCCGGTCAGACACTGCCATTTGAATGCAGGCTTGTGAATCACAACATATTTGTATTGGTAATGGCACAGACACATGCAGGTCTTGTAGCAACTGCAAGAACCAAACCAACTCAGTACAGAGCGCAGATAGGCTCACAAACTCTGCCTCTGCAGTTGACAAAGCAAGACAAGACTGTTTTTTAGCCTTCCAGTCGATTGCTACACCACTGTATTTGACAAGAAAACCAGTTGTGCTTTTGCGGTCCACAGTATCCTCAGCGAAATCACTGTCTGATGAACAGACAAGGTTTGGCATCTGATCAGGACAAATGCTTAGGCAATAATCAAGGGAACCTTTTAGGTACCTGAGTACCCTTTTTACACCCTGCCAATGATACTGGGTTGGCTTAGCACACGCTCTGCCCAGAATGTTGACACTTAAAGCAATATCAGGCCGGCTAGTACCAGCTAAGTACAAAAGACTCCCAATGACAGACTGATATAGGTGTATATCAGGAAATAATTCCTCACAGGTATTTTTCAAAAAACCTGGCACCATTGGAGTTTGTACCGGTTTGCAGTCAGACATTTGACACAATTCTAACAATTTTACAATCTTTTGTTTCTGACACAGCAGAATACCTTTTTCAGTTCTCTGTACTTCAATTCCAAGAAAGCTCTGTACTGGGCCTAGGTTTTTCACCTGAAACCTTTTCCCCAGCTCTTTCTCAAACACTTGCACTTGTTTTTGTGTAGCACTGACCAAGCACAGATCATCCACATATGCAAGGAGAATTTCCAAACTCTCCCCTTTCCCTCGAACATATACACAGGGATCAGCAAGGCTTTGTATGAACCCACACCCTTGCAGGGCATTGTGTAAACAAATATTCCAACACCTGGCAGATTGCCGTAATCCGTAAAGCGCTTTCCTCAAAAACCAAACTTGGTTTTCTCTCCCCTCTACTACAAACCCATCAGGCTGAAGCATGTACACTTTTTCCTCTAAATCAGCATTAAGATAAGCAGTAGAAATGTCAAAGTGAGTAATAACAGCTTTTCTCTGAGCTGCTATGGCAAACACCAATCTGATGGACTGTGCTTTCACAGTCGGGGAGTAAATCTGATCCAGATCACTGGTATCTTGCAAGAACCCGCATGCCACTAGGCGCGCTTTATATTTCACATGCCCATCAGCAGTGGGTTTCAACTTGTAGACCCATTTGCTGTCAATTGGCTTCACACCCTTGGGCAAATTACAAAGAGAATACACATCATGCTGAATAATGGAATCCATTTCACTCTGCACTGCATCCCACCAGGGTTCTGCCTGTTGCTCAGGCATTTTCACAACATCAGCAAAGCACTGAGGCTCACAGTTTACAGCGCACACACGAACTGCGAGAGACTCAGGGGAAAAACGTTTAGGTGGAATGCCTTTCGTCTTTCTTTGAGACCGTCTGGGGATGGACGATCCTGCAAAGGTTCGTCCCTGTCCTCAGCACTGCGAGACCTTTTCACTGAGCCCTCGCGTTCTCTCTTCCCTGTGCAAGACCTTCGCACATCACTTACAGCTCTTCTCCTCCACGCGCCTCTCTCCTCTTCTGTTTTGACCCTCGAGGAACTGGGAGCGGAGGCTGGGAGTGGAGCAGAGACTGAAGGCTGCAGTGGCTGAGAAGCTGGCAGACCAGCCACAGGGAGAAAAACTTCAGACGCTGCCTGAACACGCGACCAATTAGCGTGTTCCTCAAAAGAGGCATTCCTAGACACCACACAGGAATTGCCACCAGCGTAAAAACGATACCCCTTGCAGTTGGGCTCATAGCCAACAAAACGCATACGCTGGGCCTTGGGCTCCCCCTTCCTTCTTTGCCCCTTGGGGATGTGCACCCAAGCAAAACTCCCAAAGACTCTCAGATGTGCAATGGAAGGTTGTTTACCAAACAAACACTCATAGGGAGTAGTATTAACCACAGAACTCCACAGCCTGTTGTGTATGTAACAGGCAGTCAGAATTGCCTCACCCCAAAAACTCAGAGGCAGATCTGCATCAAGCAGCAAACTATGCATTCGAGTCTGCAGAACTCCTGCATTCCGCTCAGCCACTCCATTCTGATGAGGAGAATAGCCGGCAGTCGCCCTGTGCACTATACCCTGTTTTTTGATCCATTGTTACAAGTTCTCCGACAGGAATTCCATTCCTCTGTCGGTTTGAAGCTTTTGCAGGGAATAACCAAATTGCCTTTCAACCAAGGAACACCAGTTCTTGAGAACTTGACACACATCAGACTTTTGTTTCAACAAATAGCAGAAAATGAACCTGCTAAAATCGTCTACGAGAATGACGAAATATCTAGCTCCCCCTAGGGAAGGTTTACTCATAGGACCCACAATATCACAGTGTACCAACTGAAATGGGGTGGTTGGTACACGAAAACTAACTCTCGGTGCTGGGAGTTGTTTAGATTTAGCTTGCTTGCAAATAGCACAGTCAAGAAAGACATTACAAGGCTTCAAAGTACACCCTTTACAACAACCAGCAAGCCTCTTTAACACAGGAAAGCTTGCATGCGCTGCGCGCCGGTGGAGGAGATGAAGGCACTCATCATGTTGTGGGACATTGCCATACACATTACACACAGTGTGTCGTGGCTCAAGAAAGAACAGCCTCCCTTCTCGTGTAGCCACAGCACATACCACCCCATCTTTGAGGATTTTACCTTGCTTCCCATAGAACTCAACCTTGAACCCTGACTCTGTTAGTTGCCCCACAGAAAGCAAGCAGAAATCAAGAGAGGGAACAAACAAAACATTTTTCAAACCCATGTCAAGGGCAGGGACAAAAGCTACACCTTCGCCACAAACTTTAGCCTTTGTCCCATCAGCTAATGTCACAGAGGAAACACTGGCAGAATCCAAACAGTCAAATAAATCTTCAGAATTGACCAGGTGCTGGGAACAGCCGCTGTCTAGAAGCCAAACGGAATCACCTGCCTCCTCAGAGTCCGAAACAGTGTCCGCAACAGCATCTCCCACGGCAACAGCAACTCTCAGCCGTCCTCTGGCCCGACCTCCTCTGCCTCCTCTGCCACGGCCCCTGGCACCGGCGCCTGTGAGGCTTTGCTCCCCTTGCTTCAGGAGCGGGCAATCACGCTTCAGATGAGAAGCAGACCCACAGCGAAAGCACCTTCGCACAGCATGGGCTCTCACCAGCCCCTCCTGCCTCGCCTCAGCAGCCGGAGAACTTTTTCTCCCAGCACAGGCCTCTGCAGCTGGAGCCGGCTGTGTGGGAGTCTCTGCATTCCTTGCGCGCTTTTCCTCTTCTTCCAGCAGACGAGCAGAAACCAAAGGAACGGTTAACTCCCTCTCTGGCATGGATTGAAGAGAGGACACCACCAGATTCCAGGAACTATCAAGAGAATTCAAGATGCAAAATACCTTGTCACTTTCAGGCAACACTTTGCCTCTCTCCCGAAGTGACGAAAACAGCTCCAACATCTCAGCCAAATGCTGCCTCACCGGGACACCGGGGGCCAGTTTCATCCCATATAAACGGGCGCACAGGGCGTACTTGGCGGCTGCTGATTGACTCAAAAACAACTCCCGCAGCCTCGCCCAGGCCTCACGAGGGGTGGCAAGATCCCTGATATGCGTGAGCTGGTCATCCTCCACAGCCAGAAAGAGGACAGACATGGCACGCCTCGTTGCCGCCGCTATCTCCGCAGCAGTCCCCTGCAGAGTCGGGGGAGCTGTGAAAGCACCCCACAGCCCCTCAGCTTGCAAATACTTTTCCATGCGAGCTGACCATGCCAAGTAATTAGTTGCATTTAGCTTAACGAGAGGCAGGCCCCCAGGCGCCACATGAGCCATTGTGAAAACACCTCAAAAAACACCTCTCAAAACCATCCTCTGCTACCATGTTGAAAAACCCGCCAGGGGCATTACCATCAATAGGAAAAACATCACAGCCAACACGAGGCAGCAGGCTAACAGTCTTTATTGCGGGCAATAGATCAAGTAGCAGACTATTAAGTTACAGCGCAGCGAGCCATCTCCTCGTCCAGAGCAGAAAGGAAAGGAAACAAGAAAAAGGCACAGCCTGTTCAAAAGCCGTGTTTTTAAGTATACATATTCAATAACAAGGCGTTCCCTTAACCATAACAATGTTGCGGCTGCAGGCAGCAGAAGACCTTGAATACGTTTAGGTTTCACACGGGAAGCGTTCACAGAAAGCTAGACTAAACAACTACAAGCAGCTTTGCGTTCTCACCCTCTAGTGGTGGGAAAATATGAAGCCAGGAGTAACAACAGGTCCCATCATGCTTCTCAACCTGTGACAGTGCTACCGTGGTTTTTGTGTAGCACCCATCATCCGCCATCCCTCTGACATGCTAAGGATCACAGACCACCTTGGCAGCTTGCCAGAAGTTCAGCTGGAACGGCATCAGACTTTCCTTGGGAGAAGGCAGTGCTGGATGCTCTGCTTTTGGATCCCAAAAGATGACAAGTGTTAGCCATGCACTTCTTCTATACATGTTCCAAGGCCAGGCCATTTTGTGCAAAATGCAACAGTTCCATTTTTGTGTCCCAAGTTCACAAAACATGAAACTGAAACAACAATTACCAAATGAATTAAAATTTAATTAAAAATTACATTAACAATTACTAAAGCTACAATCACTGCATATTGTTTTAAAATTGATGTATTTCTACTTGCTTTTAAAGCTGTCTGCTTTTCAGATTATTTTCTTTTATGCTTTTGCTGATTACCCCGGGGTAGAGGTAGAACACACAGAATAAAAAATAAAATTAATAACAGTAAAAGGGTTCTTTAGGCATGTCCAGGCCCAAAATACCAGGCCCAAGAAAAATTACAAGGCACCTTGAAGAGACAAATATGAACTTGCCCCAATTACAGGCAATACCAGAACCATTCAGTATGCCTAGATCATACTCAGAAAAATAATGGAACAAACACATCCTCATAGGATTAACATATTTGAATGTAATTTTTGGATTACACTGACAGGCTTTAAGTTGGACAAGCTCACTTTTTGAAGGTCAGAATAGATGGAACCCACCATAGCACTGCCTTTCAGCACTGCATGCTCTTGTGAGGAAAGAAGCTATGCTGTTGGCAGCAGTGGTGATGGTAGGGTCTCTTGTGTCAGACAGGTTTTCACTGAGGAGACAGAGTAAATGTGCCAAGCAGCTACTGGGTAACAGCTGTAGTAGGGGTAACAAACTGGCAGAGGATCTCTCAGAGATAATGGCAGTGGCACTATGGATAACAGTGGTTAGTACTGTGCAGAAAGAGCCACAGTAACCTCCTTTTTAATATATTTTACCATGAAAACCCTATGATGAGACAATCTAAAATGAAACAAGAGATACTGTCAGAAGATAAGACTTCCATGTCAAATGGTACTCGACGACCTGCTGGGGTACAACAGAGGATGACTATGAGTAGCGCTGTGGCTAATGACACAACCAGGCACATGCTGAAAGGATGTTCAATTATTGACAGTCCACAGCTACACAACACATATTAAGGGAAGATGGAATGTGAGAAGCATGAATCAGAGGATGCTAGACATAATAAAACAAGAAATTTAAAACATATAAACATTGCAATACTTGAGGTGAGTGAGCTGCAGTGTACAGGAATGGGAAATTTTGAATCAGACAATTACACAGTTGTTTACTCAGGAAACGAAAATCTAAAAAGAAATGGGGTGGTATTAACAGTGAGGAGAGATGGAGCAGTCAAGGCATATAGTGCAAAGTCTGACTGAATAAAATCAATAAGTGTTACCACCGTATACTGGTCTGGCCTTTGGTGAACCAAAGATATCATTTTGATATCACAATTCGGCCCTACTCTGCCACCAGCCAAGTGTTTGTGAGGCCACCGAACAAGTGCAAAGCTAGGTATGGCTACTATTTGCTGCTCACACCAAACCAAGCCAGAAATTGTCAGATCTGCTTTAGGGGACCTCCCGAAACAAACACCCTCATTATTCAGAACATAACTCAATCATGTAAATTCTGACCTTTCGGAGGCATTGTCTCCAACCCAAAACTTATCGTTTTCACCCAAGACCAGACTAGTTTACGGTCGTTCTTTCCCTGATAAAAACCCCCAGCTCCGAGAGCTCTTTGGATCTCTCGCTGGAACGCTCAGACTTCATTGGGCTTCGATTCCGCCTTGCTGCCGCTTCTTCTGCGAGCTCCCCTCGGCCGCCATGCTAGGTTTCCTCTTCTACAATCGGCTTCCCCAGGACTGCAGGAAAGGTGGCGTATCACCCATTCCCCTTGAACTCTCTTTTCCTTTTCTAGTTAGGAGTGTGGTTGTGTTGTTCTTGATATTGTTAAATAAATCTTATTGCTATTTTGAACTGCCTGACTGCTCACTGACCTGACGCTGTAGACAGAGGGTAAAAGATCCCCGCTAAGTTACCCTGCCTCTCGTTAGCTAAGAGAGTGCTCCAGCTAATTTCCCCATCTTTGCTTGGTCTGGTTTGTTGTTTGTGTGCCCCCCCGGGACCCCCAATTCACAGGGTAACATAAGACTTGAGGAAAATTCAGAGAAAATATTTTTGTTTAGAACTCGATAAAATGTATCGCCTGGATTCAATGACTGCCAGACAGAGAAACTTACCAAATGATGTGATTGTAAATTTTGGGATAAGACAAATAAAAGACCAAGTTCTTCAGCAACACTACTGGAATAAGATGCAGATTGATGGAAAGGCTGTGCTCATTTTTAAAGACATTTTGCTGTTTATTCTGAGAAAAGGAGAGAATATGACTTTTTGACCAATAAACTGAATCAACATGGGACTCATTCTGGATGAGGAATTGTTCTACATTATAGATAGAGAAGATAATCTTAATATTGTTTCAAAGGAAAAAGAATTCCTGCATAAATAGGGAAAAGATTTAAACAGAGGAAATCTAGAATGAAAAGAGGAAATGGCCCCTGAGCAAAATTTTAAAGAGGAGAGCAATCGGGGGGGAGGAGGAGGAGAGGGTAAGAGGGCACAGGCCCAGCAAAAATCAATATGAACTCTAATTTTGATGTGGCCTAAAAAAAATAGCTCTAAAATTTTTATCTTGGAATATGACAGAGGGCAACTCCCCTGCAAAAAGAAAGATTTTTCACTATTTAAAAAAACAGAAATTGAACTTGATTTGTTGCAAGAAATTCATATTAGGGAAAAGATTATAAGTACAGTAGAGTCTTGGTTATCTGACATAAACGGGCAGGCTGATCGTCAGATACCTGAAAATGTCGGATAATCCGGAGGCCTGTGGTGGCCGCCATTTTGGGGGCGTGTCTGGGGGCATGTCTGGGGGGGCGTGGGAATGCCTACAGCCATGCCCCCAGGCAGCTGCGACATGGATAATCCGGAATGTCAGATGAATGAAGGTCGGATAACCGAGATTCTACTGTATTTAAAGAATACAACAATGGGGAAAGAATCTGATGCATGTGCTGATACGAAAAAAAAAAGAGGACTGGTGGTCTATGTGGACCCAAAATTAAACCCAGAAAAACTATCTGAAGATTCAAACGGTCGGTATTGGGAGTAGAAATACAAATTCAAGAGCAAAAAATTCTGACTGTTGGAATGCTCCTACAGAGAATAAGGTGCCTTTTAAACAAAATACTGGAGAAGGTCTTAGAATTTTCCTGTAAGAGATGTATCTTTTGGGTGATTGGAATGGTGTATTAAATCAGAAATTAGCAGAGAAAGTAAGAAAACCTGAACAAAGGAAATTGCCTAAATCTTTGTTTAATCTGGAATTGCTTGAAACTTGGAGACCGAAGTATGCAGACATGCACGAATATACTTTTTTCAGAAAAGCACCAATCTTTTTCTAGAATTGATATGTTCCTAACATCCAAGTAATTGTCTAATATTATCAAAGATATGGAAATATTACTAAAGACTTTCTCAGATCACAATCCAGTATTGTTGACTTTTAAACAGAACAGTAGCCAATTTAATTGGTGATTAAATGATGCTTTGCTTAAGAATTAAGAGGTATTGAACAAGGCAAAAAAAGGCTTTGCAAAAAATTTTCAAGGATAATTTGAATAAAGGCACTGATGTTAGAATGCTCTGAGATACAAGTATTTATGAGAGGCCTTTTCATAAACAAAATAGTAAACAGAAAAAGAAAAGATTAAAAAATCAAACTATTTTAGATGAGATTAAGAAAAAGAAGATGAATATAAGAGAAATCCCTCAAATTTTACACTTTTGAAGGAGATAAAGATTTTTCAAAAACAATTTTCCACAAACACAATCCATAATATTGAGAAAAAGGTGAGTTACAGCAGGCAAAAGTATTTTGAATTTGCAAATAAATCAGGAAACGATTTGCTTATAAAGTAAGAAAAGAAGAAGCAAATTCTAAAAATCTAAGATAGAAAGAAATTGACATGTTAAAAAGTTAAAATACAGAGGATTTTTTAAAAAATGTAGCTTGTACAAAGAATGAGAGGTGTCAAGAGAAAAGCTGAAAAATACTTGAGCCTGCAGAATTTGCGACCCATCCTAGACAATCAAAGACTGATCTTAAACACAACTATAACCATGGGGGAAATAGTTGAGGCCATGAAGAAAACTAAGATTGGAAAAGCTCCAGGACCAGATGGACTTTCTGCAAATTACTATAAGAGCTTGGAAGAACAGATCTATGTCCAACTTCAACAATTTATGAATTCAATTTTGGCCACAGGTAAGATATCAAATAGTTGGTGTTATGACAATATAATGTTAATATCAAAGGAAGATCAAGACACAACAGATCCTATGGACCCATCTCTCTTTAGAATAATGACTACAAATTTTTACATTAATTTTTGCAGAAAGAAGAAAATTTTGGAGGAGGCAATACATGAAGACCAATATCGATTTTTGCCAAAGAGGCTCATTCGAGATCATATAAAATGTGTCCCTGATATACTACATAGTTGGAGGTTCACAGTGAAAAACAGTGGCACTATTCTTTCTGGATGCAGAGAAAGCTTTTGATAATATGAACTGGTTATTTATGATAGAAGTTTTAAAAAATGAATTTTAGACAGAACTTTATTACATACATCAAAGTGATCTTAGGCAGCACAGATTTTGATCAATGAGGAATCAATAAGAAGCTGTGATATTCAAAGATGGATGAGAAAAGGTTGTCCTCTTTCACATTTTTTTTAAATATTGAATTTAGAAATTTTGAATAGAGCAATAAGGCAAAAGGAAAAAATAATGCTGTGATGATTAAGGAGCAAACATTCAGATTAAGGGCATTTGCAAATTATTTAGTGATTTTCTTGCAAGACCCTTTAGATAGTAAAACTACATTACTAAAAATTTTACATTACTAAAGAGTTTAAATGACTATAAAAGTTTGGCAGAATTTAAAGTAAACAAAGATAAGATAGACATGTTAACTAAAAATATGGTAAAATAGGATCAAAAACTTTTGATGGAAAAAATGGATTTAAAATTGTCAAGGAGGTAAAATATCTAGGTGTTACTTTTGAAAAACAAAATTCTAAGCTATTTCAGCATAACTACATTAAGATATGCAATGAAATTAAGCAGGATCTACAAAGATGGTAAAACTGAAACTTTCACCAGAGGGCAAGATTTCAACTATAAAGATGAATGTTTTACCCAAAATATTGTTTGTATTCCATACTACTCCTATCACGAATAATGAGGTGGCAATGGCACAAAGATTGGTCTAAATGTATCTGGCAAGAAAAGAAGCCAAGTATTTGATTCAAGACTCTGCAAGATGAAAAACAGAGGAGATTTGGACTCCCTGACTTGAAATTGTATTATTATACTGGTGGTTTAGTTTGGCTTAAAGAGTGGATTAATTTGAAAAGAGAAAGACTTCTTCACCTAGAGGGCTTTGGTTTGAGGTTTGGCTGGCACGGATCTTTGTGGAGCAATGAGATTAAAGCAAATATTGATTTTAACAAGCACTCTATTAGATATGCCATACTAAAGGCTTGCATTAAACATAAAATGAGGCTGTGTGCTAAAATGCCTCTCCTAACTTCACTGCATGGAGTTTTGTTTAAAAGAGGAATAACTTTTAAAGACAACTGGTTAAAATATAAAGATTTATTAATAATGGGAAAAGGGCAAATCAGAATGAAATTAAATGAAGAGTTATTACAAGAAAGTCACCTTATTTATTGGTTTGCACACAGACAACTATCTGAATGTTTTAAAATGTATAAACAACTGGTTTTGAAATGTCTAAATCAGAGTTTGAGGAACTGTTATGTACAAAGGAGGAGCATTTAATAGCTAAAATGTATAAACTGCTGTTGAGATTTGAAATGGGATGAATCTGTTAAGGACTGTATGATTAAATGGACATAGAATATGGGTCACCGTATTCAGATGGAACACTGGGAAAAGATGTTGTCAAAAGATTTAAAATTTCTGTTATGATCTTAGGGAAAAAATATGTAAGATGATGTATAGGTGGTATATGATAACAGAAAGAATGTCTAAAATGTATTCACTAATATGTGTTAGAAATGTGAAAGTAAGAAAGGGGCTTTTTTGACATGTGACAAAGCAAAAAAGTTTGGGGTTTCAATATTTACCTGACAGAAGATATTCTGAAGACCAAGATCCAACCTAAACCTGAAGTTTTCTTGTTAGGACTGATAGATGATAAGATGGACAAAAAATTGGATGGAGTTTTCCAGTGTATGATTAAAGCTGCTAAACTACTCTTCACCCAGAAATGGAAGGAATCAACTGTCCCATAGCAAAAAGAATGGCTATTGAAGTTGCTCAGCTTTGCAGAAATGGACAAACTTACTGTTTTCATTAAAAAAAAAAAAAGAACATTGTGTACATTTAAGAAAGACTGGAACATGGTAATAACATATTTGAGAACTCTTTGGGGAAAGACATCAACTTTAGGTCTTGATCATTGTTTTTTTCAGCAAGCAGAAGTAGCTATTATTGTTTTAATGTTGAAGAAGTATATCTAGATAGCATCAATTGTAGGGCTCAAAGTCATCTATTTTTTTCTATAATCCCTGTTTAGCCAATTTAGTTTAGTTTAGCTTAGTTGTAATTACAGCTGTAGTTTAGTTTTGTTTTATTTATAGTGGTGTAATATGTGTTGTCTATGTTGGAAGTTTGTCTTTTTATATTCCTCATGTGTTGTTTTACATATTTAAAATTTGTGTTTTAATAAAAATATTTTGAAAAAAGAAGATGATAACTGAAAAGCAAGAACAAGAGACCTCTTCCACAAAATATGAGTAATCAAAGGGAAATTAAACCAAGAATGGGGATGGTCTGTGACCAGCAGAGAAACATATTACATGACCAAGTAGAAATAAAAAGATGAAGAAACTATACACTGAAGAACTATATAAAAGAGAAGAAAGGATGACAGGTTCATTCAAGGAAGAATCATTTGAATGTGAATTCACAATTTAAAAAAACAATGTACAAGCGGTACTCAGAGCACTTGGAGGAAGTAAATCACTAGGAGCAGATGGCATACCAATAGAACTGCTTCAAGCTACAGAGACAGAACCTACTTCTAAATAAAATGTGTCAACATATATGGGAAACAAAACAATGGCCCACAGATGGAAAACACTCCAATACCCAAGAAAGGGGACATCAGGGATTGTAGTAACCACATGCAAGAAAAGTGATGCACACAGTTCTATAACACTTTTACTATATACGGAGTGAGAAATGCCAGATGTCCAAGCTGGGTTCAGGAAAGGAACATGCACTAGGGATCATACTGCAAACATATGCTAGATAATGGAACACAATGGAGAATATCAGAAGAAAATCAGCTTGTGCTTTACAGATTACAGGAGAGCCTTTGATTGTGTAGGTCATTGAAAAATATGGATCATTCTTAAAGAAACTGGTATACCACAACATTTGATTGTCCTGTGTGTAACCTTTACTCAGGACAAGAGGCTACTGTAGGACAGAATGGTTTCCAATTGGCAGGAGGGTCAGGCAAGTCTGCATTTTACCACCCTATCTGTTTAACTTGGATGCTGAAAGTATAATACGCAAAGTAGGATTACACTCAGAGGAAGGATGTGTGAATATTGGAGGAAGGAACATCAGCAATTTAAGATAGGCAGATGACACCATAATACTAGCAGACAATAACAAAGACATGAAACAATTACTGAAGAAAATCAAGGAAGAAAGTGAAAAGGCAAGTTTACAGTGCAACATTAAGAAAACAAAAATAATGACCATGGATGACTTACATAATTTTAAAGGAGATGATGAAGATGTTGAAATAGTTCAAGATTTTCCATACTTTGGCTCAGTCATTAATCAACGGAGCCTGCAGTGAAGAAATCAGAAGAAGACTAGGACTTAGAAGGGCAGCTATGAAGGAACTAGACAAGATCCTGAAGTGTAAAGATATATTATTGAATACTTAGGATTGTCTATGCCATCATATTTCCAATTTCTGTCTGTGGTTGTAAAAGCTGGACAGTGAAGAAAGCTGATAGGAAGAAAATGAATTCCTTTGCAACATGCTGCTGGAGAAGAGTTCTATGGATACTGTGGACTGCTGAAAGGCAAACGATTGATCCTAGGGCAAATCAAGCCTGAACTCTCCCTAGAAGCCAAGTTGATTAAACTGAGACTGTCATAGTTTAGACATAGCATGAGAACACATGACTCATATGAAAAGACAATAATGCTTGGTAAAGTAGATCAGAGGCATATGAAAGGCCCTCCCTTCATTCCAACTACCACTATCCTGGCCTCAGAGGGAGAGGAGAGGCAGTATCTGTTGAACTTAATCCTCTTCCACACTGCCATTCCCTTTTTCTTTCATGCCATGTCTTCATTAGATTGTAAGCCTGAGGGCAGGGATCTGGTTTTGATGTTCCTTTACTGGTAGGAGCACCATGTACAGTGATGAAGCTGTATAAATAAATTACGATGGTGGTGGTGGTGATGACACTGAGGCAGTAGGAAAAGAGGAATATTGCATTGCATATGGATACACTTGATCAAGGAAGCCACAGCCCTGAGTCTGCAAGGTCTCAGCGTGACTTTAATTCATAGGGTCACCATAAGTCAAAGTTGACTTGATGGGATTTTACAACACAACAAATGGATGGAGAGATCAGCCAGAAAAGTTCCTGTCCTGTCACCAAGATCACCTGCAATAACAGAAAAAAAGAGAAGAAATTTGGCCTTCTGCTAGAAATAATAACATTCAAGTTTAAACCAATTCAGTACAGTGGGCACCTGGGCAGAATAAGTATTACACAAAAGTAAAGCCAGCTACTTAAGGCTTAGAGTTGTAATTTGCACCACTTCTGCAGTGAGTGATGTTACACTGGCACAGGGACCATAAGAAGAGGCTAAGAGACTGAGCTGTGAGCTAAGGAAGGGTATGGGCTTTATGTCAGTGGAGCTGTGGTAGTGGTAGGGACATAGTTGTACCATACCCTGCTATTTGCTATGGTATCCCTAATGTTAGGCAGACACATTTTCCCTGGCAAAGCCATAACTCAGCATAAATAAGCACAGCGTGCTTCTGCTTTGTCGCTCAGTTCCTCCTCCAGGAGAACAGGACCGTGCATTCAGCTCTTTCCAACAATGAGAACATCCTGATAACTTTCACATTCTCTATTCTATCCAGTGAAATTCTGAATCATTAACAATTATATACACACTCACATCTGTGTGCAAATAGACATGCACACATTCTACCAAGACAATGAAAACTTTGCACAAAGAAATTCCGAACTCTGCAACCCCTATAAATTATGTAAATAGGAAAAATGGTGGATTTGTTATTAGTTTGAACAATTTCTTCTGTTTCAAATCTGTTTCTTGCATTTCTGCTAGTCTCAGGAAGAGATGAGAAACAACACAGGACACTGAAACCTCTTTATCACTGAAAATCTTAGGCCATTTCTGCACTTCACTGTTATAGTGCTATTATTCCACTTTCAATGTCTTGTGGAATTCTGGGTTTGTAGTTTATTGAGACTAGAAAGCTTCCTGGCTGAGAAATCTAAATGCTCCTCCCTAAACTGCAAATCCCAGGATTCCACAGGATGTTTAAAGTAGAATAATAGCACTATAACAGTGTAGTGCGGAAAGGCCCTTAGCTTTCATGTTGCTTGCTTGCTTGTATTTATATCCCCTCTCACCCACTAGGGTCCCCAAGGCAATGTATTGTAACAGGAAAAAACATTTAAAACGTTAAATTCATGAATAGAAGGTTTTAAAAACTGACAAAAAACATTCATTAAAATAATTTAAACCATTCAGTTAAAATAGAAAGATTTGCTGAAGACCATATGAAACAATACAATCTTAGCTGCCCACCAGAAACTTAAGAGGGATGGAGCCAGACTGGCCTCCCTTGGGAGGGAGTTGAACAGGTTGCTTACCTGTAACTGTGGTTCTTCGAGTGGTCATCTGCGCCCTCATACATTAGGAGCTTTCACGCCTGTGCGGTAGCGTTCGTTAGATTCTAGAGCTCATTAGCTTGGCGGGAACCCCTCCCCCACGTCGGTGCTGTGCATGCTCTTCCCGCTGAATAACGGTCTCTCCTCAGTTCTGGTCCGCCAAAGAAGATGGGACCTGAAAAAGAGGGGAAGGCAGGGCGGGGATGTATGAGGGCACAGATGACCACTTGAAGAACCACTGTTACAGGTAAGCAACCTGTTCTTCTTCGTGGTCTCTGTGCCTCATACATTAGGAGACTGTGTAGCTTACCGGCAGGATGGTGGGTCAGGTCCCAGACCCTAGAGAACAGAAGCCAGCACAGCACAGCCAAATCGAGCATCTCTCCTGGACCGGCAGTCGAGTCTGTAGTGGCGGACGAAGGTCGATGGTTGGGACCAGGTCGCCACACGGCACAGCTCCAGCAGGTCAACGCCTCGCAGGAGGGCAACAGATGTTGCCACGGCCCTGGTGGAGTGAGCCCGCAGGAGGGCAGGCGGAGGCTTCTTGGCAAGCTCGTACGTCAGGTGTATAGTCTGTACCACCCACTTGGAGAAGCTCTGGGTGGATACCTTGTGGCCTCTCCGGCGCCTGCCATAGCAGACAAAAAGATGTGGTGTCTACCTGTAGGCCGCAGTCCTGTCTTTGTAAAAAGACAGAGCCTGACGAACATCTAGGGAGTGGAGGGACCGCTCCAGAGGTGTAGTCGGGTCAGGATAGAAGGCTGGCAGGATGATGTCCTGGCTCAGATGGAAGCTGGATACCACTTTCAGCAGGAAGGAGATGTCAGGCCGGAGGACCACCTTGTCACGATGGAAGACCAGGTATGGCTCATCGCACCGTAGCGCCGTCAACTCTCCCGCCTGCCTGGCAGAGGTGACAGCCACTAGGAATGTGGTCTTCATCGCGAGCAGACTGTCGTCGCCATCGGTTCGAAGGGCGGCCTCGTCAGCTGCGACAGTACCAAGGACAGCAACCACGGCGGTAGCGGCGGCAATACCGGCGGGTAGAGGTGCTGAAGGCCCTTCAGGAACTACTTGATGGTGGTGTCCCTGAAGAGAGCAGCCGATGGGGATCGTGGCAGCTGGTATGCCACAATCGCGGTGAGGTACACCTTGAGCGATGGAAAAGCCAAGCCCTGTTGTCGCAGGTGAAGGAGGAAGTGGAGCACGGTACGCAGGTTGACGGGTGACACCGGCTCTCGACGTTCCTCGGTGAAGGCCACGAAGCGCTGCCACTTGTAGTGGTAGTTCCTCCGTGTGGACTCTTTCCTGGCCGCGGTCAAGACGTTACCGATGACCGGGTCATCTACGGCAATATCCTTCAGGCATGGAGGGCCAACACAGGCAGGTCCGGGTGCAGGACAAGGCCGTCGGAGTGGGACAGCAGGTCTGGTACCGTCGGGAACCTGAGAGTCCTGCCCCAGGCGGCTTCGATCAGGAGCCCGAACCAGTGCTGCCTCGGCCAGTACGGTGCCACGAGGATCGCATCTGCTCAGTCTGCGATGATCTTCGATATCACGCAGCCCAGGAGTGGGAACGGAGGGAAGGCGTAGAGGAGTCCCTCGTCCCACAGGAACTGGAATGCGTCGCCGATGGAGTGGCGATCGTGGCCGGCTCTCGAGCAGAAGCGGCGGCACTTCGTGTTCTGGCTGGTCGCGAAGAGGTCGACAGTCGGTTCGCCCCATCGATCCCGAACCATCTGGAAGGCCTCGTCCGACAGGGACCACTCATGGTGGGAAGAGGTGTCCCTGCTGAGGGCGTCCGCTGTGGTGTTCTCCTGCCCCACCAGGTGTATCTGAAGCGAGACACACCAGTTCCAGAAGTCGAGCGCGATGTTCAGAAGTGTGGTGGAGTGTGTCCCTCCTTGCCTGTTCACGTAGCAGATCGCCGTCGTGTTGTCGGTGAGGATCAACACCGTGTGGCCCGTGACCAGGTGATGAAACACCTGCAGAGCCTTGTGGATCGCCAGCAGCTCAAGGGTGTTGATATGGAGGGACGTCTTGTTGTCCATCCACCAGCCTCGGACTCGGAGGTCGCCGGTGTGCGCTCCCCAGCCGAAGAGCGAGGCATCTGTCGTTACCGTAACCGATGGTTTGGGTTCGCGGAACGGCATGCCTGACAGGAGGTTCCTGTACGACTGCCGCCACAGGAGCAATCGACATATCTGTGGGGGCAGCCGGGAATGGTGAGACTGGTCGTCCCGGAATGGATCGAAGGCCCTGACGAACCAGTGATGGAGCAGTCGCGCGCGTAACCTGGAGAGGTAGGTTACGGCAGTGGTCAAGGCCATGTAGCTGAGGAGCTGCTGTAACGTCCTGGCTGATATCGTTGGAGCCCGGCAGGCGGCGGACGCTGCCCGACAGAGTGCCCGTGCCCTCTCGTCCGGTAGGTAGGCCCTGGCCGATACGGCGTTGAGGGTCGCCCCGATGAAATCGAGAACCCGGGCGGGTTCGAGATGGGACTTCTTGGGGTTGACCCTGAGTCCGAGCCGAGTGAGCAATGTCAAAGTCCAATGAATGTCCTTGTAAAGTTTCTATTTGCACGGAGACACCTTTTGTCCGCAGGACAGGAGCCATGCACTTTGTGAATACCCGCAGTGTGGTGGAGAGGCCGAACGGCAGCACCTGGTACTGGTAGCTGGTGCCGTCGACCGCAAATCGCAGGTATCGTCTGTACTGAGGGCGGATCGAGATGTGGAAATAGGCGTCTTTGAGATCTATGGACGCAAACCAGTCTGCTCTCCGGAGGAAGGGGAAGACTGAGGGCAGCCTGACCATCTTGAACCTCTTGGGGCGGATGTACTTGTTCACCCCTCAGAGGTCTAGGATGGGCCGCAGGGAACCGTCCGCCTTCGGTACGGTGAAGTACCTCGAGTAGAAGCCGGTGGTCTTGGCTGAAGGCGGGAGTCTCTCGATCGCTCCCTTTTCGAGGAGGGACTGGATCTCTTCCAGCAGGGCCGAGCTGGCTGGGGTGGAGTAGTAGACACCCCGTGGCGGAATATCCTGGAACTCGATGGCGTATCTCAGGCGGATGATGGTAAGTACCCAGGAGTCCGCAGTGATCTCCCGCCATTGTTCAAGGTGCCTGGCCAGGCTCGGATGATGGATTAGGTCTGCTGGAAGGGCGAAAGATGGTATGGGCGGTGTCCTGCGAAGACCATCAAAACCGGGTCTTCACCCCAGAGGAAGACTTCTTTGATGACGAGGATGGGTGCCGTATAGGAAGCCTTCGTGAGGCCGAAGACATTGATGGCCTCGAGGTGGTCGATCGCGGAGACCGCGGCTGGTACGCAGAGGATGAGGAGGACCTTCTCCATGAAGACCTCAGCTGGAAGGTACGGCAGGATTGGGCAGTTTGGTTTATGCCCATCTTCTTTGCCGTCAGCCGGGCCTTGACGAGGTGATCCATGGCCTCGTCGGTGGAGGTGTGGAAAAGCCCTTGGCCATCGAACAGAAGATCTTCAATCCGTCGACGGCTGTCCTCCTGGAGCCCAGAGGATCGGAGCCACGCATGACGTCAGAGGGCTACAGCACCGACCATCACCCTCGAGGTGGCCTCCACGACGTGCCTCGAGGTGGCGATCTGTTGGGTAGCCACCGCAATGGCCTCGCCGAAGATCTGGGTGGCTGAGGCGCGTGACTCCTCCGGCAGGTCAGCTAAGAGCGGCGCGAGTCGGTCCAGTAGATTCCGATGGTATGCCGCGAGGCAAGCCATCGTGTTGACCGTACTGGCCACCAAGGACGACGCCAAGTAGAATCAGCGTCCGAAGGCATCAAGCTTCTGGCCTTCACGGTCCGGCGGGGTGGTATGCACTTGATTGCCTCCCTTTATCTGGGCCGACTCGACGACAATGGAGTTCGGTACAGGATGGCTGAGAGGAACTCCGCGTTCTCCTTCTGCGTCCTGTACAGGTACTCCAGCCAATGCAGAATGGGCTGTGCTGACGCCAGCTTCACCCATGGCTGCTTCATCGCCTCCACCAAAGTTGGCAAGAATGGCAGCAGTGCGGTCGATGGTGGGCGGGTCTCCAAATACTGGAAGACCGGGTCTTGGGCTTGCGAAGCAGGTTCGGTCACCTTAAGGCCAAGGGCCATGGCCATTCTGAGGAGGAATGCAGAGAACTGGCGCACATCCTCCAGTGCAGACTCGAGACCTGGTTCCCCGAAAGCCAGCGGAGGGGACTCGTGAGAGGAAAGAGTGGACTCAGCGGAATCAGAGTCCGAGTCATAGGAGTCGCCAGATGGAGTTGGCGACCGCTCCGCTTCCTTCTCTTCAGCTGGCTTACGGGCCGAGGGAGCCAGGGTGACTGCTGGAGCTGCAGGCTGTGTCGATGTAGGTGCGGCAGATGTTGTGGCCGGTACTGGAGTCACCGGCAGGGGCACGACCGAGGGCCGAGGGCGGTGTGCCGCCTGCGTTGTAGACGGGCCGGCCACCGTTGTTTGGGCCACAGTGGGCTGTGGTGCCGGACGAGTAGCTGTGGCCATCGTCTGTGGGGGTGGTGAAACAATCCTGTAGTGGGGTGAGGGCTCCCAGGACCTTTGGCGACTCAGAGATTGACACAGCGGTGACGGTTCGTAGTGGGAGTAGTGGGCTTCCCGCGGTGGCGAGCGAGACCAGCAGTGAGGTGACCAGTACCATGGATCTGGATGGTACTGGTCCCTGTAGGACGGCGATATGAGTAGTAAGAGCCAGCTGGCTCATGCCACACCTGCTCCTGGGTGTACCTTCCAAGGTAGGCAGGGGAGTAGGAGCCCTCACCCGAGCGAATCCTCTCGAGGCGCATCTCCCGATAATGCGGGATAATGCGACTCAGAGATTGACACAGCGGTGACCGTTCGTAGTGGGAGTAGTGGGAGTAGTGGGCTTCCCGCGGTGGCGAGCGAGACCAGCAGCGAGGTGACCAGTACCATGGATCTGGATGGTACTGGTCCCTGTAGGACGGCGAATATGATAGTAAGAGCCAGCTGGCTCATGCCACACCTGCTCCTGGGTGTACCTTCCAAGGTAGGCAGGGGAGTAGGAGCCCTCACCCGAGTGAATCCTCTCGAGGCGCATCTCCCGATAATGCGGGGATGGAGGCCTGGCCCGCTGCTCCGGAGAGCAGGATTCGTCGCGTCGAGAGGCTGGTCGCTGCCTGATCATAGCCTCCTCTCGGCGGTCTGCCGAGGTTGGACAGCGACTTGGCGGGGTAGTCTCCGCAATCAGCTTGGGCGGCTGGGAGGGCGAGGCCTGCATGGCCTGCTCCTCGTCCGACACCTCGAGGATTTCTTGTTCCTCTGGAGGCTCCTCTTCCTCAGGGGGCTCCATCAGTTCAGGTTCCTCGGCAGGCTGGGTGGGTGGCGGAGTTGGTGGTCGCGCCACTTTCGGTGGAGAGCACCGTTTCTCCTTCCTCTTCTTCTTCTTCTTCTTCTTCTCCTTCTCCGCGTCTTCAGTAGCAGGACGCTTCTTCTGGGCTGGGGTAAGCAGCCTGGAGGAGGAGGAGGAAGCCTGCGAGCCCGCAGGGTCCTCGCGTGCCCGAGTTGCCAAGATCTTAGGGATTCTCGGCAACTTCGTGATCGGTACCGAGCCCGTACCAATCCGGATGATGTCGAGGGCGCGGCAGCCGCTGCTGCTGCCAAAGAAGAAGAAGAGGGAGTTGGGCGTTTCTTGGCCATCGGAGTAGTCTCAGACCTCTGCGCCCGAAGAGATTCTTCCCAACAATTGGACTTTAGCCTCGCCACTCGGTTCCGAAGTGTCTGGTGGGTGAACTCCCTACAAATGGTGGAAGCCTGCACGTTGTGTCCTTCACCCAGACAAAATAAACACTTCGCGTGTTGGTCTGAAAGGGCGACCTTCCTTCCGCAGGAGGTGCAGTGCTTAAACAGAGCTGACATAAAACGTAAGGAAAACAAAGCGGGAAGAAAAAGGGAAGTCTGAGAACGCCAAATCCAAGCCTGAAATCCGAAAAACGCAAACAGCCAGAAATGGGTCAAAACCAATCGTACTGTACCAGGAACCAGTCCGAAATCCGAGAGGGGGTAGTCAATATCCAAAATCCAAAGTCAAAGCCAAAAAATTCGAAAACCAAGCAGAAAAGCACAAGCCAACAAGAGAACCTTCTGTACGCTGAGGCGGACAAGAAAGAACTGAGGAGAGATCGTTGCTCGGCGAGAACAGCATGCGCAGCACCGACATGGGGGAGGGGTTCCTGCCAAGCTAATGAGCTCTAGAATCTTCGGAACACTACCGCGCAGGCGCGAAAGCTCCTAATGTATGAGGCACAGAGACCACGAAGAAGAACCACAGTTGCAGCACCGCTACAGAGAAAGCCCTGTCACACATACACACCAAAGAAGCCTCATGAGGCCTTGGGACACACAGTACGGCCTCTGCTGAGGATTGCTAATTTCAGGGAAACTTATAAGAAAGGAGTAGTCTTAGGGATGTGTAGATCAATACAAAACCTTGAATGGACGTCAGAGGCAAATTGAAAGACAGTGCAGTTTTAAAAGAATGGTAGTATATGGCTTATATCAGCTACACATAGTCAAACCTATCTGGCAGAGAAGTAATATACTTACAAAAATAGATAATTCTGGAATTCCCTGGAAAATTAATTCTGAGCCCTGTTGCAAAGTACTGCAGAATACACAGAGATGGCTATTGACAACTTTTACACCTCTCAAAAGACAAACCGCACATTTAATCATATATATGCCCTGATAGCCCAATAGTTTCAGAAGGATGGAACTAACAATGGAGAAGCTGAACCAGGAAAAGGCACTCCAACCTTTTCCCACTTGCCCAAACGCATACTTGTAAGCCAGAAGTTTCGTCTACTGAAACTCCTTCTTCCAGACATAGAGGTATGAACCCCTGTTGTCCTCCCTTGTTTCTGGCCATGATTTACATTTTAAATTCCTGTCTCCTGGAGCACAGTACACAAACTGTCACCCTTACATGTTTTCTTCTTTGTCTTTTGTAAGCCTGGTTTTCTTAAGGAACTCTCTTTGAACCAAGCCAGTTCCACCAGAAGTGAATGTAGTTCTCAAAGTCTGAAAATAGTCAACAGTGATAGACAAAACCTAAACAGTGATAGAGAAAACATCAAAACTAGTTCTAAACAAGACAGACCAAACATTTTGCATCTGTTCAAATTTCCTTCTAGTCCAGTATTCTGTTTCCAGAGGAAATATACTGGGTACATTTGAAAGCACTGGCTCAGGGCACAAGGGTCATTACACATACATTGCTGTTTGCCATGGCACTTGATACTGCTGATATATACTGCTGTTGAACATGGAGTATTTAAATAATATGGTTAATAGCCACTGATAGCATCCTTTGTGATTATCTTATGGCATTTGAGCTATTTATCCCTATATATATCCCTATATCTTGTGGCAGTGACTTTCAAAAATTAAGAAATGGTTAACTGTGATGTGTTGAAATACATAATATCCCAAATCTGTGGCTGTTATGTGCCTTCAAGAGATTTTCGACTTATTGGTGAACTATCATGGGGTTTTCTGGGGGCTGAGAATATGTGATGCACCCAAGGTCACTCAGTGGGTTTCCATGGTCAAGTGGGGAATCAAATCCTGGTCTCCAGGGTCACAGTGCAACACTTAAACTATTACACCACACTGGCGCTCCTGAATCTACTGTCAACCAATTTAACTGGCTGATCTCTAAGTTCTGTTATTATGAGAAACAATAGGTTCTTTGTGCCATTTATAATTTTTAAACACATTTTCTGCACTTCTGAATATTCTTTTTTTCTAAACTAAAAGGGCCAAAATCTTTCAGCCTTGTTGGGAGGGAAATATTAATTACAGAAGACATTAAGGGTCCTAAGCTTAAACGTTATGTATTGGCTTGCTTCCCACACGTTGCCTAACTGAAATAAGCCTAAAAGTAGCTCTTACTGTTCACAAGCTTGCACTGTAAGATAAATGTCACAACACTGCAGCAAAAATGTTGCAAATATAAGCAGAAGAGCTATTATAAACATGCGAGTTCAGGATTTTAAAGGCTTGTGTCCTATACAAAGGGACGGGCACGTGTCTATAGGGCTATCAACCCCACAGTTAGACGACAGTGTTTAGTACGATGGTGACTGGCATCAGGATTTGTAGCAGTATTGGACTTTGAACAATTGCTAGTGCAAATGTCTTAACAGAGCTTAAGTTGCTTTGACATGTTTACCTTGACTGGATTGGGAAAACTGCCCTTGTAGATTATTAAGTACTGACTAGCTGACCTGGGCCATTTCCTATTGGCAGCGTAATTTTGAAGTACAATATGTGTCCTAAGGACAGAGAAGATCATGATTTTACTAGACAGTCCATCTGAGGAACATTACTTGTTATGTTTCTGTTCACTATATACTGAAGAGGCTCTAAACTAGTTGGTGATAGCTTATATGGGATCAAGTTATGTTGGTGAAGCACTTGTGCTTTTGTTTTACATAGTGGGCCCAAACTGGAAGAATTTCCTGCATAACAATGGTCTACCATTGGTTTCAGTGGGTCTGTGTTCACGGGAAACCCTAAGTATATCATTTTTGTGGGCGGGGGAGGGCGGTCAAGCAAGCCCATCTTTCCAAACTTACAAGATCTAAATGTTAAGTCTGAAAGTAAAAAAAAAAAAGAAAGAAAGAAAAAAGAAAGTTTAATGAACAAATACAAGATGGGTGAAACCTAGCCTGGCAGCAGTACACATGAAAAGTAACTAGTGGCCTTAGACCACAAGCTAAACAAGAGGCTTATAGTAACCCCATGAATTTCATAGGGTTTTCTTAGGTAAGGAATGCTCAGAAGTAGTTTTGCCAGTTCCTCTTTCTGAAATGTACCCTACAGCACCTGATATTCTCGACACCAAATTTCAAGAATACTGACAAACTGGAAGATGTCCAGAGGAGGGTGACTGAGATGGTAAAAGGTCTGAAAATCATGTCCTATGAGGAGTGGCTTGGGAGTGTTACCACAGTGCCCTGGCCTGGCCTTTGGTGAACCAAAGATATCATTTTGATATCGCAATTCGGCCCTACTCTGCCACCAGCCAAGTGTTTGTGAGGCCCACCGAACAAGCGCGAAGCTAGGCAGGGCTACTGCTTGCTGCTCCCACCAAACCAAGCCAGATATTGCCAGATCTGCTTTAGGGGACCTCCCAAAACAAACACCTTCTTTACAAATGCACGCTACCACAAAGGGATCCTCTGCCCTGAGAGGACACCCTGGCGAGATAGGTACTTAACTGCCGAGCTAGCCGCACCTACATACCGACCATACCATTGTCAATTCGGACTTTAACTCAATCATGCAAATTCTGACCTTTCGGAGGATTGGTCTCCAACCCAAAACTTATTGTTTTCACCCAAGACCAGACTAGCCTGCGGTCGTTCTTTCCCCTATAAAAATTCCCCACTCTGAGAGCTCTTCAGAACTCTCGCCGGATCGCTTGGACTTCATTCTGCCTTGCTGCTGCTCGGTTCAGCAGATTCCCCTCGGCCGCCACGCCGGGTTTCCTCTTCCACAATTGGTTTCCCCAGGACTGCAGGACAGGTGGCGTATCACCTATTCCCCTTGAAACTCTATTTTCCTTTTCTAGTTAGGAGTGTGTTTGTGCTTTTCTTTAATAACTGTTTAATAAATCTTAATTGCTGTTTGAACCATTTGCCTCCTCACTGACCTGATGCTGTAGACACAGGGTAAAAGATCCTGCTGTGTTACCCTGCCTCTCGTTAGCCAAGAGAGTGCTCCAGCTAGTTTCCACATCTTTGCTTGGTTTGGTTTGTTGTTTGGGCGCCTCTCCTGGGACCCCCAATTTCCAGGGTAACAG